>OY720458.1:24332124-24589624 GCA_963082715.1 Harpalus rubripes | reverse complement strand
TAATTGTAATTGTAATTGTAATTGTAATTGTAATTGTAATTGTAATTGTAATTGTAATTGTAATTGTAATTGTAATTGTAATTGTAATTGTAATTGTAATTGTAATTGTAATTGTAATTGTAATTGTAATTGTAATTGTAATTGTAATTGTAATTGTAATTGTAATTGTAATTGTAATTGTAATTGTAATTGTAATTGTAATTGTAATTGTAATTGTAATTGTAATTGTAATTGTAATTGTAATTGTAATTGTAATTGTAATTGTAATTGTAATTGTAATTGTAATTGTAATTGTAATTGTAATTGTAATTGTAATTGTAATTGTAATTGTAATTGTAATTGTAATTGTAATTGTAATTGTAATTGTAATTGTAATTGTAATTGTAATTGTAATTGTAATTGTAATTGTAATTGTAATTGTAATTGTAATTGTAATTGTAATTGTAATTGTAATTGTAATTGTAATTGTAATTGTAATTGTAATTGTAATTGTAATTGTAATTGTAATTGTAATTGTAATTGTAATTGTAATTGTAATTGTAATTGTAATTGTAATTGTAATTGTAATTGTAATTGTAATTGTAATTGTAATTGTAATTGTAATTGTAATTGTAATTGTAATTGTAATTGTAATTGTAATTGTAATTGTAATTGTAATTGTAATTGTAATTGTAATTGTAATTGTAATTGTAATTGTAATTGTAATTGTAATTGTAATTGTAATTGTAATTGTAATTGTAATTGTAATTGTAATTGTAATTGTAATTGTAATTGTAATTGTAATTGTAATTGTAATTGTAATTGTAATTGTAATTGTAATTGTAATTGTAATTGTAATTGTAATTGTAATTGTAATTGTAATTGTAATTGTAATTGTAATTGTAATTGTAATTGTAATTGTAATTGTAATTGTAATTGTAATTGTAATTGTAATTGTAATTGTAATTGTAATTGTAATTGTAATTGTAATTGTAATTGTAATTGTAATTGTAATTGTAATTGTAATTGTAATTGTAATTGTAATTGTAATTGTAATTGTAATTGTAATTGTAATTGTAATTGTAATTGTAATTGTAATTGTAATTGTAATTGTAATTGTAATTGTAATTGTAATTGTAATTGTAATTGTAATTGTAATTGTAATTGTAATTGTAATTGTAATTGTAATTGTAATTGTAATTGTAATTGTAATTGTAATTGTAATTGTAATTGTAATTGTAATTGTAATTGTAATTGTAATTGTAATTGTAATTGTAATTGTAATTGTAATTGTAATTGTAATTGTAATTGTAATTGTAATTGTAATTGTAATTGTAATTGTAATTGTAATTGTAATTGTAATTGTAATTGTAATTGTAATTGTAATTGTAATTGTAATTGTAATTGTAATTGTAATTGTAATTGTAATTGTAATTGTAATTGTAATTGTAATTGTAATTGTAATTGTAATTGTAATTGTAATTGTAATTGTAATTGTAATTGTAATTGTAATTGTAATTGTAATTGTAATTGTAATTGTAATTGTAATTGTAATTGTAATTGTAATTGTAATTGAAATTGAAATTGAAATTGAAATTGAAATTGAAATTGAAATTGTAATTGTAATTGTAATTGTAATTGTAATTGTAATTGTAATTGTAATTGTAATTGTAATTGTAATTGTAATTGTAATTGTAATTGTAATTGTAATTGTAATTGTAATTGTAATTGTAATTGTAATTGTAATTGTAATTGTAATTGTAATTGTAATTGTAATTGTAATTGTAATTGTAATTGTAATTGTAATTGTAATTGTAATTGTAATTGTAATTGTAATTGTAATTGTAATTGTAATTGTAATTGTAATTGTAATTGTAATTGTAATTGTAATTGTAATTGTAATTGTAATTGTAATTGTAATTGTAATTGTAATTGTAATTGTAATTGTAATTGTAATTGTAATTGTAATTGTAATTGTAATTGTAATTGTAATTGTAATTGTAATTGTAATTGTAATTGTAATTGTAATTGTAATTGTAATTGTAATTGTAATTGTAATTGTAATTGTAATTGTAATTGTAATTGTAATTGTAATTGTAATTGTAATTGTAATTGTAATTGTAATTGTAATTGTAATTGTAATTGTAATTGTAATTGGAATTGGAATTGGAATTGTAATTGTAATTGTAATTGTAATTGTAATTGTAATTGTAATTGTAATTGTAATTGTAATTGTAATTGTAATTGTAATTGTAATTGTAATTGTAATTGGAATTGGAATTGGAATTGGAATTGGAATTGGAATTGTAATTGTAATTGTAATTGTAATTGGAATTGGAATTGGAATTGGAATTGGAATTGGAATTGGAATTGGAATTGGAATTGGAATTGGAATTGGAATTGGAATTGTAATTGTAATTGTAATTGTAATTGTAATTGTAATTGTAATTGTAATTGTAATTGTAATTGTAATTGTAATTGTAATTGTAATTGTAATTGTAATTGTAATTGTAATTGTAATTGTAATTGTAATTGGAATTGGAATTGTAATTGGAATTGGAATTGGAATTGTAATTGTAATTGTAATTGTAATTGTAATTGTAATTGTAATTGTAATTGGAATTGGAATTGGAATTGGAATTGGAATTGGAATTGGAATTGGAATTGGAATTGGAATTGGAATTGGAATTGGAATTGGAATTGGAATTGGAATTGGAATTGGAATTGGAATTGGAATTGGAATTGGAATTGGAATTGGAATTGGAATTGGAATTGTAATTGTAATTGTAATTGGAATTGGAATTGGAATTGGAATTGGAATTGGAATTGGAATTGGAATTGGAATTGTAATTGGAATTGGAATTGTAATTGGAATTGTAATTGGAATTGTAATTGGAATTGTAATTGGAATTGTAATTGGAATTGTAATTGGAATTGTAATTGTAATTGTAATTGTAATTGTAATTGTAATTGTAATTGTAATTGTAATTGTAATTGTAATTGTAATTGTAATTGTAATTGTAATTGTAATTGTAATTGTAATTGTAATTGTAATTGTAATTGTAATTGTAATTGTAATTGTAATTGTAATTGTAATTGTAATTGTAATTGTAATTGTAATTGTAATTGTAATTGTAATTGTAATTGTAATTGTAATTGTAATTGTAATTGTAATTGTAATTGTAATTGTAATTGTAATTGTAATTGTAATTGTAATTGTAATTGTAATTGTAATTGTAATTGTAATTGTAATTGTAATTGTAATTGTAATTGTAATTGTAATTGTAATTGTAATTGTAATTGTAATTGTAATTGTAATTGTAATTGTAATTGTAATTGTAATTGTAATTGTAATTGTAATTGTAATTGTAATTGTAATTGTAATTGTAATTGTAATTGTAATTGTAATTGTAATTGTAATTGTAATTGTAATTGTAATTGTAATTGTAATTGTAATTGTAATTGTAATTGTAATTGTAATTGTAATTGTAATTGTAATTGTAATTGTAATTGTAATTGTAATTGTAATTGTAATTGTAATTGTAATTGTAATTGTAATTGTAATTGTAATTGTAATTGTAATTGTAATTGTAATTGTAATTGTAATTGTAATTGTAATTGTAATTGTAATTGTAATTGTAATTGTAATTGTAATTGTAATTGTAATTGTAATTGTAATTGTAATTGTAATTGTAATTGTAATTGTAATTGTAATTGTAATTGTAATTGTAATTGTAATTGTAATTGTAATTGTAATTGTAATTGTAATTGTAATTGTAATTGTAATTGTAATTGTAATTGTAATTGTAATTGTAATTGTAATTGTAATTGTAATTGTAATTGTAATTGTAATTGTAATTGTAATTGTAATTGTAATTGTAATTGTAATTGTAATTGTAATTGTAATTGTAATTGTAATTGTAATTGTAATTGTAATTGTAATTGTAATTGTAATTGTAATTGTAATTGTAATTGTAATTGTAATTGTAATTGTAATTGTAATTGTAATTGTAATTGTAATTGTAATTGTAATTGTAATTGTAATTGTAATTGTAATTGTAATTGTAATTGTAATTGTAATTGTAATTGTAATTGTAATTGTAATTGTAATTGTAATTGTAATTGTAATTGTAATTGTAATTGTAATTGTAATTGTAATTGTAATTGTAATTGTAAGTGTAATTGTAAGTGTAATTGTAATTGTAATTGTAATTGTAATTGTAATTGTAATTGTAATTGTAAGTGTAAGTGTAATTGTAAGTGTAATTGTAAGTGTAAGTGTAATTGTAAGTGTAATTGTAAGTGTAAGTGTAAGTGTAAGTGTAATTGTAAGTGTAATTGTAAGTGTAATTGTAAGTGTAATTGTAATTGTAATTGTAATTGTAATTGTAATTGTAATTGTAATTGTAATTGTAATTGTAATTGTAATTGTAATTGTAATTGTAATTGTAATTGTAATTGTAATTGTAATTGTAATTGTAATTGTAATTGTAATTGTAATTGTAATTGTAATTGTAATTGTAATTGTAATTGTAATTGTAATTGTAATTGTAATTGTAATTGTAATTGTAATTGTAATTGTAATTGTAATTGTAATTGTAATTGTAATTGTAATTGTAATTGTAATTGTAATTGTAATTGTAATTGTAATTGTAATTGTAATTGTAATTGTAATTGTAATTGTAATTGTAATTGTAATTGTAATTGTAATTGTAATTGTAATTGTAATTGTAATTGTAATTGTAATTGTAATTGTAATTGTAATTGTAATTGTAATTGTAATTGTAATTGTAATTGTAATTGTAATTGTAATTGTAATTGTAATTGTAATTGTAATTGTAATTGTAATTGTAATTGTAATTGTAATTGTAATTGTAATTGTAATTGTAATTGTAATTGTAATTGTAATTGTAATTGTAATTGTAATTGTAATTGTAATTGTAATTGTAATTGTAATTGTAATTGTAATTGTAATTGTAATTGTAATTGTAATTGTAATTGTAATTGTAATTGTAATTGTAATTGTAATTGTAATTGTAATTGTAATTGTAATTGTAATTGTAATTGTAATTGTAATTGTAATTGTAATTGTAATTGTAATTGTAATTGTAATTGTAATTGTAATTGTAATTGTAATTGTAATTGTAATTGTAATTGTAATTGTAATTGTAATTGTAATTGTAATTGTAATTGTAATTGTAATTGTAATTGTAATTGTAATTGTAATTGTAATTGTAATTGTAACTGTAATTGTAACTGTAATTGTAACTGTAATTGTAACTGTAACTGCAACTGCAACTGCAACTGCAACTGCAACTGCAACTGCAACTGCAACTGCAACTGCAACTGCAACTGCAACTGCAACTGCAACTGCAACTGCAACTGCAACTGCAACTGCAACTGCAACTGCAACTGCAACTGCAACTGCAACTGCAACTGCAACTGCAACTGCAACTGCAACTGCAACTGCAACTGCAACTGCAACTGCAACTGCAACTGCAACTGCAACTGCAACTGCAACTGCAACTGCAACTGCAACTGCAACTGCAACTGCAACTGCAACTGCAACTGCAACTGCAACTGCAACTGCAACTGCAACTGCAACTGCAACTGCAACTGCAACTGCAACTGCAACTGCAACTGCAACTGCAACTGCAACTGCAACTGCAACTGCAACTGCAACTGCAACTGCAACTGCAACTGCAACTGCAACTGCAACTGCAACTGCAACTGCAACTGCAACTGCAACTGCAACTGCAACTGCAACTGCAACTGCAACTGCAACTGCAACTGCAACTGCAACTGCAACTGCAACTGCAACTGCAACTGCAACTGCAACTGCAACTGCAACTGCAACTGCAACTGCAACTGCAACTGCAACTGCAACTGCAACTGCAACTGCAACTGCAACTGCAACTGTAACTGTAACTGTAACTGTAACTGTAACTGTAACTGTAACTGTAACTGTAACTGTAACTGTAACTGTAACTGTAACTGTAACTGTAACTGTAACTGTAACTGTAACTGTAACTGTAACTGTAACTGTAACTGTAACTGTAACTGTAACTGTAATTGTAACTGTAATTGTAACTGTAACTGTAACTGTAACTGTAACTGTAATTGTAATTGTAATTGTAATTGTAATTGTAATTGTAATTGTAATTGTGCATAGTATCGACATTGGAATGTCCATAGCGCCGACACTGGCATGTTCATAGCGTCAACATTGGAATGTCCGTAGTGCAGTAGAATGTCCGTACCATCGAAATGTCATAGTGCCGACACTGACATGCTCATAGCGTCGACAATGGAATGTCCGTAGCGCCGACATGGGATTGTCCGTTGGTAAAAGTTATAGAATAGGCCTCCAGGATACCTATTCTATAACTTTAGTAACTTTACCAAGATCTTGATCTTGGTATAATATACCTATAAACTTATATACCGCTGAACTCCTATGTTTCCAATAAGTGGAATGTGTCACAAGCACTGTATCTCTATCCCTGTCTGCCAGGTAAAACAAAAATTGGAAGCGCGTGCGCATAATCCAGTACAGTGGCTGTTTGAATATTTGAAATTTAAATAACATGTACTGTTACTTACGAATTTTTATACCACATGATTTATTAAAATTTGATTATAGTATTTTTTTTAAAAATACTGTTATTAAATGAAGTATTTTAAATACAAAATACATAAATAAAATATATTTATGATTGTAATTTTAAAATTACAGAAACAAAATTGCGAACTCGTGCAAAAGATTAGAAAAGTAGAAAATTAAATACCTGTTCAAAGAATATATTTACACAATAGGAGAAGCAAAGTGTTGAACACGTGCAAAAGGTTAAGAAAATCCGTTACCTGAATAATAGTACAAAAGGTTATGTTTCAAGAAGAGAATACATATAGATTAGAAACTGAGTTGCTGTAATAAGTGTGATTAAGAAAATCCGTAATTTGAACATCTGTATAAAGGATTATATTTCAAAAATAATATTATACAATATTGGGATTAACTGAATTACTTTAGGTTTTAGCTCAGACTAAACATTATGTTTAGTCTGAAGGGTTTTAGGTAAAAACAAAAACAAGAAGAAACTTATGTAGCGCTTGCGCATTGAAATTTGTTTTAGCTGAAGGACAGAGATATATGTCTGCACCTTAGGGTACGTTCCACTTGGCGACCACAACGCTCATAACGCTCGCAAATGCGTTCCACTTAAGGTGAAATGATACCCCCGATTAATTTGTTTCTACGCCGAGGCGAGCGCTGATGATCACTGAGATGAATAACTATGGCTGAGTCGATAAAGTAGAATTTTTTGTAAAATTACTAGGCTCCATCTATTCGATAGTAGTCATACTTTGTTCCAAATGACAAACCTAAAAGTAAAAATATGTGTGGCAATAATTTCAAATTTATTAACGAACGTATAAAGATATTTTATTTGTACGATTTGAAATATTAATAATATATTGCAAGAATAACGTTTTTTGGGAAGAGTAACGATAGACTGAATAATAAATAACAATTTTTAAAAAAATAAATAATTTTATACTCGTAGTTCCTACATAATATTATTCAGTTCAGCGAGATCCACTATTCTTCGATATTGTAAAACGCATATTTTATAAGAAAGTTTTTAATAATACTTTTGAATGTTTTTTATTGTTATTCATATTTTTACTTTTTCGGATAGTATATTGTACAAATCTAAATTCAATGTATATTTCATGGATTTTGTAGCCTGTAGTTTATGCAATACTTTTCTTGGTAAAGATTTTTATTTTAATAATTTGTTGCATTTTCGTAAATAATTAAATAAATACATTGGCGCCAAAAATAGCCATAAAAACAACCTTCCACTCCTGTTACGTCATAGCACTTACATTAGGTACGTCATTCACAGCCAATAGGAAAACAGTTTATTCATCACCTACGTTTATAATTAAATAAAAGTAGGCGATGTATGTACTTTAACGTCATATTCTGTTTCAGATCGGGTAACTTTTTCAAAATATTATACATATTTCAAAAAATTGTAAAATATCTAATGAATATTTCATGAATTTTGGGGCTATTTAAAGAATGATATCTTTATAAATTTACTAATTAGAAGGCATATAAAAATTCTTGCAACAGCCCTATTATTATAATTAAAATGATGTTTATTAAAACAATAAATAAATATTAAAACATAATAACATTGGCGATTACTATGGTTAAACAAATATTAAATACTAATTTAAGACTATGAATACTATTAAATGCTTAAACACTGATTATTTATTTGAACAATATATATTTCATTTATGTTCACCACTCGTCGACTATTTGTTTGTTTATCAGACTGTTGAATGCCTTTCCTGGCGGAGTTTATATACTCCGGTGACGTTGTTCTCGAATATACTCGAATATTCTACGAGATAAAAACATCGAATACAATAGATTACGTCACCGAGATAATTAAACAGGTTGGGACACGTTTGTTTATGCATTCAGGTCGCTCGCGTGCTCATGTCATCGCCAAACTTAGACTCCAGCTCAGCGCAGCGACAACGGCGGCGGCGACCACTTCCCGTTACAACAATATGAACTATTAAAAAGTTACTAGTTACAAGCTACAAGACAAAATATACTTTATAAACCCCCAAAAGCGCGTATTCGGAATAGAAAAGCATACAATCATACAACAGCGCAACACACGTCTACATACACAGTACAGCCGCCCACCTGCACAATCCTCACCCGTCACCCCTGCTCAAATCGTGGTCATTGGACACAATAAGAATGTATGGTTATCCCCTCTCTTTCTGATGTCACAGCTCTAGGGTAACTTTACGCTGTGATATTTTAAAACATCGATATTTACAAATTATATGAACTGATTTCCGACTTTTCACTCTTGAAAATAATATAAACTAGGTATAATATGTTCTCGTATTTTACGATTAGTAAAAAAACAACAATGTAGGTACCTATACTATACAAAAATCTATAAACTTAATTTATTAAAAATTAAATATAACCACTGAATTTAAAACACGCATTGAATCCCAGAAATAAATATTTTGATAACCATTTCCCTTTTAGTTCATTTATTTGCATGTTCAGTTATCGTGGAAGTATTTTCGCCAAAGTAAAGTAGACATCAAATAAACTGTGACGACACATGTAAGTATAGAAAGGAGGAGAGTAGCGTGTCTATGGTTAATAATTCTTGACATATTAGGAATGCATATTTGAAAACATCGACAGAAAATATTGAAAACAAACATCAAAAATCCATGTCGATTTTCGATCGATATTATCAAAAAAGATAAAATATGGAAAGCCAAATATCGATTTTTCTTAATCATCGATGAATCGTACGCATCTTTAGTTGCACTATCGTGATCGAATGGTTTCGTTTGTGTGTTATATTCTTGCAATTTTTGTTATACATATTTATTATAAAATAAATAATTCTATTCCATATAAATACATATGTCTGTGGTTCGTTTTTCGTTTTATCTTAGTTTTCTGTACGCTCTCGTACTAGTCTTTTCTTGGTTTTTGTTGATTGTTATTAATTGATTAAAATATTGAAGAAAATTGTAAAAATGGTTTATAATGCTGTGTGCTAATGCAAAAGCATGGCCAATTCGCTATTGTTTTGAAATTTCCACGCGATAGTGTGATGCGAAAAAAATAGATAAATGCAATACATCGATGAAATTTTAAGATTAAAATTGACGGATGACGTAATACTCACTATATTTAAAAATCAGACATATTAATTTATAAAAACAACGAAAGAAAAAAATCCAGATATTCCCCATGACAATATACAGAATGTTATGTAAGTTCATAGTTTGATAAAGAGAATTGAATAGTTATAATCTGAAATAAATTCTGTAAAATATGTCAAATTGTAAAAGTTCTGGGACTGTAAAGTCGATCAATTACGCACCAGCTTCTTATTAATTTAAAATCTAACTATATGGCTATAACTATCTATTTTCCTCCCAGTCGAGCTGTCCTCTTTTATTGACGCACGACGAGGCAAGAGTACTCTCGCATCTCGTCTTGTCTCGTTGCAATATGCGAGACGAGAACGAGAGCGAGATTGCAATTTAAAATTCGAGGCGAGATCGATATAATACAGGGTGGGGCAGAAAAACCTATCCGATTTCAAATCCCTTTTTCCCAGAAGAGGGAGCAGGTAGAGTAGTGGGGTAAAAACCGTTAGAAAGCCGGTTTTATGCCATTTGTCAGTAGTCAACATGCCTTGGTCTGGTGAACATCGTTCTTTTGTTATTGAGCGGTTTATCGAATGCGGCGGTTCGATAATTGCTACACAACGTGCTTTTCGAATTCATTTCGGACTCGGGCGTCATGATCCTGTTCCACATCACGCTACGATTAAAGTGTGGGTGTCAAATTTTAGACAGACGAGTTCAGCATTGAAAAAGAAGTCGCCTGGACGTCCCAGGACAGCAACAGGACCTGAAAACGTGGCCAATGTGAGAGCCGCGATTGAACGTTCCCCGCGTCGTTCGGCGCGAAAACATTCGCTCGCTTTGGCGATTTCCAACCGCAGTATTCGGCGCATTTTGCACCGGGACCTCAAAATGCATCCCTACAAAATGGTTGTTGCACAGGAATTAAGTGAAAGGGATTTTGAAACCCGTACGAACCTGTGTCGCGATCTCCGAGAACTCCCAAACGACGATGTTGTGCTCTTCACGGACGAAGCCCATTTTCACCTTTGTGGTGCCGTTAACAGGCAGAATTTTCGATATTGGAGTGACGAAAATCCTCGAGAAATCCATCAGGAACCCCTCCATAGCCCAAAAGTGACTGTGTGGTGTGCTCTTTCCCGCCTAGGCGTCTGGGGGCCTTACTTTTTTGAAGAAAATGGGCAAACCGTAACGGTCAACAGCGAGCGCTATTGTTTCATGCTGGAAAATTTTCTTATACCCAAAATGGAAGAAAATGGCGTGGAAAATGTGTGGTTTCAACAGGATGGTGCAACCGCCCACACATCGCCACGATCAATGGACATTCTCAGGGAACTGTTTCCCGGTCGCCTCATTTCCCTGAGAGGTGATCTTGGCTGGCCGCCGCGCTCACCGGATCTCACTCCATGTGACTTCTTCCTTTGGGGTTACCTCAAATCGAAGGTTTACCAGCATCGACCAAGGACCCTTCTTGCTTTACGAAGGGAAATTGCTCGGGCAATTGAAGAAATTCCTGTGGAAATGACGGTGAAAGTCATGGAAAGCTACCGCGAGCGCCTAAATCAGTGTATCCGCTCCCAAGGACGACATTTGAGTGATGTGCTTTTCAAAACTTAAATTTAAAAATGGCATAAAATTTGCGATATGTTAATAAAAAATTTTTTTGACAAGTTGAGTGGTTTTAATTTTATAACGTTTTGAAATCGGATAGGTTTTTCTGCCCCACCCTGTACCTGCGAGAAGCGAAAAATCTCGCGAGAGTCTCGCAATAAAAAGTATTTGTAACGTTATAGCTTTGATTCATAAATTCAATGCAAAATGCACCATACAGGGCGTGGAGTTAACAGTAATTCGTGCATAGAACAGGTGAATGTAAAAATTATATGAATTGACTATATTTTTTTGAGTCTATCTAGAGCAGCGTTTCTTAACCCATGGGTCGCGACCCAAATTTGGATCGCTGAGGGTTGTAGTGAGTCGCGGAGACTAGTCAGAATTATATAATTTTGTTTACCTCGAAAATTCACTAAAATGTTACTAATGTCAATGTTCGCAATACAATGTAGAATGCTGCTACTAATAACCCTACGTGAACCCTACCGAGACCTTGACTTCATTTTGGTTAAAAAAGGAAAAACCAATCTTGAGAAATAAAAAATTGAAAATATTATTACCTTTTGCTACACCTGTCTATATATGTAAGTCTAGATTTGTAATTACTAAAATTAAATTTTAGGAACCGCCTACAACAAGAAAATGAATGCTGTCTTTCAAATAAAACCGCGATTTGAAGAATTTTCAAAAAATTAACATTATTTTCTGTAAGATAGTTGTATTTTTGATTTTAAAATTTACAGATATCCATATTCAATCATGTTCGTAAGTCAAATTAGACAATTAGGGGAAGATAATATTAATGTTTCGCGTTTCGGACATTTGATTATCAGACAAGATTAAAATTGTATTAAAATCATGTACCAAATTGTAATAAATTTAATTTTAATGGAATTTGTTGATATTATAGTGTTAAATTTATATTATTTTGTTTATAAATAGGTATGTGGTATATTCGTACATATTCATTTTCTTATTCTAATAAATAGATTATTGTTTATAATAAGAAATATATTTTTATTTTTTAAATAATTTTCTACATAATGGGTCGCGAGACCAATACAATAGTTAAATTTGGGTCGCATCCTCAAAAGGTTAAGAAACGCTGATCTAGAGTCAAATGATATCGGTCGCAAAGCGAGGAAATGCAAAATAAAGACTAAATTGGTTTTGCATCTAATAGAACTAGTTTTTCTCCAACATTTCAGCCCCTTATTCATCCCAGTTAAAACTACGGTTAATAAAATTCGTGTCGTCCTTGAAAAGTAAAGGATGTTATATTAAGTGTCGATAGGAGCCAACACGGAGTCAAGCGGAGTGATTGTTTGCCAGCGGGTTTTCAGTGTAGCGCTTTTTTATGAGTCAATCTTACTTAAATAGTGGCATATAGTTAATGATAAAGTGTAGAAACTTTCCCAAATTTTTAATAATAATTGTTTTCTCATAAACTATAAATAATTAAATTGAAAAAAAAACGGGTATTTATTTTTTGTCAAAAATCGATAAACCAAAAATCAATATTAGAAAAGCAGTACATAAAATTTGTATTGTATTTATTTTGTTACAAACTACAAAAGAAAATGTACTTTAAAACCCCCCAAAAGCGCGTAAATGGAATTTGGAATCGAAAACCATACAATCATACAAAACAGAGGCAAGGGCGCAACTTCGCCCATACAGTCGCTCGCCTGGCCACGCCTGGCCGCTCATCCCTTCTCCATAGTTCCTACCTATTGTTCCTAGTTACGTGACGTGCCAGCCAGGTAGTAGATAGCAGGGACAAATAATCTACTAACGTATGGTAGATAGTTTATCGCTCGCTGCTTTAGCTTGGATTTTGCCGTACGCTGTACTGGCTGTACCCCACCTTACCCGTAACCCGTACATATAAACACAGATTCAAAACACTATATAGTGTTTTGAATCTGTGATATAGCTTTACTTGCTTTACCTGTTATCTCAGAAATTCATTGCTATGAGACAGATGATTAGCACTTTTATTATTATTATTATCAATAGATAAAGAATTACTCAATATCTTATTTTAAATTAAACATAAATGTGCTTGTACACATTTTTCCCTTCAATTTGTTTTATTGCTTATTTTGTCGCATACCCTGTTCTCCGACCCACAAGCCGTCATTATTACTATATTTACAAAACAACTTTATTATTTAAATTTGCATTTTTTCCATGAATAGATAGAACACAAAATTTGTAATCGAATGAGTTATTTTCCAAAAGGATCTTTTTACTTTCGTAACGTCCGATATTTTTTTGCAACATACAAGCGCATGGCGCTCCCGGTCCTACAGAATACTAGAATATAGTCATTCGCCTCTCGTTATAACGTCACGAAGTAGGAAGTAAGCATAAACAAGCCTATACCGACAATAATTAATAAAAAATTACATTTTAATGAAAATGATTATTTGGAACTAACTTTTATTTTCTGTATTTATAATAACAATAGCAATTTCTTTGGAAACTTCTAAAAAAAATTACTTCATATTTTTAAGTAAAAGCTCAGCGTATAAATTTAATATATAAAACTAAATTAAACGTATGTAGTTGTTATTCACTTCAATTTTCCACGGAGTCGCCGATTGCATTATAGTTTATCTATCTACCGCTAGGTCTACTCATTGCGCCACTTACTTATACTTCACGAAAATGCTTACCAAATTTGATTTAATTACAAATATCTTCTGTATTAAACGATAAATATTTAAAATATTTTCCTCAAAAATGTAGAAATGTGTACAGTACGTAACAATAATTTTTTTTAAGAAATATAACTTCACACACTTGAGAAAAAAAATAAAATTAAACATTTTATTTTTTTTAAGTACGTTCTCGAAGTTTAATTTTCGATTTTTTTTTATATGTCATGTATAACAATATTCTTCAAAACATATAAAAGTATGAACAAAATTGTAGGTTTAGTATAGAAGAAAAGCATTAAAATGTGTGAAAAAAGTAGGTTTTTTGGATTTTTAAAATTGTTCCCGAAGGTCGTTTTTCTTAATTTTCACATATTTTATTCCTTATCCTGTTATAAATATTTAGTGTAAATTTAATCAAAAAAATACGTTTTGAACTGGAGATATATTAAAAATAATATTTAAAATATTATTTTGGGTTAATAATTAAAAATGAATATTATTGAAACTATGTTATTTTCACGACAAATTGTTCCCTTTTTATTCGTGTATACAAAGAAATCATATTATATTACACAATTTTAAATAAAAAATGAAAAACCATTTTACTACGTTTGAATTTCGCGCGCTGGGGTATCATTTCACCTTAAAGCCGCGGTCGCCGTGGTCGTTCCTCAAAACGTCACGGATGACGTCATTAACAACGACCGTACGGCGACCGCCACGCTCATCCCAACAGCATGGGTCGGAGCGGTCGTTTGGCATTTTGAGCGCAATTTTAGAAAATGTTTACATAAAAAGTTTAATTTTTACCTTCGTCTGTATATGACGATCCTTTCAGATTCGATAATTCCAGTTATACAATTCCAAAAATTACAATTTTTTCATATTTCTCGTCTTTACATCCTTGTGAAGATTTGATTAGATTTAGGTCACCCGGGGAAATTCCCTCATTTGAAGCTCTTAACAATTTTTCTTGGAAAACGCAGTGAAATATCATTTTTTGATAGTTTACATTATAAATATTAAAGAATATTTTATTCTCTGTGCGATTTAACTGCATTTTTTCTTCATATTCAATGTATTTAGAAATAAAAAAATTATAAAGATATTTATAAAAGACAGAATAAATTACATAGAATTAACGGAAGGTAGTCATGTTAATCATATCAGATTTTTAAATTTTATATCTATTTCTACCGAAACATCAACGCGCCAATGACAGCAGCAGCCATCTTGTTGTTCACCAACGACCACAAGCCGTTCCACTTACGTTCGCGACCGCGGCGTTTGCAAGCAAGTGGAACGGGAAAATTCGCGGTCGTGGTCGCGAGCGTTGTGGTCGCCAAGTAGGTGACGTCTGGCGGCAGATTTGTGAACTAGAGGAATAAGGAAACGTTGATAGCATACATTGAAATGTATGTAATTTTAAACAGGTTTAATTTATATTTGTTGTAAAAGAAAGTGACATATATAGTGTATATTACATTTTCAGATTTAAATAATGATCAGTAAATGCCATAGGTACTGCTCAGTGCCACAATGCAGTAATTACAAGTCAAAAAGTGTAAGTTTACACTAAATACCAAGTGACAAAATATGATCTTGAAATTTTCTTTCCAAATAGTTTTGACGTCTCCAATCGGTTCAATTTTTTCTTTTTTAAAACAGTTTGGTAAAATTCTTCGAATATTATAGTCAAACTATACTATTTATCTTTTTTAACATGTTTTCCCCTTACTTGTTCCAAATCGGTACAACCTAATTTTTCTATTTCTTCTGCTCTGTAATACACAAATCCATAAACAAATAAATTAATAGCATAATAATAATGATAACTTTTGTTGTAAAACAATAAATATAGTTTTGATTTTTACTAACCTGTTCATATGCAATAATACTACAACAATATGTTTGCCTCCCAATCCTGCTCTACATTTAAAAAGCTTGCCAGTAATTTATATTCGCATTTAATCAAATTTCAATCATATGAGGATCTCCACTCAAATGACTGCTTTTCTAAACAAGATCCCAATATTGATCCATTAACTTTTATTCCACCAAAATATTAAAATTTTTGGGAGGGATGGCATAACGCATTTGGTCTATATTCCCTAGCGCTTATAATGCTATGTTCATCGCGTAGACCTTTTACTTCGTTTTGGCAAACAGAACATTTTTTATTTTTTGTATTATTTTTTTCACAATGTACCCGCCAACGTACTTCCTGGCTTCTACATCGGCATGAGTAGCCAAATTTGTTGATGGTTCGGGTAATGCAAAATGCGGCACTGGCATTACATCATCTTCGACGACAACATCGCTGACAAAAAAAATTTAAATTGTCAAGCACACCATCTGTTTCGTCGTCTTCGCAGTTGGCATGCACCGAATGCGTCGATACAAAGTTATTTAAAATTAATGCCTTAAATGATGCATCAAATGATGAGCAGGATGTGTATTGCGATGACCGTGGCTGCGGATACACCCGAAAAAATTTTCAATAGAATCTTGGTTCATGTTCCGAAGACCCAAAAATTTTACCCCGCTTGCAAAAAACTTTTCGGATATATAATGGATTTTTTTTTAATTTCCAATCCAGTTAGTAATACTTGGAATAGTATTACATTTTCCATTTGCAGATTTAAATTTCATGGAACGCAAAACTGGAATTGCGTCGTTCCAAAATGAAAAATGTGGAGATTTTTTCGTAACTGCAGTGCGGAATGTTTTGCCGTGTTTGACACTTACAGCGGCGCCGTTGCAACTGTCAAACAACTTGTCAAAAACCAAAAGCAAGTCTGCTGTATCTGCTGCAGCGGTATCCATTTTTCCGTAGCTTGCCGTTTC
This sequence comes from Harpalus rubripes, assembly GCA_963082715.1. Taxonomy (NCBI): domain Eukaryota; kingdom Metazoa; phylum Arthropoda; class Insecta; order Coleoptera; family Carabidae; genus Harpalus; species Harpalus rubripes. Next base: position 24,572,792 of record OY720458.1, on the reverse strand, counting down.
CATGAGTGCGGCATCTGCGGAATCTTTCATTACTAGGCTCCGATAATGACCTATAAAGAAAATAAATATGCTTTAATTTACCAAACAGTTTTCATTATAAATTTTAAATTGATCTTTAAATGTTATTTAAATTCAAACAAAAGAAAGCAAACTAGCTATAAGAAATTCGTTTTTCTATCAACATATAAATGTGAAAATTTATAAAATATTAAAAAAGGTACTACACTTAATTTTCAGACATTTGCGTATATAAAATGATATTATTTTTAAAACAAATTAACATGCAAAAAATACCAATCCAATCAAATAAAAGGTACTCACCAGACCACTCCGCAAATTTTCTCATCACCGCCGAAACTCTCTGGCTCATCACTTGGGCAGCATACGACACTTTCATTTTCTTGATGCATTTTTTATTTACGTGATGCTCCGTTAGTTTTGGACAGAGTTTTAACTCCTCTGCTCCCTGGTCAAGCTCGTACAACTGCTCTAGATGCTTCCAAGACGCAGTTTTTTTTGCCCATTTTCTTCAAAAATTATGTCTTTCTCAAGAAGATGATTTCTGACATTTTTTAGTAAATGCGGCACATCAAAGATATGTAAAACTTCTTGGCCGTTGATCTCATATCCCAGGCCTTTATTTTCTTCCCCTTTCCTTTTATATATATTGTCCGTTTTTGTTCGCAACAAATTAATTGCACCACAATTGTTGGTGCCTTGATCGGACTCGGTTGCTACCACCTGCAAACCACATCCTCGGACTTCTGTGACTATTTCAGTTATTAAATTTGCGAGGTGATGTCGTTCTGTGGATGATTCCGAAAAAACATACGCAACCGGTTGTTTGAATTTTCGGAATAACCCTCTCACCATGAACACCAAGGCATACTTCGCGAACTTAGGTTTTCGTTGCCCGTTCCCCAAGTCTTCGAAACCTTCTATTTCGTCTTTCGCCGACCTGTACTCTAATTGCTGGCTTACCGCCATCTCGTCAAACATGATAACACAATGTCTGTCGACAGGCTTTAATTTCTTGACATTTTTTTTTATGTTTTGAAAATTTTTTTTGTTTATGCCAGTCCTCAATGACATTTTTTTCAGCATTGTTAATATTGTCGACCTACTAGGCAAAGAAAAAATCTTCGACAGTAGTCGATATCCTCTGCCACTTTGTTTGTACAGTGACAATGCCAATATTTTGTCATCCAGAGAAAATCTTCTAGCCTTAGGTTTCTTCTTCTGGTTTCGAAGTTGACTTTGGATGAAATTATATGTTGCTCCATTCACGGTATCTATCCACTTCGCAAATTCCGAATCATTTACTTTTTCCACAGCGAACAACCGTTGTTTGAAAGACATGCATTTCTTTTCAACAGCAGCCTTTTTCTTTTTTAATGTTGTTGCCGTTCTGTACAGAAATCTGGCCTTTGGAGTTAATTCCGCAGCTGTTCGAACATGCATTTGCAGTAACATGTGATCCTTGCGCCGTTTTCCGCCTATAAGAAAAAAAAAATTAATATTTTAATAAAGTAAGTTATACAATATCAACAAATATTTTATAGAAATATTTTCTGTTTTCACATTTCGCATATTAAGATTTTAACGAATAAACAAAATATTGCAAATATTAGTTGACATTAAACTGAAATATTTGTAGGTAATTCATAAATATTTGCTCCAAAACTTTACGATATAATTTTATTAGAATGTTAGTAAAAACTGTAATGGGGTCAGAAAATAATTGTTTATAAAATTATAAACAAATATACATATTTTTCAATTAAAGTGAACATTTTTAATAAAATCAAGGGAGATAGTTTACATTATCACCGTTAACCATTTGTTCATACTAAAATAATAACATAAATATATTATAATAATAAATTAAAGCTATTGGTCAATAAAATTCGAAGAAAAACAACCGTTTGTATCTATGTTCTGGCTATAGTTCCAAGTTAAATATACTAATCTTATTTCCAAGTAATTCGAAGAAAAATACAGAAATCGGATTACTATAATCCTTCCAAATTACACTTACAATATAGAAATATAATTAATGTAATCCGCTGAAATTACAATCACAATGGAGTAATAGGATTTCTATAATCCCCTTAAATTATACTGACAATGTAGAATGCAGATTTCTATAATTTTCTAATTGTATTTAAAACAAGGGGGGTATACTTATTTAAATTGCAGTGAACAATAATAAATTTGAAAAACCCAGAATAATATATTATTACCATTGTTCGAAAATATGGTACAAATTTGAGAAAAGTATAAATATTAACGAAACAGTAAACTATTATTTAGAAATTGTTTGTAATTTTACATTATTCAAATAATTGATTTATAGTATGCTGATGGATGAATTAGTTTATATCAAAAATGAAATACTGTATTTAGCAAAAAAATAGAGCGACATCCGCACTAGAGCAAATACATCGTTTTCTCTACGAAAACATCTAACAGAAGTATAGAAATAGTGATTTACCTGATAAAACAGGAGAATGTACTCTTTTCTTAGGCGTTTCGCATGTCACTGCACCTTCTTGATTTATTTCCATGGGAATTGCAGGTGTGTTTTCCGAAGTACATGGAATCGGATCTTCCACATTTACTTCTAATGAGTAGCAGTGCTCCATATGGATGCTTTCCAAATTAGGCCCTTCCTCCTGCAAGTCTGGATTCCTCAAGTAACTTGGGTAGAAAAACGAATTCTCGACCGTAGGCTCACCATGAAATCCTAAGTAAAACAAAAGCATTAGTAATTTACTACGACAACTCGAAGAAAAAGTAAATAATTTTTCATATTAATACATCAGATCGTTCTGATAATATAATTTATTACAGCAATATAATTAAATCCATGACATAATTTTAAACAAATTTGTTTGTAAAATCAGATCTTATTAATTATTTATTTTGACGGCAACAAGGTTCGTAAATTAAATAAAAATGTAATATCCCGTTCTGCATACAATAATTTGTATCTTATTAGAATTTTTTAATAACCTTACTAATAGATCGGAAAGTTTTGATAAAATATACAAAGTTTGTAGTTAATATTACCATATGAAATCATAATGTATCTTGTATTCACCTAATTGATAAATAATTGCTGCAATTCTGTAAGATAGTTACTAATTCCTAACAACAATGCTGTAGAAACTAACCAACAATAATTACAAACACTGAATAAAATATGAAAACGACAGATTTTACTTGTGTTTTTACTGGTTACAATTTCTAACAATGTTGCTAAGACTTGGCAACTTTTATTACAAAATTGGAGTGGGAAAATGGACTAGTTATGACAAAGTAAATAAAATATTTACCTGGTACGTTGACACTTGGTATGAAGTAATTTTGAAGTCGCTTCGACCCAGGCAGCTTGCACTCTTTTATAAAATGTTCAACACACACTTGGTAACTTCGTCTTATTTGTAGTTCACTTAAATTTACGAAATTTGGATGAGCTACTCGTTCAATCCAAACGTTGTAAATTTCTTCTTCGTAGATGGGAAAATAATGTTTTGTTGATTTCTCAACATTACAACCCGGCACACAACAACCTCTTTGCATCTTGCAGAAATATACAAAAGCAAAGTAAGATAAAATAACTCGTTCAAACCACCGCAGCAAAAATACAAGTGACTTGATGTCGATGTACAGTTTCAAATTCGAACCAAACTGTCACTCACTGAGATGGAACACGAATATTTTCGAATTTTACCGAAAATATCCGACCGTCGCAGTACTAGCGCTAAGTGTCGTAATACATAACTAATCGAAGGTTTCAAGGTCACGTATCTTGTTAAGGTGAAATGATACCCCAGCGCGCGAAATTCAAACTTAGTAAAAACAACACCGAAGAAGTTCTCTAAAGGATCTTGATTTACAGATTTTGTTAACAAATATCTAAAACCAAGTTTCTTTAGAGCACTCCACAGTGTCTGGATATTTCGAATTGACACCAGAAAGAACTTGACACAAGGCGGAACAGGTACTGCTTTCTGATGCTCATTAACAAATGATAATTTGCCCAACATGATTTTAGCTTCTGCCCAAAATTCATGATGGGCAGAGTTATCGTGGACCCGACAAGACAAAGGACGGGGAGCAATCAAAGTGGAATTGAAGCTATCAAACAGATTATTCATTAGCATACAAAATTCCGCAGTGGCATCGGCGGACAGTGCTCCTGTTTTGGAGAGGAAGGTCAGAGCAGCATAAACAGAGCGACTGAAAACTTGGACAGCAAATTTTACCTTCATCTTCTGTTTGCCTTCAGGCGCAATATGCACACTTGTTAGTTTGGTAATTTTACTGTCCGCTATATTCCCGTCCAGGTCATACAAAGTTTTCAAGTCACTCCATTTAGCTACTTTCCCGTCAAATATAATGTTTTTGGTTAAGAAATTATTCCGCATACACTTTATTAAATGTGGCGAATCAAAAACATGAATAATTTCATAACCATTAACATTATAAATGTACTCGTCTGGCCGTCCATACTCCGAACTCAACGAGCGTACTGCCGTCCTGTTGCTGCTGCCCAGGTCACTCACTGACGCTACTACAACAAATTTTGTTTGCTCGTGAATAGCCTGCACCACCTGCGTGATTCGTGTTTTTAGTATACATGATTTAGCCGTTGCTTGCACGAAATAGAAAGCAATGGGTTGCTTCCAAGATTTGTGCAAGCCACGGATCATGAATACCAAAGCATGATCCGCAAGTTTGTAGCTTCGTTCCTCGGTAATTGCCTCCAATCCTTCGACTTCATCGGACCCTTTGTTGTACGACAAATGTGGCCGTAGCGATACCTCGTCGAACATCAGCAAACAGTACCTGTCAATCGGGTGCATCATCTCGGATTTGCGATTAAGGTACCCAAAAAGTTTGTTGTTAACCCCGGGCTCCAAACAAATATTGCTGAGGCTCCTGTTAAGAGTCCTAGGGGTAGGCATTGGCAAAATCTTGGCCAAATTCCTATACCCTCTAGGACTACTTTTATACAAAGACACATAAAACGCCTTCTCTTCATTAGTGAAACGCCTGGCTGCGGGCTTCTTGCAGTGGTTTCTAATAATACTCTTCAAAAATGTTTGTTGAATTGGATTCATTTTCTCTAACGACTTCACGAAATTCACTTCACCTATATCTTCATTGAAAAGTCTTCGGGGATTGGCTGCCCCCTTCTTTTCAACAGTTCGAAGAATTTTTCTAATTTTAATATACTCGCCGTACATTTACCGTTTCCTCGGTGTCAGATCCTGTTTCTTTTCAATCCCGAATTCTTTCAAAACTCCGTATGGCTTTCTTTTTTCTGGAAAATAAAAAAAAATGTTAAATCTATTTTTTTTAAGTAAATATTAAATGGAATGTCTCAAAGAAAAACTCCCTAAAAGTTTATATTTATAAATAATTTGCTTTTATATTATAAATTTTTAATATACTTCTATACTCTATCCGTTTCAACTATGGAGTGGTGTGAAAATAGAAGAAGTTTGATCTTGTTGTTTGATTCGATAATATCGGGGTATTATCCAATCAGAAAACAAGATCAAACTGCTCCTAACTTCGCACCACTTCGTAGTTGAAGCGGATAGTTTATATGTTTACTAGTCGGAATTTATGTATTTTGTCAAAATCGTATTCTCCACAATATTGCAAATTAAACCATGCACAGCAAGTATCTAAGATTTTTGTTATTATAAATATAACAAAACAGGGGTTATTTTAGTAAACATCTTTAGCTTGTTTCTTTCTAAATTATTCTAAAAATAATCGTTGCAAATATATGATTTGTTATAATACAAATAAAATTGATTAATAAATAAACATTGTAATTGGCGATTAACATAATAAGTTATTATAAGGAGAAATATAAAATACACTGGAAAAAGAATAAAGTAAATATAAAATCAAGAAGCGCAATAATAAAAGTAATATATTTTACACATTAATATTTATACAGAAATGTTAAATAAATTGAACTTATTATAAATATTCATTAAAAAAATATATAGTTCCGCCACTGTCACAAACTAATGTAAAGTTAATATTCAACATCATTTCCATTTTCGTTAGAAACAAATAGCTCCATACGACAAAATGACTTTTTATTTTGATTAATAAGATCGCGAAACTAGTAGAAAGTTAAGAGATTAAAATATACAATAAATCATGTGATTTTATAATGAAAAAAATAATGTTAAATAAATAATAAAAAATATTAGTTTGACATAGCGATGGAACTGTAATAATATTCTATATTAATAATATGTCATACAATACATAATTTAAATTGATTAATACGACAAAATTATTTTTTTATTTTGATTCATAAGTTCGCGAAAGTAGAGATTAAAATACATATCATAAAATTTGAGTATTAAAAAAAATGTTAAATTAATAATAATAAAAAGTATTAGTAATGGAATTGTAGTAATACTGTAAATTAGTATGTCATAAAAATCATATGAAATAAATAATAATAAAAAGTATTACTTTGACATATCGATGGAACTGTAATAATACTTTAAATTAATAATATGTCATCAAATATATACTCCAAATTACTTTTACTATTGAAATGGATAATTCAAGTACTACTGTAAAATGTGGATTATACAATTATAGTCTGTCTAGAAATCTACCGTTATTACCCTCTCAGCAGGTCTATTGTTAGGGATTTAAGCTTGATTTATAGCGGGGAAAGGACAGGTACGTATTAAATGTTTTCCTGTTTTATTTTACTTTATTTTGTAATAATGAAACAAATCTTTTTATTTTTTTAAATAATAATGGAACAAACAATACATAAAAACAAAATTAAATACATAATATAGTAAAAAAAAAACGAAAATTCTTACTTAAAATTATACACTGCGGAGCAGTTTGTCATTTAATAATGAAACAAATCTTTTTATTTTTTTTAAATAATAATGGAACAAACAATACATAAAAAACAAAATTAAATACATAATATAGTAAAAAAAAAACGAAAATTGTTAGTTAAAATTATACACTGCGGAGCAGTTTGTCATTTAATAAAATATTGCACGTAACAATAAATAATATACACATACATAATTAATCGATAATAATATCTTCTTCACTGTAGCTGTCCATATCACTGTTGTCACTTGAGTCCTGAATATTTATAATAAAATCTTTTGTAACATTATTAACATTAATATATTCATCTTCTATATTAATCACATGACGCACCCTATCAGCCCAATTTTCCGGTGTTATATTGTCCATTTCACTTTTTATTAACTCAATAACACTATCACTTACTGTCGGTGAAGCATTGTTCCTTCTTACATTACTTTTTAATTGCCCCCAAATCAATTCTATAGGATTAAAAATACAATAATAAGGGGGCAATCGAAGTACATCATGTCCAAATTGTGTTGCCAAGTTGTCACACACGTATTGTTTTACAGGAGGCTTAATTTTTACAACATCCAATAATTGTTTTTTGCTGTACGATTCCTCGAAGTAGAGATCGTTTTTAATTAAATATTCTTGAATCTCGGCCTTCGTAGAAGAATTTGTCGGTATTTTTACACTTTGCCGCGAATGGTAACTAGCATTATCCATAACAATAACACTATTTTTTGGCAAATTTGGCAATAAATTCTCACTAAACCACTTTTCAAAAATATCTGCAGACATATTGTCATGGTAGTCTAACAAAATATTTTTTGTGTTATGGCCAGCTAAATATCGCGCACCATTTATCCACCCTTGATCACTTCCGGCATGAAGTATAATAAATCGTTTTCCTCGTGCTGGTGGAACATTGACACTACAATCCTTTGAACCGTCTGTCCAACTTTTTGATACTGTGTGACTATCATACCAAGTTTCGTCTAAATATATTATCGGACGTTTTTCAGCACGATATTTCTTTATATCACGTAAAAATTTAAAGCGCCATTCACGTATTCTTCTACTCTCCATTATAGTTTGCCGTTTATTAATTTTTTTAAATCGAAAACCCATATTACAAAGGGTCGAATGCAAAGTAGCCACAGAGCAATTTATATCGCATTTATCATCTTTTAGTCTCTGGTACAATGTACGTACAGACGGCAACGTTTTTTCAGTATACATCGTGTATATTTTACGTCGAATTATATCTTCTTCAAAAGAATTCACTACTCTCGACTTACCCGCGTCACGTCTTTTCTTTCTTGGTCTCAATTCACCACTTATTATATCACGAACAGTATTATACGGCACTTTCGTCATTTCACATGTTTTGGTTAAGGCCGAATTTTCATCTTCATTATCTTTTAAATAGTTATACACATTTTTAATTATTTCTTTCGCTTCTAGCGGCAAACACGTACGTTTAAGTTTTGCACAGCGATCTTCTTCAACGGGTAAACTATCATTATCATCTTCAAATGGTCGCCACATAGTAAGTGTCTATATAATTGCTCTCAGTACGAAAAGTAAAGTAATACTGATTTTAAAATTTTGAAAACTCATTTATATACGTTTGGTACGTCATTGCTAATCTTATTTTCCCTAATTTTAATCTATGGTCACAGCATGTTTCAACAAATCTTATTTGTTCCTAATTTGTAACAATGGTCAAATACGTAATTTGATTCTGTGAATTCATTAGCTAACAATTTTGAAATTTCGTAATGCATAACAAAGATTAGCAAATTTAAATTTTTCGGAGTCCGACTCTTACGCCAGGTAGTGCTACATCCCGCTGTGCCTGGTCTACCACAGGCTTAGTAAGTCAAAGCAATAACGGTAGAATTCTGTACAAACTATAGTCTGTCTAGAAATCTACCGTTATTACCCTCTCAGCAGGTCTATTGTTAGGGATTTAAGCTTGATTTATAGCGGGGAAAGGACAGGTACGTATTAAATGTTTTCCTGTTTTATTTTACTTTATTTTGTAATAATGAAACAAATCTTTTTATTTTTTTAAATAATAATGGAACAAACAATACATAAAAAACAAAATTAAATACATAATATAGTAAAAAAAAAAACGAAAATTCTTACTTAAAATTATACACTGCGGAGCAGTTTGTCATTTAATAATGAAACAAATCTTTTTATTTTTTTTAAATAATAATGGAACAAACAATACATAAAAAACAAAATTAAATACATAATATAGTAAAAAAAAAACGAAAATTGTTAGTTAAAATTATACACTGCGGAGCAGTTTGTCATTTAATAAAATATTGCACGTAACAATAAATAATATACACATACATAATTAATCGATAATAATATCTTCTTCACTGTAGCTGTCCATATCACTGTTGTCACTTGAGTCCTGAATATTTATAATAAAATCTTTTGTAACATTATTAACATTAATATATTCATCTTCTATATTAATCACATGACGCACACTATCAGCCCAATTTTCCGGTGTTATATTGTCCATTTCACTTTTTATTAACTCAATAACACTATCACTTACTGTCGGTGAAGCATTGTTCCTTCTTACATTACTTTTTAATTGCCCCCAAATCAATTCTATAGGATTAAAAATACAATAATAAGGGGGCAATCGAAGTACATCATGTCCAAATTGTGTTGCCAAGTTGTCACACACGTATTGTTTTACAGGAGGCTTAATTTTTACAACATCCAATAATTGTTTTTTGCTGTACGATTCCTCGAAGTAGAGATCGTTTTTAATTAAATATTCTTGAATCTCGGCCTTCGTAGAAGAATTTGTCGGTATTTTTACACTTTGCCGCGAATGGTAACTAGCATTATCCATAATAATAACACTATTTTTTGGCAAATTTGGCAATAAATTCTCACTAAACCACTTTTCAAAAATATCTGCAGACATATTGTCATGGTAGTCTAACAAAATATTTTTTGTGTTATGGCCAGCTAAATATCGCGCACCATTTATCCACCCTTGATCACTTCCGGCATGAAGTATAATAAATCGTTTTCCTCGTGCTGGTGGAACATTGACACTACAATCCTTTGAACCGTCTGTCCAACTTTTTGATACTGTGTGACTATCATACCAAGTTTCGTCTAAATATATTATCGGACGTTTTTCAGCACGATATTTCTTTATATCACGTAAAAATTTAAAGCGCCATTCACGTATTCTTCTACTCTCCATTATAGTTTGCCGTTTATTAATTTTTTTAAATCGAAAACCCATATTACGAAGGGTCGAATGCAAAGTAGCCACAGAGCAATTTATATCGCATTTATCATCTTTTAGTCTCTGGTACAATGTACGTACAGACGGCAACGTTTTTTCAGTATACATCGTGTATATTTTACGTCGAATTATATCTTCTTCAAAAGAATTCACTACTCTCGACTTACCCGCGTCACGTCTTTTCTTTCTTGGTCTCAATTCACCACTTATTATATCACGAACAGTATTATACGGCACTTTCGTCATTTCACATGTTTTGGTTAAGGCCGAATTTTCATCTTCATTATCTTTTAAATAGTTATACACATTTTTAATTATTTCTTTCGCTTCTAGCGGCAAACACGTACGTTTAAGTTTTGCACAGCGATCTTCTTCAACGGGTAAACTATCATTATCATCTTCAAATGGTCGCCACATAGTAAGTGTCTATATAATTGCTCTCAGTACGAAAAGTAAAGTAATACTGATTTTAAAATTTTGAAAACTCATTTATATACGTTTGGTACGTCATTGCTAATCTTATTTTCCCTAATTTTAATCTATGGTCACAGCATGTTTCAACAAATCTTATTTGTTCCTAATTTGTAACAATGGTCAAATACGTAATTTGATTCTGTGAATTCATTAGCTAACAATTTTGAAATTTCGTAATGCATAACAAAGATTAGCAAATTTAAATTTTTCGGAGTCCGACTCTTACGCCAGGTAGTGCTACATCCCGCTGTGCCTGGTCTACCACAGGCTTAGTAAGTCAAAGCAATAACGGTAGAATTCTGTACAAACTATATACCTGTGACGGAGCGTGAGGTACCTGGAGTTTCCATGCTAATCAAAGAAACAAAGCGGCCTTCTGCGAATTCTTCAGGCGGAATTTGCGAAGAATGCGATGTGCCAGCACGTGCAATGGAAGTTCCAGGTGTAGCACTTTCAAGTCCTTTTGTAGGATTTTGTAACGTGTCGGAAAACGTTGCAGCCAGAGTAGATCCAAATTCTTTTGTGGGAATTTGTGAAGAAATGCTTTCTTCAGATAACGTTGATGCGGGATTATCCATAAAATCGTGGAACACTGGGTCCACAGAACATCCAACAATAGCTTCATCACTTGCATTTTCACTCTCAGGAAGGTCTATAATACCCGAACTCTGAGAAATGCATGGTGGTTCTTGAATCTCAAATTCTATAACAAAAAAAAAATAATAAAAATAAATATAAATGTACAAAATTGAATGAAGCAGAGTTAGTGTAAAAATATGCTATTAAACAGATTAAAAAATTATTGGAGATGCAGTGTTGGTAAAATGATTTTATTAAATTATCATTTAACAAAGTGAAATAGTTTATGGATGATTACTTATACGAAGAAAAATGTTAAAGAAAAAATAAACGTATTAAAGACCAGAAAAACTTACCAGGAACATCGTGTACGTACGGTACAGCTCCACGGTTTAATTTTTGTTTGAGAGGAGTTTGAAATGAAGAGTCTTCAAAATGCAGTTCACAAACACGGTATTTATCCACAGCAGATTTAGATTTATCCCTTATCAAAGCCACCAAGTGTAAATTGGAAACCCACTGCTCGAACACAACAGGTGTTTGGGGAAGGCTGAAGAACGAAAAGTTTGGATTGTCTCTCTTGTTGCTGGTACAGCGGGGAACAATGCATTTCGTAGGCATACTCTGAAAGAATAAAGTACATTTTACCAAAAACACCAATGATTGTGTTGCCTAGCAATACAACAATTAAAGTTTTGCGCCCCAGTGTAAAAATGTAACCGAATGTAATCATTTATTCATTACTTTTATGCTGCAATTCTTAACAAATCTGTAAGTCTCACAGATCTGTAAATAATGAACAAAATCGCAATTAAAGGTGTCACTCATGTATAATTTTATATTAATCAACAAACATAGATGCGTTTTTGTTACTTTTATACCGATATACAGATCTGTAAGACATATAAAAAATATTTCTTACCTTAACAAACAAACAAATTTCTGCACGTGCTATTCAAAATTGACTTGTAATAGGTTAGTTTTTGGCGATCTGCTCTCCACTACTGATTCAAACCAAATGAACGATAAACGAGTTCTCATTTGTCAGTTAGAGTCCGTGCGTTTAGAGAAAAAACAAATCGGCGCAGTAGAAGTTGTATTACCCAACCTACAAATGTTGACTATTAATACTCGCTCAAAAAACATTTAACTGAATAATATTTAAATGTTATTAATTTTAATATTATTATCATTTACGATACATAAAATTCATAAACAAGTATACATATAATTATTACTCGCACAAAAGACCGTTTGATTGAATATCTTTGTCCATATTTATATCTATAACTTATACGCAACAAACAGCTGCTACCTGTCACAATAGCATACTATCCCTATTTTCACAAGTTGAACTCGCCCGGGTGAATTTTGGCTTGTGCGCCGGTTTTTTCTCTGAACGCACGGACTCTACCAGCTACACATTTTCAAATTTCCACATGCTGCCATCTAATAATCCGGAAAACAACTATTGCACTACTATTGGCTCATGTGCTGCCATCTAAGAACATGGAATACGAACTATTTACCTCTTACCTCTTACCTCCCTCACCAACAAGATACTCTGTTCAAGGTCGCACATAAGACTGTCACCCCCCAGTGCAACAGTGGGTAGGAACTGTGCACTTTGTTACGGACAAGGAATGAGCGGCCAGGCGGGCGATTGTATGGGCGATGGACGAAGTTGCGTCCTTGCCTCTATTTTGTATGATTTTCGATTCCAAATAGTGCATTTTCTTTTGTAGATTGTAACAAAATAAATAAAATAGAAATTTTATATACTGCTTTTTTAATATTGATTTTTGGTTTTTACATACATATAATGTTTCTTGACAAAAAAATAAATACCCGTATTTTTTTTTCAATCGATTAATTATTTGTAGTTTATGAGAAAACAATTATAATTAAAAATTTGGGGAAGGGATATTTGACGTCGCCATGGTAGGATCGTGAGGACAGCTAGACTGCGAGGAAAATAGATAGTTATAGCCAAATAGATTTATCTTAATAAGGAGCTGGTATATATACAGAATATATTTCAGATTATACCCATTCAATTATCTTTATCAAACTATGAACTTACATAACATTCTGTATATTGTCACGGGGAATGTCTGGATTTTTTTCTTTCGTTGTTTTGATAAATTAATATGTCTGATTTGTAAATATAGTAATACGTCATCCGTCAATTTTAAACGTTTTCTAACGAGGATATTGTAATATTAAAATATCATCGATGTATTGCATTTATCTGTTTTTTTCGCATCTCACCATCGCGTGGAAATTTGAAAACAATAGCAAATTTGGCCATACTTTTGCATATTAGCACTCAGCATTATAAACCATTTTTACAATTCTCTTCAATTTTTAATCAATTAATAACAATCAACAAAAATCAAGAAAAGACTAGCATGAGAACGTACAGAAAACTAAGATAAAACGAAAAACGAAAGAAACAAAAACAAACAATAATTGTGCTCGATAATAGAGACAAACCCTAAAATAACGGTAGAAGAGTTTATGTATCTATATGGAATAGAATTATTTATTTTATAATAAATATAATAAAAATTGCAAGAATATACCTAACACACAAACGAAACCATTCGATCACGATAGTGCAACTAGGGATGCGCACGATACATCGATGATTAAGAAAAATCGATATTTGGCTTTCTTTACTTACATGTGTCGTCACAGTTTATTTGATGTCTACGTCTACCCTACTTTGGCGAAAATACTTCCACGATAACTAAGCGTGTAAATAAATGAACTAAAAGGGAAATGGTTATCAAAATATTTATTTCTGGGATTCAATGTGTTTTAAATTCAGTGGTTACATTTAATTTTTAATAAAATATAGATTTTTGTGTAGTATAGGTACCTACATTGTTGTTCTATTACTAATCGTAAAATATGAGAGCATATTATAGTTTATATTATTTTAAAGAGTGAAAAGTCGGAAATCAGTGTATATAATTTGTAAATATCTATGTTTAAAATATATATTTGATCCGACATTTATACAACATCGATTTTTGTTTAAGTACAACTTGAATTTTATCTCACAGCGCAAAGTTACCCTACCGCTGTGACATCAGAAAGAATGGGGATAACCGTACATTCTTGTCCTATGACTACGATTTGAGCGGCGGTGACGGGTGAGGATCGGTCAGGCGGGCGGTTGTAGGTGCAGACGTGTATTGCGCTGTTGTGTGATTGTATGCTTTTCTATTCAAAATACGCGCTTTTGGGGGTTGATAAAGTATATTTTCTCTTGTAGCTTGTAACATTTTATAAACTAGGTTTCTAAAGTTAATATTTATTATTGTAACGGGAAGCGGTCGCCGGCACCAGCGCCGAGCTGGAGTCTAAGTTTAGCGATGACATAATCGCGCGAGCGACCTAACTGCGTAAACAAACGTCTCCCAACCTGTTTAACTATCTCGGTGATGTAATCTATTGTATTCAATGTTTTTATCTCGTGGAATATTCGAGTATATTCGAGAACAACGTCACCGGAGTAAATAAACCCCGTCAGAAAAGGCATTCGACAGTCTGATATAAACAAATAGTCGACGAGTGGTGAACATAAGTGAAATAAATATTGTTCAAATAAATAATCAGTGTTTAAGCATTTAATAGTATTCTTAGTCTTAAATTAGTATTTAATATTTGTTTAACCATAGTAATCGTCATTGTTATTATCTTTTAATATTTATTTATTGTTTTAATAAACATTTATTTTAATTATAATAATAGGGCTGTTGCAAGAATTTTTATATGCCTTCTAATTATTAAATTTATAAAGATATCATTCTTTAAATGGCCTCAAATTTGAAATTATCACGAAATAATTAATTTTTGAAATTTGTATAATATTTTGAGAGTTGCCCGATCTGAAACGGAATGTGACTTCAAAGTACATACATCGCTTACTTTTATTTATTTAAAAACGTAGGTGATGAACAAACTGTTTTCCTATTGGCTGTGAATGACGTAATGTAAGTGCTATGACGTGACAGGAGTGGGAGGTTGTTTTTATGGCTATTTTTGGCACCAATCTATTTATTTAATTATTTACGAAAATAACAAAATATTAAAATAAAAAATTTTACCAAGAAAAATATTGCATAAACTTTAATTTAAAGTACTTTTTGAAAAATGTGAAACAGGCTCATTCTTTGATTTTTACACTTCACTCAAATATATAAAACGTTACATTTTTATAAAGTAAAAATCTGGTGTGGCCAACACAATACCTCCCGCCATTTACAGCCCGAGTAACAAAAAAGATTAAGTTAATCCTTATTTTTAGAATAGCGAATTTTACTCTAATTTTGACAGTTTTTTTCTTAAAATATAGTCTATTTTAATCCAAGTAACTACCCTTTTTTTAAACCCCTCACCAGGATTAAATCCCAATTACACAGTAGGTTCACATTCACACACATCCATACCTTAGTGGGATTCGTACCCAGAGCCCCGAGCGCACTCATGACTTATGAGGCGTTGCTCTAAACTAAATTTTAAATACCGGGATAGAATAGATTTTGTGACAAGGCGAGGGTAAGCACAATAACAGATAAATAACTTTTTATAAACTCTTCTAAATTATAGTTTCAATATTCATATTTTAACTCTGTTTATCTATTTAAGTCAAAATTCAGTTTAGAAATTCTTATTATATTATGATAGTCACGACATTTATTTGTTGATCTTAAGTCTAGAAATTATTATGTATACGTGCCCTAGCCTATGCACCCAGTTCCCCTAAGATAATCCTATCCTGGAGATAGCGTTTTTGTTTTAAGATAGTCGGTATTAGTTAGCCATGGGATAAACATGGGAGAGTCGAAATTAGTACGTGGCGTCGGAAAGACGTGTTTTGGTTTGGACATGTAGTGTCCTTTAGTTTTGGGCGACGCTCGCCAGCTGGGTTACGGAATGTAACACTTGTTAGTTGTGTATGTTATGCTTAGTGTTAATTATAATCATGTAAATAAAAAGTATTAGTTTTTAAATCAACAAGTTGTGTTCAGGTCCGTAGTGTTCATCAGTGTAAAGTGCAAAAAGTTAAGTGTCTGTGTGTTCTTCCTTCTCACAAGCCGTGGACGCCAGCCATCAAAGCGTCCACCAGTCATCAGCTTCAGAGACCCCCCCTCGTGTTACAATTTCACTAATTCAAAAATGAGGATTAGCTTAAACATTTTTGTGTATCGTTAATTTTTATTAATCTCAATACATACCTACATACATACATATATATATATATATATATATATATATATATATATATATATATATATATATATCATATATATCATATTGAAAATTGTTATTTGACAGTTGTATCGTTTTTGGTTTGTAGTGTACACAGCCAGCTTTGGCTGAAATTGCAAATTCTACAATTAAAAAAATTCCACAAAAATGTTAAAACTTATTTGAAACACTTGAAGAAAAATTAGTATATTATATGTCATTCGGAGAAGAACGCCCTTTTTGTATTTTACCCAGCTTGCCTGTTCTTGGCTAGCGCCTCGGCCGCAATAGCTGAATAGGGGATTCCGATCGTGACGTCACAAAGTACGCCATTTGCGGTGAAATCTTGAACTATGTGGACAAATAGGCATTTTCTGTTGGCATGTATTCGGTTAATGATGAAAATGAATTTTTTAGTGCAGAGTTAGTGCCAGGGGCGAAATTAAAAAAGAAAAATATTGAATATCATTCTGTGAATAACCTAAAAAAGATGGTTAGTGTCGTGGTCTGAAAAAAGGCGGAAAAAGAGCGATCTTATTATAAGATTTTAGTTTCGGTTAGTTACTGCGTATTTACTGATTTATACTAACTCAAAGTGTTTCAACGTTTTCAGAAATCAATTATATGAATACGGGACGCAGTGATAATATATTACCCTGAATTGATGGTGGTAAATGGGTATCTGCGGTAATTTCATGTAATACGTGTGTGGTAGTTGATGTAAATATAATGACGGTGAAGTTAGCAGACGATTCGTAGCAGACGATTCAAACTTTCAGCCAGTGTGTGGCAGCCTTACACTGTGTTAGACCATGGCCCACTGTATAGGTGTTAAAGTATTATTTCTTAATATATATCCAATTTATGCGTTATAAAGGTATGTACTGAATTCTGACAAAAGTATTAAATAAAGGAATATATAACTCTTATGATCTATCAATAATAATTTTATAATTATAAAAGTTTATAAAAGAATGTCGTATTAGTTTTAAATATATTATTATATTGTTCATAATAATAATAATAATAAAAATCTTGTGCAAAATAGAGAACAACTTCTTTAAAAGCAACTGTTAACTACTACGTTAACAGAAGGAGTCCCATATATAATCATATGGCTATTCCCCGAAAAACTTTTTAATACAGATAATCCCTCAGAAATTATTTCATATTAATCCTTATGTACTAACACATGCATAAAACAACAGATGATACTAGTTTAGACAAATAACAAATTTTCTCCAAATCACTTCGGGGGGTAATAAAAGTAATTTTAAAAAAACTGAAAAATGGTTAGGTACTTCATTAAGAACAATGACCTATAACTTTTTTAATAGATGATGTCTCTCAGATTTTAATACACATTTTGAACCCTCATATAAGTACTATCTTACACTCATAACAAATTTTCTCAAAATCACTTCGGGGGGTGATTAAAATTTAAAAAAAAACTGAAAAATGTTTACTTCATTAAGAACAATAACCTATAACTTCTTTAATAGACGATGTCTCTCAGATTTTAACAAACATTTAGAACCCTTATATAAGTACTAACTTACACACATAACAAATTTTCTCAAAATCACTTCGAGGGGTAATTAAAATTTAAAAAAAAACTGAAAAATGTTTACTTCATTAAGAACAATGACCTATAACTTTTTTAATAGATAATGTCTCTCAGATTTTAATACACATTTAGAACCCACACAAAAGTACTACTTTACACACATAACAAATTTTCTTAAAACCACTTCGGGGGGTAATTAAAATTTTAAAAAACTGAAAAATGTTTACTTCATTAAGAACAATAACCTATAACTTTTTTAATAGACGATGTCTCTCAGATTTTAACAAACATTTAGAACCCTCATATAAGTACTAACTTACACACATACCAAATTTTCTCAAAATCACTTCGGGAGGTAATTAAAATTTTAAAAAACTGAAAAATGTTTACTTCATTAAGAACAATGACCTATAACTTTTTTAATAGATGATGTCTCTCAGATTTTAATACACATTTAGAACGCACACATAAGTACTACCTTACACACATAACAAATTTTCTCAAAATCACTTCGGGGGGTGATTAAAATTTAAAAAAACTGAAAAATGGGTACTTCATTAAGAACAATGACCTATAACTTTTTTAATACATGATGTCTCCCAGATTTTAATACTCATTTATAATCCTCATATAAGTACTACCTTACACACATAACAAATTTTCTTAAAATCACTTCGGGGGGTGATTAAAATAAAAAAAAAACTGAAAAATCGGTACTTCATTAAGAACAATGACCTATAACTTTTTTAATACATGATGTCTCCCAGATTTTAATACTCATTTATAATCCTCATATAAGTACTACCTTACACACATAACAAATTTTCTTAAAATCACTTCGGGGGCTGATTAAAATAAAAAAAAAAAACTGAAAAATGGGTACTTCATTAAGAACAATGACCTATAACTTTTTTAATACATGATGTCTCCTAGATTTTAATACTCATTTATAATCCTCATATAAGTACTACCTTACACACATAACAAATTTTCTTAAAATTACTTCGGGGGGTGATTAAAATAAAAAAAAACTGAAAAATCGGTACTTCATTAAGAACAATGACCTATAACTTTTTTAATATAAGATGTCTCCCAGATTTTAATACTCATTTATAATCCTCATATAAGTACTACCTTACACACATAACACTTCGGGGGGTGATTAAAATAAAAAAAAAAAACCTATAACTATTTTAATAGACGATGTCTCTCAGATTTTAACAAACATTTAGAACCCTCATATAAGTACTAACTTACACACATAACAAATTTTCTCAAAATCACTTCGGGGGGTAATTAAAATTTTAAAAAACTGAAAAATGTTTACTTCATTAAGAACAATGACATAACTTTTTTAATAGACGATGTCTCTCAGATTTTAATACACATTTAGAACTCTCATATAAGTACTAACTTACACACATAACAAATTTTCTCAAAATCACTTCGGGGGGTAATTAAAATTTTAAAAAACTGAAAAATGTTTACTTCATTAAGAACAATGACCTAGAACTTTTTTAATAGACGATGTCTCTAAGATTTTAATACACATTTAGAACTCTCATATAAGTACTAACGTACACACATAACAAATTTTCTCAAAATCACTTCGGGGGGGCGGGGGTTGGGAGGCGATGATTAAAATAAATAAAAAATATGAAAAATGTTTACTTCATTAAGAACAATGACCTATAACTTTTTTAATAGATGATGTCTCTCAGATTTTGATACACATTTAGAACCCTCATATAAGTACTACCTTACACACATAACAATTTTTCTCAAAATCACTTCGGGGGGTAATAAAAATTTAAAAAAAACTGAAAAATGGTTACTTCATTAAGAGCAAGGACCAATAACTTTTTTAATAGATGATGTCTCTCAGCTAAAAGACAATAATTCCTTAAAGAATGATTTGTTAAATGTAATTCTGTCCCAAAGAGAAGAAAGTTGAAACTCCATTACAAGTTTAGGCAAAAAATAAAAATATTTTTTCAGATATCCTGATTCTAAAAGCATATTTCCCAATGAAGAAAATGTTATTGAAGATGATGGAAGTGCGCCTCTTTCCATTTTAAAAAGAAAAAAAAAACCTAATTCTTATCTTTCCCTAGTAGTAAAAGTAAAGCACAGAAACAAAAATAGTTATAGTATACCAGGTTCCATTCAAGAAATGGTTTAATCAATTTTTTTACTCGTTTACAGACAGAAATGCAGCTCAGATGAATTTCCCTGAATAAGAAAAGAATATCATTCTGTATTTAGATTCAACAGACAGTAGATGCAAACGTCCACTAAGAATTGAGAACATATTTATTATTATTCTTTATTTTAAAGGAAAGAATAAGTCCTCGTTACCATTTGCTGAATTTATATTGTCAAACCATAAAATCCCTACTACACTGTATTTCTTGACTATTTCTGTATGATTTAAATAAGGTAAGCTTTTGTAAGCAATAATTACATGTAAAATTTCTTATGTCGTATGTAGATGTAACTAAAGTCATCGATGACCGGAAATGCAACTAACATGTTTCTGTCTATTTTTATTAAGATATGTTTATTCATTTCTTCCCATTTTAAACGATATTATATGGAGTTATATTAAAGACATTTTGAATCAGAAAAAGTAAAAATGGGAGTGTCAAAAATTAGTTCAGAATATTGAAGAAAATCAAATGCAAATAAAACTGTGGACCAAATATAAAACCACTAATACATTTCGCACGGAACACAATGAAAGCAAGTGGTGAAATTTGTTATGTGTGTAAAGTAGTACTTATGTGTGCGTTCTAAATGTGTATTAAAATCTGAGAGACATCATATCTATTTAAAAAGTTATAGGTCATTGTTCTTAATGACGTAAACATTTTTCAGTTTTTTAAAATTTTAATTACCCCCCGAAGTGATTTTGAGAAAATTTGTTATGTGTGTAAGGTAGTACTTATGTGTGGGTTCCAAATGTTTGTTAAAATCTGAGAGACATCATCTATTAAAAAAGTTATAGGTCATTGTTCTTAATGAAGTAAACATATTTCAGTTTTTTAAAATTTTAATTACCCCCCGAAGTGATTTTCAGAAAATTTGTTATGTGTGTAAGGTAGTACTTATGTATGGGTTCCAAATGTGTATTAAAATCTGAGAGACATCATCTATTAAAAAAGTTATAGGTCATTGTTCGTAATAAGTAAACATTTTTCAGTTTTTTCTTTATTTTAATTACCCCCCGAAGTGATTTTGAGAAAATTGGTTTTTTTAATCACCCCCCGAAGTAATTTTAAGAAAATTTGTTATGTGTGTAAGGTAGTACTTATATGAGAGTTCTAAATGTTTGTTAAAATCTGAGAGACATCGTCTATTAAAAAAAGTTATAGGTCATTGTTCTTAAACAAGTAAACATTTTTCAGTTTTTTAAAATTTTAATAACCCCCCGAAGTGATTTTGAGAAAATTTGTTATGTGTGTAAGTTAGTACTTATATGAGAGTTCTAAATGTGTATTAAAATCTTAGAGACATCGTCTATTAAAAAAGTTCTAGGTCATTGTTCTTAATGAAGTAAACATTTTTCAGTTTTTTAAAATTTTAATTACCCCCCGAAGTGATTTTGAGAAAATTTGTTATGTGTGTAAGGTAGTACTTATGTGTGCGTTCTAAATGTGTATTAAAATCTGAGAGACATCATCTATTAAAAAAGTTATAGGTCATTGTTCCTAATGAAGTAAACATTTTAATTAAGAACAATGACCTATAACAATAAAGAAGATGATGACACAGACGCATCATTTACTAGTGTTACTGATAATAAAAATACCAGTGAAATTAACTACCTAAAAGACGTTATAAAACTTAAAAATGATCATATTGAAAGTCAAAAAGAGACGATCAGAATTTTAAAAGAACAACTTGATGTGCTAAATATAGTGTTAATAAACTCTAAAACAAACCATACAACGCCAGCTATAAAGTCAAATAATAAACAAACTGAAAAATCTCAAGATTTGAAACCAAAGACTGCTAATTTACCGATTAATCAAACGCCACCAATTAAGAATTCAGCCGGTACAAACAACAAACAGAATGATGCCATGAACAAAAATGGCGAAGTAAACAAACAGATTAACAATAAAAATAGAAATAGAAGTAAAGAAAAATCCGCAAATTTTGTGAACGATTCAACATTAAAAGAAACTAAACCATATAAACAACTTAATAATAATAAACCAAAATTTGGTACAAAGGAAGTTGACAAAAATAACATTTCGCTAAATACTATACCAAAATTAGCACACATTCACATTTATAGGTTACATCCAACGACAACTGAAGGAGACATTACTAATTATCTTCAAGAAACGTTTCCAGAGGTCCATGTTACAAAATTAACATCAAAATATCCCGAACACTATGCTTCATTTAAAGTAACATTACATGCCAATAATTATGAACATGCCATGAATCCTGAAGTATGGCCGGAGGGAGTAGGATTTAACCGTTTTTTTTTCCTGAACAAAACAAGACGTACTGCAACCTAACCACGAACATAACTAATATATCTACTATCGATCTTTCTGACAATCACAATGAGTACTCTATTTCTATCACTCATTTAAACATTCAATGTGTTAGAAATAAAATTGAAGAAGCAGAAATACTCCTCCGTGAGCATCCCTGCGATATACTATGTTTAACGGAGCATTGGTTAAATAAAGATGAAGAATGTCTACTTCATATTAGTGATTTTTCTTGTGTAACTACGTATTTCAGACAAACTCACATCCACGGTGGAGTAGCAATTCTTAGTAAGTGCAATATATCGACTGAAAAAGTTACATGTGTTGAATATTTCAATAAAGAACTTATATTTGAATGTTGCGCTGTTAAATATAAAACTGATAACAATCAATTAAATATTGTTTTAGCAATTTACAGGTCTACTGAAAGCAATTTTAGTGAATTCTTAAAACAGCTTAATCTCTGTATTACTGCGATAACGAATCAATATACACATGCCAACCTATTTGTTGCAGGTGATTTCAATGTGGATATTCTCGTATTGAATAATGAAACCAAATTATTTCTGGGTATAATGGCTGTTCACAATCTGTATCCTACTATAAAAGAACCTACCAGGGTTACGAAAACTAGTAGCACTTGTATTGATAATATTTTTACCAATTTAAATAATAATTCTTTTTCAGCTAGTGTCATCAAATCTTTTATATCTGATCACTACTCACAAAATATTAAATACACTACTCAATACAGTAAAATTTCTGTTGACAAGGAATATAAACGTTCATTTAGTACTGATAAAATATATACTTTCCAAGCCTACATTTCAAAGGAAAGTTGGGAAGAAATATATCAAGCAAAGGATGCAAATAGTGCGTATAGCAATTTTTTAAACATCTTTTCATATTATTTTAACTTGTGCTTTCCAAAAGTAATTTATAAACATAGAAATAAATCATGGGTAACAGCACATGTAGTAAAAAAACTCTTCTAATATGAAAGACTTGTTTGTCATATATAAAAATGATCTAATAAGTAAAACTGACTATAATAAATTGAAACAAAAATATAGAACTACTTTAATTGAAGCAAAAAAGAATTTTAACACCCAGAATATCGAAAATGGTATTCACAATATAAAACATGTATGGAATGTAATAAATCGTAATTGCACCTCTAAAAATAATTATCATACATCTGAGATCGTGCATGGTAACGTGGTTGCAAAGTCTGATTCAGATATAGCTAATTTATTTAATGAATATTTCACTAATTTACCGGCTACACTTGGAAATACTATGAATAACTCTAATGATAACATATGTACAGATCACATAAATTGTAAAAGTATTTTTCTACATCCTACAACGGAAGACGAAGTTCATGCTTGTATTATGTCCTTAAAAAATTCTTCTTCTACAGGTTTAGATGAAATCCCTGTGATACTCTTAAAGCAGTGTTCCACACTCTTCGTTACACCTTTAACGCATTGTATTAACATGTCAATGTCAGAAGGAATATTTCCAGACGCACTCAAATTTATTAAAGTTGTAGCTCTCCATAAGAAAGGCAATAAGAACTCAGTTACAAACTATAGACCTATAAGTATTGTTTCTGTATTTCATAAAATTTATGAAAAAATAATATTGGCTAGAATACTATCTTTTGAAAAAGAAAATAATATACTTATAAGTGAACAATTTGGTTTTCGTAAAGATTTAAGTACAACAACTGCATTGTCAAAATTATTAAGTTATATTTACAATTGTGTTGACACTGGAAAACCTGTTACAGGAATTTTCTTAGATCTATCTAAAGCTTTCGACTGCGTAAAGCATGATAAATTAATTACCCTTATGTCGAACATGGGTTTTCGAGGTGTTTTTGAAAAATGGTTAAAAAGTTATCTAACAAATAGACGGCAGCTCATTGTTTACAACAATACTAAATCACAATATAAAACATTACAGTATGGTATACCCCAGGGTAGTATACTCGGTCCCGTTTTATACGTAAATAATCTAAAATCAATGTTAAGTAATCATGAATTCATTGCTTACGCAGATGATGTTTCAATTTTAATTTCACCTTCACATATTCAAAATCAAGCGACTTCGATATCATGTCTGATCTCGGAATTAGCGCAATGGTTTTCTACACTAAATTTAATTTTGAATGTATCGAAATCATGTGCTGTCAGTTTCGGTACTATAATTAGAAAAGAAAGCATGCTAATAAAATGTAATAATAAGACCTTGCCGCTTATCGACACAGTAAATGTTCTGGGACTTAATATAAACGAAAACTTAAATTGGGACAGTGAAATAAACAAAAAATGTAGTAAACTCGCTCCTCTCTGTTATTTGATAAAAAGACTCACACAAATCACCAACATTAATATATCAAGAATGTTTTATTATGCCAAATTTCAGGCTCTTCTCAGTTATGGCATTATTTTTTGGGGAAACGCTCCTTCCGCATTGCGAGCGTTCAAATTACAAAAAAATGCTGTACGCAATTTATTCAACTTAGGTTACAATACTTCTTGTAGAGAAACTTTTAAATTAGAAAAAATATTAACTTTGCCCTGCTTGTATATTTTTTCTTTAATTCTTTTTATACGTAAAAATATAGATAGATTATTAAGTCATGAGAAGGTACATAGCTACAGTACTAGAAATAAACATAATTTAGTTTTACCGAAACATAGACTTACACTCAGCCAAAATAATCCAGAAATAATTGGTGTCAAATTGTATAATAAACTTCCAGATAACATAAAAAATAATCTGTTTCTATTAATATATTTAAATTCAAGTTAAAACAATTTTTGATTGATAAGACATATTATAGTGTCGATGAATATTTAAATGACTTATAAATTTATATATGTTTGTAACTGTAATTATATGTATGTATCCATGTTTTTGACGTGTCACATATCATTGTATGATCTACTGACAAAAATAAATTATTATTATTATTATTAAAGCAAGTGGTGAAATTTGTTATGTGTGTAAGGTAGTACTTATGTGTGCGTTCTAAATGTGTATTAAAATCTGAGAGACATCATCTATTAAAAAAGTTATAGGTCATTGTTCTTAATGACGTAAACATTTTTCAGTTTTTTAAAATTTTAATTACCCCCGAAGTGATTTTGAGAAAATTTGTTATGTGTGTAAGGTAGTACTTATGTGTGCGTTCTAAATGTGTATTAAAATCTGAGAGACATTATCTATTAAAAAAGTTATAGGTCATTGTTCCTAATGAAGTAAACATTTTTCAGTTTTTTAAAATTTTAATTACCCCCCGAAGTGATTTTGAGAAAATTTGTTATGCGTGTAAGGTAGTACTTATGTGTGCGTTCTAAATGTGTATTAAAATCTGAGAGACATCATCTATTAAAAAAGTTATAGGTCATTGTTCTTAATGAAGTAAACATTTTTCGGTTTTTTAAAATTTTAATTACCTCCCGAAGTGATTTTGAGAAAATTTGTTATGTGTGTAAGGTAGTACTTACGTGTGCGTTCTAAATGTGTATTAAAATCTGAGAGACATCGTCTATTAAAAAAGTTATAGGTCATTGTTCTTAATGACGTAAACATTTTTCAGTTTTTTAAAATTTTAATTACCCCCCGAAGTGATTTTGAGAAAATTTGTTATGTGTGTAAGTTAGTACTTATATAAGGGTTCTAAATGTTTGTTAAAATCTGAGAGACATCGTCTATTAAAGAAGTTATAGGTTATTGTTCTTAATGAAGTAAACATTTTTCAGTTTTTTTTTAATTACCCCCCGAAGTGATTTTGAGAAAATTTGTTATGTGTGTAAGTTAGTACTTATATGAGGGTTCTAAATGTTTGTTAAAATCTGAAAGACATCGTCTATTAAAAAAGTTATAGGCTATTGTTCTTAATGAAGTAAACATTTTTCAGTTTTTTTTAATTACCCCCCGAAGTGGTTTTAAGAAAATTTGTTATGTGTGTAAAGTAGTACTTTTGTGTGGGTTCTAAATGTGTATTAAAATCTGAGAGACATTATCTATTAAAAAAGTTATAGGTCATTGTTCGTAATGAAGTAAACATTTTTCAGTTTTTTTTTTTTTAATTTTAATTACCCCCCGAAGTGATTTTGAGAAAATTTGTTATGTGTGTAAGTTAGTACTTATATAAGGGTTCTAAATGTTTGTTAAAATCTGAGAGACATCGTCTATTAAAGAAGTTATAGGTTATTGTTCTTAATGAAGTAAACATTTTTCAGTTTTTTTAAAATTTTAATTACCCCCGAAGTGATTTTGAGAAAATTTGTTATGTGTGTAAGGTAGTACTTATATGAGGGTTCAAAATGTGTATTAAAATCTGAGAGACATCATCTATTAAAAAAGTTATAGGTCATTGTTCTTGATGAAGTACCTAACCATTTTTCAGTTTTTTTAAATTTATTTTTATTACCCCCCGAAGTGATTTTGAGAAAATTTGTTATTTGTCTAAACTAGTATCATCTGTTGTTTTATGCATGTGTTAGTAGATAAGGATTAATATGAAATAATTTCTGAGGGATTATCTGTATTAAAAAGTTTTTCGGGGAATAGCCATATGATTATATATGGGACTCCTTCTGTTAACGTAGTAGTTAACAGTTGCTTTTAAAGAAGTTGTTCTCTATTTTGCACAATATTTTTATTATTATTATTATTATGAACAATATAATAATATATTTAAAACTAATACGACATTCTTTTATAAACTTTTATAATTATAAAATTATTATTGATAGATCATAAGAGTTATATATTCCTTTATTTAATACTTTTGTCAGAATTCAGTACATACCTTTATAACGCATAAATTGGATATATATTAAGAAATAATACTTTAACACCTATACAGTGGGCCATGGTCTAACACAGTGTAAGGCTGCCACACACTGGCTGAAAGTTTGAATCGTCTGCTACGAATCGTCTGCTAACTTCACCGTCATTATATTTACATCAACTACCACACACGTATTACATGAAATTACCGCAGATACCCATTTACCACCATCAATTCAGGGTAATATATTATCACTGCGTCCCGTATTCATATAATTGATTTCTGAAAACGTTGAAACACTTTGAGTTAGTATAAATCAGTAAATACGCAGTAACTAACCGAAACTAAAATCTTATAATAAGATCGCTCTTTTTCCGCCTTTTTTCAGACCACGACACTAACCATCTTTTTTAGGTTATTCACAGAATGATATTCAATATTTTTCTTTTTTAATTTCGCCCCTGGCACTAACTCTGCACTAAAAAATTCATTTTCATCATTAACCGAATACATGCCAACAGAAAATGCCTATTTGTCCACATAGTTCAAGATTTCACCGCAAATGGCGTACTTTGTGACGTCACGATCGGAATCCCCTATTCAGCTATTGCGGCCGAGGCGCTAGCCAAGGACAGGCAAGCTGGGTAAAATACAAAAAGGGCGTTCTTCTCCGAATGACATATAATATACTAATTTTTCTTCAAGTGTTTCAAATAAGTTTTAACATTTTTGTGGAATTTTTTTAATTGTAGAATTTGCAATTTCAGCCAAAGCTGGCTGTGTACACTACAAACCAAAAACGATACAACTGTCAAATAACAATTTTCAATATGATCTGTGTTGCTGTGCTGTAGCGACTGCCGCCGCCAGCGGTGAATAAACGCGCTAACATTTTTTTACTAGTACAATAATAACATTTTTGTACTAGTAAGACAATGAATATCTTCTATAGTGTGTGTACAGTAGCATATGAATATTGTAATATGCTTAAAGAAAAAAATTATTGCCTTATTTGTCATGGCACTCTAATAATTGCCTTAATTCGCATATTTTCTTTTGCTTCTAACTTGTACATAAGAAATAATTTAACAACAAAACTGGATACTCATCCATGCACAAATTTAACATTAAATTTCCTGTTCGAGAAAAAAAGTAGACACCCGGTATGTTTAATTTAATATTGGATATTAAGTAATTATTTCTCCAATGATAATAATAATAATGAAAGTGCTAATCATCTGTCTCATACTCAGCATTGAATTTCTGAGGCAAAGCTATACGTACGGACGAGTACGGCGTAAGGCTAAGGCTAGAGCAGGGAGCCAGGGAGGAGCGATAGGCTACCTGTTTCAAGTCCTATACGCAGGGCACGTGTTTGGATCTAAGGGCAGTGGTCAAGGGGTGCGACTATATAGCTGTGCTGTACAAGCGAAAGTACATTTTCTTTTGTAGCTTGTATAAATAAATAAAATAGAAATTTTATATCCTACTTTTCTAAAATTGATTTTAACATACATAATAAATACCCGTATTTTTTTTTTCAATCGATGAATTATTTGTAGTTTATGAGAAAACAATTATTATTAAAAATTTGAGGAAGGGATAAGTAGACTGGGAGGAAAATTGATAGTTATAGCCACCTGTCGCCTTGCCACATGCCATAACCTACCACAACATAATCACGACGCTGGTCTATAACTATCTTCTTCCATCCCAGTCTATCTGTCTTCTTCCACGATGCTACCATGATAGCGTCACATAGCCCATCTCCAAAATATTATATTGACTAATTACAATACTGTTATAAACTAATGTTTACTTGGTTTTTTACCTCCCGCTACCCTTGATAAGGGAGGTATAGGGATCGTGCTAAAAATCGCATATCGAGATTTTGGTAAATGACCACGTTTTTTTCCTAGAATCCAATTTTAACATTTTCACGATGATGTCTGTGTGTATGTGTGTGTGGATCCTTCACTGTAACTCAAATACTGTTAATCAGAAAATTTTGAAACCTTGTATTTAAAATTTTTTCTATTATGGAAAGAGCCCATTAGATTTTGGTGTAAATCGGATAACAGGAAATGGCACTTTACTGGAAGCTCAAAATAGTTTTTCTTCGAAAAATACCTGTTATTTTTTCGAGATTAACGTTATTATAAAAATTAAAGATTATTAAATTTTCTACAGATTTGTATTAATACTTTTTCTACATATATTATGGATAAAGCTATAAAATTATCTATAATTCAAATTTAAGTTTGGAGAAAATATTTCCACCATAACTGAGTATGCAAAGAAATAAAATAAAAGGGAAACAGTTATGAAAATATTTATTTCTGCATATATGCGATTCAGATGTGTTTTAAATTCAGTGGTTAGTGATTACATTTGATTTTTAACAAAATAAGTTTATAGATTTGTGTATATTATAGGTACAAACATTGTTTTTTTTTTATAAACTGTAAAATATGAAAGCATAATAATATTAACTTTATTTTTTATTTGGTCTAAAGATTCCTCTTTTACAAAATATTAAAGCATATTTATTTTATTTTATTTTCAAGAGTGAAAAGTCGCAAATCAGTTCATATTGTTTGTAAATATCGATGTTTTAAAATATCGATATTTTTGATCCGATATTTATACAACATCCATTTTTGTTCAAGTGCAACTTGAATTTTATCTTACAGCGCCTGCCGCTGTGACAGACAGAGAGGGGATAACATACATTCTTGTTATCTCCAATGATCTCGATGTGAACAACGAGTCGAAACGTTCCGCTCTGCACAATCCCGTTGCGTTAAAATTTCGTTCTACACAAATGTCGCTGTGAACAATTCCCATCCTACACAAAGTTCCCCCCACTACCAATGCCATTCCGACCTAACAGCGAATCTCGTTCTGACCAAAGTATGACAAATCGGGAAGGGTCGAATAAAATTGCAGAGTTCCAAACAACGTTTCCTCCTTTTCTATAATATCTATTAAACTACATATAAATTATCTATCACGCTACAGATGGCTCTTTTAAAAGGCATCGAACTTCTCTGTTTTAAATTTACCAGGCACTTAGTTTGACAGTTGAAACATGACAAATATATGATACATGTGCATTCATGGAGTGAAAGAAATAAAAAAATTGCAGATACAAGATTCGTAATTTATTTAAATAAAAACAAGGTAAAATAAATGAAACAGTATTAATAATTCTTTTATCTATTATCATACTTTTTAATTTTCAGATTGAGATGAAGGAAGAGGAAGAAAAAATAAATTCTTGTTAATGTCCTGGGGTATACGTAAGCGATAATTTTTTTTGATTGTGAATCAGCACGTCGAAATATATACCTTGATTTTCTTCCCCTTTCCTTAAGCTAGATATAATTGGAAATACTGTTAATACAGAGTGTTAAAAAAATGAAGATGATGAAATTTTTTACCCTTATTTACCATCCCGTATAAGCACTCATGCCTTTAATGGCCGGCTTATACACTTGTATCAAAATATAAAATTTAACGTAAACAAATGCTAATCAATCTCCATTTAAACCATGCTATGACATGTCACACAAAATTATGAAACGTCAAAATCAAAATTTCAGATCTCTTTTCCAGCATATTGTGCAGGTATAATAACGCTTACGTATACCCCAGGACGGCTTGGTATACAAAGTCATAATGTACATAGCTCGCCCTGTATATCTCCTGCCTGAAGTTGGCGCATATCAACTTCGCGCGCTTACAAATTTAAAAAGTACACTCCGTCCTACAAATTGTAACTAAAAATAAATTATTAAATCGAAATCGGTTTGTAGTTATAGTAAGCGCTGATAGAAGTAACGTAAACTATAGACCAGAAAAGTGTAACGGTCAAACTTAGGCGCGAAGTTCGAACTCAGTTCATAACGCTGAGAACATCATTTCAATCCCCGTGTATTTCTTACCAAGGAAATTTTTGCTCAACTTTGAAGGCCGAAAAATCTCATAAAAGTAAATTTCTTATGCAAAGCATTATATGTAGCATTTAGACCGATCCTTTATCTCCAGATTCGTACCATAATATTCATATGAACTCTGCACAGTTTATAATTATTTAAATAATAATATAACACTACCAAATTCATCAAACGTATGTCTAAGTTTGATCGTGCATGCTTCATCTTCTATTGTACTGTCCTATTTACTGGTGGGTCAACGACGTACGGTATCCTTGCTTGCACCAAGCATTTTAATTTCTAATAATTTTCTTAATTTACCTTTTCTGCAGGTTTAAACTGTTGCAATCTATTACTGAATAAACAAACTATCGAATTCTTAGCAAGAGCTGCTTAATTCCTTTTTTTAAAATATCTGTTTTTGTCTATAAAATTTAACTCCCATATGAAACCTATACTAGGGAATTCAAACTATGAACTCGCGCCAAAGGCAAATTCTAACCTAACTTTTCTGGTCTATTATTCACGAAAGATGACTATTCAAGGTCATTTGTGAGCCGTCTGATATATTACTTGCAGATAATTTCATTGCATTTCGTTTGCATAGACGTGCAACATGAAATATTTATAGACACATTTTAACTGAAGAAATAAGAATAATTCATTTGAAAATTATGTTTCTTTCTAAATAATGCCTTTCTGAAAGATTTATGTTTCTGCAAAATACAAAAACATGAACTTAACTTATAAACCAACGAATAATAATTTGATTTAAACGTCAACGCCACTGGGTAAATATTAGCACCGAGGGCATTGTATTAGATAATTAGGTATCTGTAATTCTACGACATGCACACGCACGCACGCACACACACGCACGCACGCACGCACACACACACACACACACACACACACACACACACACACACACACACACACACACACACACACACACACACACACACACCTACGGTATGACAGGAGGTAGAAACAATCTTACACATGTCTAACAAAAACATGCTACATGAATTTATTTTAAAAAAATCGGATGTGGCCAGCACATTATCTTCCGTCAGTTATATGAGGCATTTACGAAAATTCTACCGGTGGACTGTTACCGGTAAACAGCTGTTTATTAGGTTATAGCTACCAGAATCGATATTTTAAGAACGCAAGTGGTAATCAGGTAGATCCATAACCTATAAAAAAATTGAAAATTTGAAATATGTTAGAAATTTGATATAGTTAACAAACTTTTAACCTGTGCGCTTCGCTTTGCATCACTACCTTCTTTTTGAGATTAGGTTCTTCATGAATCCGGTAGATAGATCTTGTAGATATTGTACAATTTTCAAACACGGTAACTTATTATGAAATTTAATTTCTTTATAATTTCATAACTCTTTATCCATTTAATATGAAATATAAAATATAGAGAATACAATGTTCTTTAATATTTATAATAACATTAAATGTGAAAAAATGATATTTAACATCGTTTTTCAAGAAAAACTGTTAAAATCTTCAAATGAGGGTACTTTCGGTTGACCAATTATAACCAAAATCTAATCAGCTCTTCATATGGATGCAACGAAGAGGAATACGAAAGAATTTTAATTTTTGGAATTGTAATATTAGTTATCGTAGACGAAAATTTTGTTACACACACACACACAAATACACGTACGCGCACTCGCTCACACGCACACACATATATATATATATATATATATATATATATATATATATATATATATATATATATATATATATATATATATACATACATACATACAGACATCATCGTAAAAATAGTAAAATCGTATTCTAGGGACCTTAAAACGTGCTTATTCATTAAAAACTCACCACCGAATTTTTGACCAAAGACAATACCTTCCTTACCTAAAGATGACGGAAGGTAAAAAACTTGTCTTACCAATGCTATCTAAGCTGAAACATATAAAATGAGGACAGCGGACAGCTTATAAAGGAATATTAAGGAAAAATTCTGTTAAAGGAACAGGCTAGATATCAATTAATTTCAAAAAAATTTAAGCCAAACTAAGGTAAAATAAGATCTATTGAATGTAGGCTTCTTAATGTTTGTTTTTAGGGTTAAAAATGTAATTTACGCACGAGCGGACCAAAAAGTACACCTTTATAACCCAATTTGCGGGTATAAAGTATGACGTTTTGGCCCTAGGGCGATTTAATACATCATACAAGCTCTATTTTTTATTTATTTTAATAAATAATATTATTGTTACAATTTAAACAATTATTAATATTGATTCTCGGACGTTTATCAGGTTCTTTTTGAACAACTTGTATTTGCTTTGTGTTATTCTGAATTTGGCTAGAAGTTGAAGTGAGGCCTCTCTATCACCAACCAAAATTTGGTTATAAATTTTTAATATATTTTTCACTGAATTTTCGATGTAATTTTCAGCAACTGCTGTTGATTTCCAATCACCATGACGTTTCACACTTGCTATCTGTACTCAGGCATCAGCTAACAAAGATGTTGAGGAACGTCGAAAACAGTGACCGGTATATAATTTTGCATCCGGTAACTCCAGATATGTTGCAGTTTCCAAAGGTATTTTACCGAAAGTATTTTGCCAACTACTTGTATTGAACATTTCCATTTTTATAAAAAACGAAGTAGCGTCTGTGCTCAATTTTGGGTTGGCGTAAAGCAGCATACTTTTTGTATATTTCTAAAAAAAAATCGGTGACTTTTCTTTATTATCTAAAACTGTAAACATACAGTCAATTTTAGTCAGATTCTCGTATGTTCACCAACAGTCCGTTTTCTATATTTTGTATGTCATCGATTGTTAGTTCTTCCCGATGACATGCTCCAGCAATTCCAAAAATTGCTACTACCTGTATTTTTTTTTCTGTTAATGTAATTCAAAGTTTAAATATAATTATTTACTCACCTTCATCAATAAATATCCATAATCTGGTGTTTCTAAGATGAACTTTTCTTTCTATTTGTGTTTCGCTGAGAATTTTCGACTTTTAAATTACTAATATCGACGTCATCGTATATAATTATTGTTGCTTTTAACATCGAGGAATGGGAATGTGACCAGACTTTTCATCTTCTTGCATTACACCAACTTTTAAATTCTTCATATGGCTTTTTGTATATCAAATTCAGTATCAGTAATATCTGGTGGCGTACAAAGTTATTATCTTCTATATTTGTAATAAATTAAAGGAAAGTACTACAAATAAATTATAACTGTACAGGGTAAATTTATAAGTGTTATAACTTGTATCATAGATGGCACTGTAGTATAAAGCTTGATTTACATAGTACATTATGCAAACGAGAATGGGAGCGTTTGGGCAAAGCTTATCGTAGATGGCAGCAACGGACTAGCGACTTACGGCCGGGAATATTTGAATTGGTATCATCAAAGTTGTAACTTTATAACATGTGAACTATTCAATATATATTGTATATTTAGTTCATAAATAATATTAATTTGAATAAATATATTATTGTTGAATATTATCTTTTCACTTTAATTAGTTTGTAATAGTTCATTTTGCATCTTCGTTCGTTTATGTACGAAGTTTTGTTGTGATGTTATTTAAATTTTGTGAGAATGTCGGATAAAGATAATTATAATTTGTGGAAATTAGAAACGCTGAAAACTGCATGAAGATGCCGTGGTGCGAGTGTAAGAGGAAGAAAAAGTCATTTAATTAACAGCCAGGTCATTTTGTTTTGACTATGTAAGGTGAAATTTAATTGATTTTTTTTGTTTTGTACTTCGGGGAAAATATTATTGGCACTGCACCTCTTCTCAAAATTCTCCTTGTATTCATGAAAATTTGATTTACAAATAATTAACATAAACAAGTTTTAGATATTTATAAGCCTCACGAAAGTCTTACCAGTATCATAACTTTCTGTGAGGAAATCTGTTTTCTCAAAATGCTGAGAGCAAACAAATGTCGAGTTTGGAGCATATTTTTTTAATTTTAATTCGTATAACGATAACTTTCTTTCTATTCTATCTTTCGCATGCAAGTTTGTTTTACTTTTACAAACACAACAGAACGCATTTTTATTTATGGACCTAACCCCGTTACTAGTGTTGGCGCGAACTATCAATTTTCTTAACAAATTCTGCAAATTTAGTTACACTTTATGCTAGCGCGCTATACTACGCGTACGTATTTCACTACACACTTCCAGAAAATATGCTAGTCCAGTGCTGCCATTAATTCGTACAATGGGCACCAAACACTCCCATTCCTGACAAATAGTTCTTTTCAAATATTTTCTGTACCGTAAAACTTTATACGATACATTATACATTGACATTTAGAGTATAAAATGATATTTTTTTGCAACGACTTTAAATTAAGATTCCTTGATCATAGCATAAACTCAAAAATTTGGCATTAAAAAAAAAACAGAATTTTATGCGCTTAAATTCTATATAAAATACATCCTATAAAGTTTATAGGAACGATAATAGTTGAAAAAAAAAAATGTTTTCCCGTGTAAAAAGCCTATCTGTTAAGGATGCTTATGTTCAAAACATCCCGATGCTAAGATATTTACTTGTTTTAGATAGTTCTTGGCAATAATGGACATTTTTCTGAAGTTCAACGGAATACGACGACCAAACTCGTATTAACCGTATGTTTACAATTGTTAACAATAAATAAAAATCAACGTCACCGAAATTTTTAGAAATATATAAATGCATGTCGCTTTACGTCAACCCAAAACTGAGCACAATTTTTTTTTATATAAAAATGGGAAATGTTACATCGAAAACTAAGTAGAAAATAAATTAAAAATTGCTAACAAAATTTTGGTGTGTGATAGAGTCCTCAACTTCTAAGCAAATTTAAAATAACAGAGCAAATACAAATTGTTCAAGAAGAGCATGATAAAAGTTCCGAAAATCAATATTATGTCTAAATTGTAACAATAACATTAATAATTAAAATTAAAATTAGAGCTTTTATAATTTATTAAATCGCCCTAAGGCCAAAAAATCATACTTTACGCCCGCATATAGGGTAATAGATATGTAATTTTTGGCCTGCTCGTTCAAAAATGACATTTTTAACCCTAATAACGCACATTTAAAAGCCTAATTTTAATAGATTTGTAGAAAAAAAATTTGGCTCAGTTTGGCTTCAAAATTTTTGAAAATTTATTGATATCTAATCTGTTCTTTTAGGAGAATTTTTCCTTAGTATTTCTTTATAGGCTGTCCTCATTTTATATGATTCAGCTTCTTCCCACAGCATAAGATAGCATTGGTAAGTCAGGTTATTTAAAATAAAAATCATGTAGCAATTACATTAGACATATGTGTACGTTTGTTTTTTTGTTATTCTTTACGACGTTGTATTGCACAAGGATGTCCTTAATAATCGTGTTTAGATATCTTATTGGAATTGTTTTATGTCAGTATAATTTTACACTTAAACAGTTATATCTCACGTTATTGCAATTTAAACAAAAGTAATCTTAAATTTACTAAAACATAAAAGGGTTTTATTTGTCTTGTGCCATTTATTATACAAATATATTATTAATCTTGTAATATCAGCTTCTTGCAACAAATATTATGTCTTTATAAACTTTATTGTATATACAGATTAGGGGATTTTTATATTATTAATTAATTAATACTATAAACATTTACATACCATTTCCATATATTTATAATATAAATTAAATTTTTTGTAACTTTTACAATTTATTACGTTATGACATCTATCAGTGCTTACTATAACTATTAACTTATTCATTTCAATTTATAGGACGGAGTGTACTTTTTAAATTTGCTAGCGCGGGAAGTTGATGCGCGCCAACTTCATGGGCTAAATTTGTACGTTATGAAACAGTGCTTGGTAAACGATGTACAGAGCGATATGTGTACTTGGCTACATTTGTACGTTATGCCACAGTGTTTGGCCGGAGATATATAAGGCAACCTATGTACATTATGACGGAGCGTGTGTTCTCGTTATATCTCACGTTATATCACTTTGTAATTTAAAATAAAATTAATTTTAAAGTTACTAAAACATAAAAGGGTTTTATTTTTCTTATGCCATTTATAAAAATATATATTAACCTTGTAATATCAGCTTCTTGTAACAAATATTGTCTTTATAAACTTTATTAGGGGATTTTTATATTATTAATTAATTAATACTATGAACATTTACATACCATTTCCATATATTTATAATATAAATTTATATTTTTGTAACTTTTATAATTGATTACGTTATGACAACTATCAGTGCTTACAATAAGTATTAACTTATTCTGATTTAAATAATTTATATTTAGTTACAATTTATAGGACGGAGTGTACTTTTTAAATTTTCAAGCGCGCGAAATTGATACATGCCAACTTCATGGGTTAGATTTGTACGTTCTGAAACAGGTGCTTGGCAGACGATGTACAGAGCGATTTGTGTTATGCCACAGTGTTTGGCAGGAGATATATAGGACAATCTATGTACATTATGATGGAGCGTGTGTTCCCCCAGGACATTAACAAGAATTTATTTTTTCTTCCTCTTCCTTCTATTAAAAAGTATGATAATACAAAAAGGATTATTAATACTGTTTCATTTATTTTACCTTGTTTTTATTTAATTAAATTACGAATCTTGTATCTGCAAATTTTCCTTACTTCTTTCACTCCATGAATGCACATGTATCATATGTTTGTCATGTGTCAACTGTCAAACTAAGTGCCCGGTAAATTTAAAACAAAGAAGTTCGATGCCTTCTAAAAGAGCCATCTGTAGCGCGATAGATAATTTATATGTAGTTTAGTAGATATTATAGAAAAAGAGGAAACGTTGTTTGGAACTCTGCAATTTTATTCGTCCCTTCCCGATTTGTCATACTTTGGTCAGAACGAGATTCGCTGTTTGATCGGAATGGCATTGGTAGTGGGGGGAACTTTATGTAGAATGGGAATTGTGCAGGGCGACATTTGTGGAGGCCGAAATTTTAACGCAACGGGATTGTGCAGAACGGAACGTACTCCAACGAGCAACGGCTAGGAGCGCAGGAGCGGGCAGGCGAGCGGCAGTATGTGCAGATGTTGTGTGTGTGATTGTATGGTTTTCGTTTTTTTTTTTTTTTAATATATTTTGTCTTGAAGCTTATAACTATTTATGCTATGTTTCTAAAATTAATACTTATTATTATTATAAAGTAAAAGGGCAAAAAAATTTCATCTTGGTATTACAAGTTACAAGGTAGGCGTCGCCTATATATATATATATATATATATATATATATATATATATATATATATATATATATATATATATATCATTTTAAAGATTTGGGTATTTTGACTATCATCTATATACCGTGTGTCTATTTTAAAGGTGTACGTAGGAGATTAACGTGGGAAATCAGTTTTTTGCAATTTCCTGCCCGCCTAATTATTTTAAGCAAAAACGCATCAAATAAAAGTTGTAGGGCATAAAATTCTGCATCTAAATCAATAAAAAGAATTACCTTCACATGCTTTGTAACGACAGAAATTAAATATAAAAACGTCGAAAATTACGTTGAAAATATCGTGAGCCAAGGAATTGAACTAAAAATAAATAAATGCTTGACGTTTTATCTGTCACAACATAAGTTAACTTATTTGACGTTTCTGACAATTTGAATTTGTCTCTAGTTTTATTGTCTGAAATTATTAGAATATGAATATATTTATACTAATAAAGAGCGTGATTTCATAATTGCTAAATTCGTGACAAAATTTGACGACTGTGCCTTCAAAAAATACTCGTGACTCGTGTAATCAGAATATAGGACGAGGAGGAAAACGTGCGTTACTGGAAGAAAGAGTGTTAGGAATAAGTGTAGCCCCCTTCTGTAGTACTAGATGTATTGGAAATGAGTTGAGAGTACATCACAGCATCATACATAATTTTGTTACGCAGTTAAATTTTTAATAAATTCATATTATTTAAACAAAACTGTATTTTTTAATTTTATTTAGTCTAATATAATATTTCTCTTATTATATTTAACGATATTTTTCAAATCAAATTGTCAGAAACGTTAAATAAGTTAACTTACGTTGTGACAGATAAAACGTCAAGCATTTATTTATTTTTTGTTCAATTTCATGGCTGTCGATATTTTCAACGTAATTTTCGATATTTTCATATTTAATTTCTGTCGTTACAATGCATGGAAAGGTAATTCTGTTTCTTGATTTAGATGCAGAATTTTATGCTCTAAAACTTATTTGACGCATTTTTGCTTAAAATAATTAGATGAGCAGAAAATTGCAAAAAACTGATTTCCCATGTTAATTTCCTATGTACACCTTTAAGACAGACACACGGTATATTTTAAACTCACTTCTTGAAATACATTAATCCAAATAAAATTTCATTTAAAATGGAGATTTGTGACACTAGATCTGCAAACTCATTGCGCAAACCTGCTTACAGGTTTCAAAAGTCCATGAAATGTGCATTGAATTTAGATCTAAATAATAAACTATACCCGCGAAAAAGTAAAACAATATGAATCAAAAACCATTCAAAAATATTAAAAACTTTCTTATAAAACATGCACTTTACAATATCGAAGAATAGTGAATTACGCTCAACTGAAACACGACATTCACTGCAAACCAAATATTATAAGAAAACTATAATACATTTAACATCATACGAAAATTATTTATATTATGATGTACATGGTACACCTATTATTAATTTTTTTAATAATTGTGAGAATGTAACATTTATTCTATACAGTCTATAAATATATTACTCATTCTATCATTACTCTTTCCAAGAAAAGTTATTCTTGCAATATGTTACTAATATTTCATCTTGTATAAATAAAATATCTACATTCGTTAATAAATTTGAAATTATTGCCACACCACATATTTTTACTTTTCGGTTTGTGCTTTGGAACAAAGTATGACTATTATTGAATAGATGGAGCCTAGTAAATGTACAAAAATTTCTACTTTATCGACTCAGCCATAGTTATTCATCTCAGAGCTCACTTGCGCTCGCCTCGGCGTAGAAACAAATTAACCTTAACACATTCGAAAAAGTTATAATGTAAATCGGTCGTAACCTTAAAGTATAGTGATTACGTTCTGTTTTACAGAATTCCATCAATGTTCATACAACTTAAAATAAGATATCTAACAAGAAATAATTTATTTCGAAATTCAAAGGTGGTGCGAATCTGTAAATGCATCAACTTGCACTTGCACCATGCTGCCGGCGCCCATGTCAATAGGCCAGTAAATGCTCCTATTATGAAATATTTTTATCGTGTATTTAAAATACTCGTATAATTATTAGTCAAAGACAATCTCTAAATTCTTTATTTGAATATTTAATTTATATGCGTAGAAAATATATAGGATGACACAAAAACGGGCCATTCAAAATAACTTTTATATTTATAATTATTTTATTATTTTCTTGATTTGGGATCTTTGGATACAACCCTAAACTGATCTTAAACCTACCCGTGTTGGTACCAAATAAACAGTGGATTATTTTACTTCTGGTGAAAATGTAAAGCGGTAAATTCAAATAAATGCGAACGTATATTGTATTCAATAGTGTATTTCTACGAGTCAAAATTGAGTCTCTACAGGGACCGAATTATTATATTAAAATTATTATGTTCGTACTTATATAAATTTATTATTACAGAATTTATTATTTTAAGAACAGCTAGTGCCTATAAGCAGCAGTAGTAACAGTAGCGAGGAAGAACGGTTCAACTCACCAACCCAACAAAATAGCTGGGCGAGATAGATAAGTTCGGGAACAGTTCTGGATTATTTAAACCGTATCAACTAAACAGAATTAACCTACTAGGTTACTTAAAAAGTCCCAAATAAATACGGCCAGCATTTGGCATGATGGTAGCGCTTCCGATTTAACCGGAAGTGACATTAACTTTCATATTTCAAATGGAACACCTATATATTTTTATATATTTGAAATCTACGTAAAAGTACGAATTCAACGATATGCTTGAAGTGCATTTTTATTGACGAAATAAATTACAAAAACGTAAGAGAAAATTAGGAATAATTAACCTGCTAAACTATGATATCAGGCAGGCTGTGAAAACAGTTGAAATAATATTGAGTAATATTTAAATTTGGAGAGGTGAATTAATGGAGAACCAGTCCTTGAAGAGCAAATTATTTATTGATACATTAACAATAAACAACACCGACGTTTCGGTCACAAATTGACCATCCTCAGGGTTGGTTTGTTATTTTAAAATTTCAGATTTGTTAAAATAATAATATAAACAAATCTGAAATTTTAAAATAACTTAAACTAACCCTGAGGATGGTCAATTTGTGACCGAAACGTCGGTGTTGTTTATTGTTAATGTATCAATAAATAATTTGCTTTTCAAGGACTGGTTCTCCATTAATTCACCTCTCCAAATCTATATCAACAGTCGATTAAAATTTACTGCAATAATATTTAAATTAATTGTATAAATAGTAAGTTATGTTTGTAAGATTCTATATATATATATATATATATATATATATATATATATATATATATATATATATATATATATATATATATATATATATATATATATATATATATATATATATATATATATGTATATATATATATATATATATATATATATATATATATATATATATATATATATATATATTTTAAATGATCAGTTTGTTATCAGAGCTTACCTGAGCCTCGATTTTGTTACTTTAAATTCTGTTTTATTTCAATTTCTATCAGAATTGGGTTTTCCCCACTACGAATTCTACTGCTCCAGACCAGTAGAATTTAAAATCTGACAGAATTGAGATTTTCCCCATTCTTTCTCCCGATAGATTTTAAATTCTACTGGTCTGGAGCAGTAGAAATTGTAGTGGGGAAAACCCAATTCTGACAGAATTTAAAGTTATAAAATCGAGGCCCTGGCATGGCTTACCAGATTGATTACTCATAATTTTCTCTTACGTTTTTGTAATTTATTTTTTCAATAAAAATAGACTTCAAGCATGTCGTTGAATTCGTAATTTTACGTAGATTCCAAATATATAGGTGTCCTATTTGGCATCCTAACATGTGATGCGGGTCTCATACATGAGAATATAACTTCAGAAAAGATTGTAT
The DNA here is from genome assembly GCA_963082715.1 of Harpalus rubripes. Classification (NCBI taxonomy): domain Eukaryota; kingdom Metazoa; phylum Arthropoda; class Insecta; order Coleoptera; family Carabidae; genus Harpalus; species Harpalus rubripes. The sequence goes on along the minus strand of OY720458.1, from coordinate 24,530,248 downwards.
AGACTGGCGGATTTGCAGCCCAGCCGTGGTGTAGTTGGTAACACGCAGCAGTACAAATGCTGAGATCGTGGGTTCAAATCCCGCCGGCTAGCATTTTTTCTTTCTTTCCTTGATTTAAATTCAAAAATAAAAAATACATTCATCTTAATTCTACTATTTGCAATACATTCCTGATAAGGTTGTGCGAATGTTTGACAATTCACAGGTGTTTAAACGTAGTGGTAGTTTAGATACATCCCACACCTAACTGTGATGCGGGTCTCATACATGAGAATATAACTTCAGAAAAGATTGTATAGACTGCCGGATTTGCAGCCCAGCCATGGTATAGTTGGTAACACGCAGCAGTACAAATGCTGAGATCGTGGGTTCAAATCCCGCCGGCCAGCATTCTTTTCTTTCTATCCTTGATCTTTATAAACATATTTTGAAAACAACTTGTTTTATTGTCTATAACCTTTCCGTTACATAATTAATTACAAATTTTATTTTGTAACATTAACATAATTTTAATAGAAATATCAACAAATTTTGATTTACATACAGGTTAAGAAATTACATAAATATAAAAACTGCATAAATTCTCGTTACTGCAAAAAATGTGCATTTCAACTGGCGTTTTTGTTTAGTAGGCATTTAGAATATCACACGGTTTAGTAATCTAATTAGATGAAAAATGTAAAAGAAATAGCATTCAAATATTTCTGGATATAAATAACATGAGACTAGATATTTTGCCATTTGACAAGATTTTTTTCCAAAATAAAAAGATAATATTGACTACTTCTTCTTTGATGTTTTCTTGGTACCAGCTCCATTTTTACCACTTTTTCTTGGTGGAGGAACTGGCATTGTACTTGACTGGTCTGCAGGTTTGGAGGTCATTACTGTTGCGCTGGCAGTTGCTGGCGGTGTTTCCTGAGTTAGTCCAGAAACTGGAGCGGACGTAGGAACAACAATAGGTGCAGACGGTTCAGCAGCTGGAGTTGAAGTATCTTCTGATATTGGAGTAGCAATATGTTCAGTACCTGGGGCCGGAACGGACGCAGCTGCAGCTTTAGTAGCTGAAGGCGGGGCAATTGCAGGTTCAGGAGCTGGGGCTAGAGTAGAAACAGCTGCTAGGGTCGATGTAATTGAAGATTCAGCAGTAGGAGGTGGGGTAGAAACAGCTGCAGTTTCAGCAGCTGGGGTTGAAGCAGAAACAGCACGGATTAAAGCTGCTGCAGGTTCAGTAGCTGGAATCGGAGCAGTAACTGGTGTCGGCGCAATGGAAGGTTCAGTACCTGGAGTTGAAACAATTATAGGTTCAGTAGCTGATGCTGGAGCTGTAGCAGGTGCGGGTTCAGCAGCTGGAGATGGAGGAGTGGCAGGTTCAGCTACTGGAATTGGAGCAGCAGCGGCAGCAGATTCAGCAGCTGGAGTTGAAACAATTGTAGATTCGTCAGTTGAGGCTGAAACTGAAGCTGAAATACCTGTGGGTTCAACAGCTGAAGTCGGAGTAAATGCAGGTTCAGCTATTGGAATTGGAGCAGCAACGTTGGTAGATTCAGTCGGTGGAGTTGCAACAGTTGTGGGTTCAGCAGTTATAGCTGAAACTGGAACAGGATCAGCAATTGGAACTGGAGGAGGAAGGGCGGCAGATTCAGCAGCTGGAGTTGAAGGTTCAATAGTTGAAGCTGGAACTGGATCTGAAACAGCTGAGGGTTCAACAGCTGGAATTGGAGGAGATGCAACAGAAGCAGTTACAGGTTCAACAGGAGAGGACAAGGGTGCAGATTCAGCTATTGGGGCTGGGGTAGAAACAACTGCAGGTTCAGCAGCTAAAGTTGGGGTGGAAACAACTGCAGGTTCAGCAGCTAGAGTTAGGGTGGAAACAACTGCAGGTTCAGCAGCTGAAGTCGGAAAAGTTCCAGTTTCAGCAGGTGAGGTTGAAGTTGGAGGTAAAACTGATTCAGCTCCTGGGATGGAAGAAGCTGTAGGTCCTGCCGTTGGGTCTAGAGTTGGTGATTCAACAGGTGCTTGTTTTGGAGGTGACTGTTCCTTTTTAGGGGCAGTTCCCATCGTTTCACATATCTTTTTCCAAACATTTTCAAAAGAATCTTGACCCAAATAATCAATTCTACCCGCTTCCCATCCTTGACGGCGCAAATGATCCTCTAGAGCGGTTTGGTCGGAAGATCTTGGTTGCCTGAGAGTCATTTGAGCAAAAGCTCCAGCAAGGCCACCCTAATTTATAAAAAAATAATATGTAATATTGGTTATAGTATGTAGTAAATAATAAAGCAGAGCTCTCTACAGTTTTAAAATTAGAAAGAAGAAGGTACTGAATCGAGATATGAAGTAGAGAGCAGCCTAACACTATAATACTCACATTTGACTCTGTCCGTGGTTCAGTATTACTGGCAGTGGCAATTACGTTCTGCTCTGTGCTAATGGTTACTGTGCTAGCAGACTTAGCATCACACAAAACAGTATTACTGGCAGTGGCAAGTGCGGACTGCTCTGTGCTAACGGTTACTATGCTAGCAGACTTAGCATCGCACAAAACTGTTGGAGTGATAGACTGGTAAGTAGGGGGGCTCTCAACAGGGGGTGTTTTATTATATATACACGTGTAAGGGAGAGGATCTGCTAAACTAATATTGCGAACATGCTCAATTTGTTGCTCAAAATTATGGCTACTGTCACCTTGAGAATTACATTCAATACATTCTATATTTACATTACTTATTACATTATCAATATACGATTGTGTGTTATTATAATTATAAGATTCATGAAAACTAAATTCAATTTTATTTTCATTATTTTCTACAAAATTTGAATTTGATTCATTATTTACGTCTAAATTAGAAATATCTGTTGAATGACTATCTTCTAAGGGTACACTATTTACAGGTTGATAATGTTCCCACGGATCCCAAGGTGGAATATCAATATCAGTAACATCAGTGCCACAAGACTGTTCTGTGCAAAGGCTGTCTTCACATTTCGATTCATTTAAAAAATAGGCAAAGGAATGAGAAGAGCTAGTGCACGAAGAAGCAATGGATGTGTTGATCCGTGCCTAAAGACAAACATCAAACATGCATGCACAAAAAAATCATATCAAAAACGAAGAACTATCTTAAGATGAACCATTACCTTCGCGCAGCTAAAAACTACTTTACTGTACTGTAATGAAAGTAGTGATACTTAAATTCATAAAAATAGACGCCCACGTCCGTGATGCTTCATCTCAAGTAAATATCTATTTATATCACAAGCAGTATGGTACAATGTACAATATAATGCAAGGAAATGGCAATTTCACTCACCTTTTCGTCTATTGCCTTCTTTAGTTCATGTTAATAGTTAATAAAAACTCACAAAAAAATTAAAGTAAGTATTTAAAATGATTTACTTTCTTACCATTGTGGGTTGAAGATTTGTGTGAACATGAGTGCAAAATAAGTTCCACCAAAGTTCGAAAACTTGTTGTAAATGTTCAAAATTGGGAGAGCTAGATACTTGAAGGGTTTCACTATTGAAATATTGTAACCAAGGTTTGCTATTGCCAATAAAATGTACGATTTTTACATTTTCACCAAATCTAAAGTTATAAAATAATTTTTAAATGTTTTGCTTATAAAAATAAAATAACTTAACTGTTTAAAAGCAGGAAGATATGAATAACAAGCCGTGGAACACATATTGTAGATAAATGGCAAGTGCTTATTAATATCTTGATGTGCCCAATCAGAAAAATATAAATTTAATAAGCCTTGATCTCCACCTAAAATTATAATAAATTAGAAATAATATACAAAGAAAATTATCTACTATACACAACTTTATTACATTTGATAATTTTTTACAATCTGAAATATTTTCATGTTTATTGTAGTAAATATCATTAAATTTACAATTACGTATACTAACCATCAAAGCTTCCCCGTTCAAGAGCAAAGGCAAGTAAAGAATTAAAAGTTTCTTCCGATGGTCTATACACAAAAACACCAGAATTGAAACAATCTGGCCAGCCTACATCTGGAGCTGCTGAAAACTCATCGCGATCAAATAATTCATCACAATTTTGCAGTACCTAGAAAATACCATTTTATATTATTTTAACAATCACATTGCAATAGAGCACAAAAAATATATACCGAATGGTGGCAATGGATGCATTGCACATTGCTCACAATAAGAGATAGTAAAAAGTGAGATGTTTTCAATGCGCAATTAATTTTCGACGCTTATAGGTACTATAATGAAATAGTTCTCATTTTTAAATTCAAAAATCTATCATGTGAGTGTTAACATCAACAGTCTAGACAATAATTTAGAATTATTAAATGATTTTAAAATACGAGGGGGAAAATCTCCTATATAAAGCTTTAGAAAAATACCGCTAGATGACAGACAATATGACGTCACATGGTAATTTACAGCTACTAGGGGTGCGGTCCGAATCCGAATCATGCTATCATAGCTTACAGTGCTCACACCGCTCACAGCTGGTCCGAATTGAATGAACGCGCTGACGACTGTGAAGGCGTTAACGATTCGGACCGCTCGTAAGCGCTCTTACTTCTTGCTTATCATTTGTGAGTTCACGTTTGATCAATTCATTAGTTAATTCTAAAAAAAACTTTACTACGTAAACAACTTCCATCTTAACAAACAATTTCATTGTTTCAGCAAGTAATGGCGTAAAAAACATCAAAGGTGCTTACAGCGCTTACACTGCCTATCCACTTGGGCGTGAGCACTGTTAGCATGAAATGTTGACGTCACCTCTGACGTCATACACTTCACAGCACAAACTGTGAGCGTTGTAAATATGATTCGGACCAACTGTTAGGGTGCTGTCGGTACTCAAAGCGTGATTCGGACCGCACCCTAGATAACATAGGTGACTCGTCCACCATATTGGTGCCAAATTGAACGCAGTAAATTATGAAATAAAAGTGCATTTCTTATAAGTTTAACTATTTTTCATAATAAAAATAACTTCCACATTTGCCATATTATACTTATTTCAAATAATAAAACAAGATCAAATAAATTTCGTTAAGATTATTGAGGTTAGAGAAATATATATATATATATATATATATATATATATATATATATATATATATATATATATATATATATATATATATATATATATATATATACAGGGTGTCCCAAACTTCAGGTACATATTAGAAGGGCATATAGTTCTTAATGTCCTGATTACGGAACAAAAAGAAGTTTTTCAAAATTCCTATAATTAAGGGTAATTCACTTAAGAAGAACATTTTTTGTACCCCTGGATACTATAATATTTGGAATAGTGAAATTAGTTATAACTATTACATAAAATAATTTAACAATGAAATTAATTTATGCAATTACGTAAAGCTTTGTCACACCAATTAAGTTTGGGAGATGTGTATGTAATGAAAAAAGCACACAACCTATTCAACCAGTGTCCCAAAACTGTTTCCTTCAAAAACCTCAAAAACTAATTTTTGAATTTTGAAAAAAATCTTTTTGTTCCGTAATCAGGACATTAAGAACTATATGCCCTTCTAATATGTACCTGAAGTTATGAGACACCTGTATATATATAATATATATATATATATATATATATATATATATATATATATATATATATATATATATATATATATATATATATATTGCATAAATACCTGTAAAAAATATAACCATTTCTCAAATGATTTACACAATTTGGAGCAGTACAACTCGTCATTGTGGATAATTTCTATGATTAATAGTACTGTAACACTGATATTGAATGATTGAAGTTGGCACCAAAATGGCGGACGAGTTAGCTGTGATTTATCTAATAGCTATAGAGCAATTACTGTGCAATGAATGCAATAGGGGTGAACGTAGATATTTAATTTAGGGTTTTAGTTTTATGCAATTTCCTGCTCTCTTGTTCATTTTACGGAAAAGCTATAGAAGTGAGTACAAAGTTGATCAGAATTAAACTCACATACACAATTATTGTTTTTTTGTTTCTTCGGAATTTTAAAAAGAAATTTCAAAATTTCTTATATTTAGTAGCAATTGCCATGACTTATGACATGACATTAATGTGCTAGTATTTAACAGAAATTTTAAAATTACTTTTTAAAATTGTGAAGAAACCAAAAACAATAAAAATTTAAAAACAACAGTTTTGTGTGCAACTTTTAATTCGGAACAACTTTGCAATCTATAGTTTTTGCTGCAAACGAAGAAGGGTGCGTTCCAAAACAAAGATACAGAGTAAGTGGAACCCCTACTTCGAGTACGGTCACGGGACCATATTTGCCGGAGTATTTGTGAACGGCTTTGAGTAAATAAAATATCATAACCTTAAAAATTTGAAAAAATATTTTTGACATGACTTTTTGACTGCCAAAAATTATTTATTATGTGCACTTCCTGGTTAATCAAGACATTTTTTACAATTATTACAGGTATTACTATTATGTTTTTCAAATGACTTTTTATAAGACTAATAATCATCAATTTAGTTGATCAATTACTCTAATATATTGATAAACTTCAATATTTATTTCCATTTCAAACTCGATTTGTATGTTTCGTTGTAAAAGTTTGCGTATGCTCTCAAGAGTATGCGCAATAGTTTTGGAACGGAATTTATCATACTCGATAGTCCGGAGTAAGGAATGGAACGCAGCCCATGAGTGCAAGAAATTACATAAAACTACTATAACATCTTAAATTTCTATGTTCATTCGTAACCACCACCATCCTGCGTATTGAACTTTGGTAACAGCAACAAATTTTCGCTGTATTTTACAGGCATCAAAACTTGAAATTATAAAATAGAATTTACATTATAATACTTCAACATAAATGTAAATACACTTGTAGAAAGTAGTGCAAAGTTTAATTTATTTTAAAAAATTGTATTCACTTTACCACCTTAACAATACATCTATGAAAATACTTATTATTATTATTTATAATTTCTGTATTAATATATTGCGTGGCTATTAAAAAATGACTTCTATTTGAAACTTCATAGCTCCGAAAATACCGAGTTTAAATTTTTATCTTTTGCAGACAAAGGATTAAAAAGTATTCCTAACAAATTTCAAACATTAATATAAAAAACAAATGAATACCGATTTTCTATATTTGCCATTCAAATCTACTATTATTCGTTGATAATTTAGTAATCAGCTTAAAACGAAATAGGTTATTATAGAAACAAATGTAACTGTCAGCGACATTTCGAGTTATGTGTAACATTGTCATAAATTTGTTCTAAGTTTGGTCCAATGATCTCGAGATTTCTACTAATAATGGCATTTTAGCATAAATCGTGCTATTAGCCGACTGATAAAAACTGGATCAATTTTCAGAAAACCTGGGACAGTTCATGTACCAATTCTGAATTTTCGTCATTTGTAACAGTTACTGACTTCTTAAATAGACGACACTTAGAGCAAATTTATAACAGTGTTACAATTAACTGGAAATGTCATTGACAGTTTCAATAATAGCCCATTTAGTTTAAAGGTGATTTGCGGATTATAAAATTATAAACGTGTAATGGTAGATTTGAATGGCAAATTTAGAAAATTCGCTATTCACTTGTTTTTCTATATAAGTGTTTGAAATATGCTAGGAATACCTTTCAACCCTTTGTCTGCAAGAGATAAAAATTTAAAATTGATATCTCAATGTACTCCGAAGTTATGAGTTTCAAACAGAATTCGTTTTTTAATAGCCACTCGGTATATACCATTTATTAATAAAAATAAATACGGCATAATAATAATAAAAGAAACCGTTTTGTTATTATTTATTAAAGTAATAACAGAAATTTCTTTTGTGACGCTGGGATTTTGTCTAAAAAGTAGTACAAATATCTTACCAGTGTATCAGCATCTACGAAGACACATTTTAAGTACTGTGTCAGTCTCCAACAATGCATTTTGGTAAATGTAATACCAAGTTCAGGCCTTTTTAGAAGTAGTAAATTTCTTTCATCTTTTGAATCCAATATATTTACTTCAAATATTAGGTCAAATACACTACGTAGTTTTTCTCTAAAATAATCTCAATTCGTATGAACTTGAATTTTTAATTTATATTAATTTTACCTCATTGACTGTGTCACTCCTGGGGTTACCATTACGATAAGTTGATGTATAGTACCCACTCTTCTTAAGGAGTGAGCTAGTACTAACGCACCCAAGGAATAGGTGTCATTAGTAGCTAACGTTACCCAACCGAACCCTAATAACATAAACATATATTTATTTATATTTTATAAATATTAATCTAATATTAAATGTTTACAATTATAAAATGATAGTATTTGAATGTTAAGAGTTTTGGTAAAGAATTGCGATGTTAAGTCTGTTCAATGAGAAAGCATGCATTTACATGAAAGTTATTATTTGAACAAAACACAAAATCAAAATAAAATTGATGAAACATAAATTACGAGGTAAATTTTTATACCAGGTGTCTACTTCAAATCTGTCATATGGAGAATACAATGTTATTCTTTTTTTATTTTACTGTAGTTAGTTACCTATTAATCATTGTGCGAAATAACGGGGGGGATGGTAGGGATTTCCCCCCTCAGAAAAATTTATCCCTCGCTGATAAAAAAATATTTTTATCCCTGCCAGGGATATTAAAATCCCCCTCAGAGTTGACTTTTCATCTACTACTCGTTAGTTTCAGCTAAAGTAAATAAACTGCTGTCATGTTAAGTTATTCACCTCTAGTTATGTCTTTACGGAATCGAAGTTGTGATGCTTCAGCGTTCAGCATCATTACGCGAAAAGGCAAAATATCAAGGTCTTTTGAAAAAGATGTTGGATTGGAGATTTTTCATGGAAATGGCTTTATTTCGAGATTGTTTGGAAGCAATTAAACAGGTATCACTCTATCTTCAAAACAAAAATTCAAATGCAATATCAGCTTCTTCTGAAATAAAAGTATATATAAACGTTTTAATTGCTATGAAAAAAACTTCTGGCGTACACTTAAAAGCTGCTCAAGAACAATATAAGAAATATAAAGAACAGATTATTATTGCACCATCCAATAGAGATCGAGAAAACTTCAAAACTCTCTCAAAACAATTTTTGCAAGGATTAATTGATAACATTAGTTCAAGATTTTCAAATGCAAATCAAGTTCTTAAAGATAGCGAAGTTTTAAATCAAGTCTGGTGGCCGAAATAAGAATTGATTTTGTTTGGAGATAGTGCCATTGCATCGCTTTGCGAAAGTTTGAAACTAAAATCATCATCGATCCCAAAAACTATAAAGGAATTTCGTATATATGAGGAAATTAAGAAAGAAGAATTTATTGGTGATTCTTTAAAGGAATTAATTCAAAGAATTATAGTCGTTCCTGTATCTTCAGATGAATGTGAGCGTGGTTTTAGTGTAATGAACATGACTCTTACAAAATTACGGAATCGCAACATTGTCTGCAGTTATGTTTATAGTTATAAATGTTCCATGCTTGAAAGATTTTCCAGCCAATCATTTTGCAGCAGATTGGTTAAAATCAGGCCATCATTCAGCCAGCGACATACCTCATAGACAAGAATCACATGACAATTCTTCAGAAGCAAGCAAGCTTTTTCTAAGTAATACGTGAGTATTTGAAATTTATAACGATAATGTGTATCGTATGTGTATTAATATAATATAACTTTTATGCATTTATTTCTGGTTTTGTCCCTCCCTCAACAAAATGTTTAATTCGCACACTGCTATTAATTATAAAGAAATATATTTCAAATAAAGATTGTAGATATTAAAATTCTACACCTAGTAAGCTGTTAAATTAAATTTATAATTTTATAAATATTGCTCATTTGTAGTGACAGCGATGGATTTGACACAAAATTACAAATAAATAAATGCACATTTGAACTGTCAGAATTATAAAATTGAATTATTTGCAATTATTCTCTTCAGGAATGGATAATAAACCGTAATGATAATTATTTTTTTTATATATTCTTTTTTTATATAAAAAAGTTCTATTTATAAATCAAAACACAATGAATAGTAATTTAATAATTACGAAAGTTCTTTTTATGACATAATTAAAATAAATTAGTATCTAACCTTATAAACTAATTTTTCTGACACTTCATGGCTGTGCTGTCACTACAAATAAGTAATATAAAATGTGAAAAATAAATAAAATCTGTTTAGTGATTTACGTGTAGAATTTTAATATCTGCAACTTTTATTGGAAACATTTTTCTCTAAAATTAATAGGTACAGCAAAATAAAAAAATTAACATTGTATTCCCCATATGTGTAACAGATGTCAAGTAGACACCAGTATATAAAAAAATATAAATTGTAATATATTTCTCATAATTATTAATTTATATTCATTCAACTATTTTGCTTGAATTTGCCTTGGAAAAGAAGGTGAAGCAGAATAAACAAATTATCTAAAGCCCTTGTGCAACAAAAGAATTGATTTCAAAACATGCTCAATAATCAACGATGTTTATTGAACCCTTCTTATGATTTCTTACGCCTACAACTTTCTTTGGATATTCCCAAACTCTAAGAAATAATACGATTTTAAATTTTTTACACCTATCCTTAAAATGAAAGTTGCTTTGTAAAAATTTTACAATTTCTTGTAAGTTGTTTGGAGGTTTATTAAATCCGAATAATAATATAAAATATGGCCAATTGTTAAGACTTTTATTCACTTTGTGAAATATTTTTTAAAAATTTATTTTTTTAGTTCATTTTCCAATAAATACAACTGTATGACATCATCATTACCGAAATCTGTGTACGAAGCAGATTGGCACACCCTTTTTTATGACAGTTTCAAGTGATAACAAATTTAATCTATCTGATAATATTCCCAGGTTTATAATTACAATTCTAGCTCCTGTTATATTTAAACGATTAACTCATTGCATTCAAATGTTTTTGAATTTGACCAATTTTCAGATTCAGTTAAAGTTAATAAAATTACTCCAATTCAGAGAAAGATGAGAAAGAGTTTATGATCAATAGTGTTTTTTCCAATTTTTTTCAAAAAATATTTTCAGTGTAAAAAAATTCTTATTTCGGAAGCAAAGAGTATCCGGTGACGATCTATTGAGACTGAAGCAGGGTCTTTGATTGCACAGATCACAATTTAAACGAAAGTAACAATAATAAGACAAATTTCAAGTATTCTACCATCAACACATGCACGTCCTAAGCCAAGGCAATATCCTTGCTCTCATTTTGATAATACTTTAACCGGCCTTAATTTGATTTTTAGTAACGATATTACCACTATGCTATACGCGGACAATACTTCACTGGTATTTTCTGATAGAGGTTAAAGGATACTTACAAATTAGATCAGGCCTGGCCAATCTAGAACACCTCACGGGCCACTTTGGCCACGCTTTACATTAGTGCGGGCCGCATGTGATCCTTATACATAGTTTTTGAAAAAATAATAAAACGAAGTCATGTATAAAATTATTACTTATTTATTCTAATGTACAATAGAAATTTCGCTTAATATTTCTTAAATCTACTTATAGATTTGAAGTTGCACATCTTAATTAATTTTTAAGGTTTTCATCAGTTAATGAGAAACGTGAATCACTTTTAGTAAATTTCAATTTCGAAAAAAAAAAATGCTTCGCAAACATAGGTTGATCCAAAAGAACTTATAAGTTTTTGTGCGAAATGCATTAAATTTGTATATTTTTCAGTTGTAGTATAAGTATTATAGAAAAATATTTTTAATGTAGTTTCATAAATGTGTTTTAATTCATTAATGCACTGTAGCTGGATTAATTCAAGCTGCAGATTTTCAATAACAGTGTGCAGGTCATCAAAGAGGCAAGAAAATATTTCAAACATTTTATCATAATTTCTTTAATATAGGAAACGACTATCAAATATAGCTATAAGTTTTTTTTTTAACAGCATACAGTCGAACAGAGAACTGTTATTCGCGTAGTGGCGGCGGGCCGCGAGTTAGCCAGGTCTGAACTAGATGCATCGAAAACATAGGGTCAGTTGCATAAAACGTTGTTAGCTGATCATATGTTTAATTACACATTGTAGCCATGGATACGTATAAAAAAATACATTGGAAAAGAAGCCTTGTCAAAGTTAGCAACGTGATTAAAATTAACAATGCTTTATGCAACTGCGCCCTAGGAAAACTGTGAGCTTTTGATATATGTTTGTACGTGATGAAATTATCTCGACTTGTATGATTCTAAATCAATTACCTACTACTTTTCAACTACAATCAAAATTCATTCGGGCACCGGGCACCTTAAATATTGAGATAGTTATTGTATTATAGCATTAATTTGAGAAAAATAATTTCATTAAAAATTTTGGCAATCTAATATCTTAATTTAATAAGGTTTCTTAAGAGACTAGCTCACAGTAGATCAGGCAAGACCAAATGTGAAATATTCACTATCACTTGGTAACTGCCACTTTTTCAAGTATATTCTTTATTTTATTTTAAATATACAGTGACGTTCACTTATAATATCTAGGGTGACTAGACTTCCCGGATTGTGCGGGACAATCCCAGATTTTAACACACTGTCCCGATTCTGCAAAGGTTCCTCATAACTAGTGATGTGCTACTAAAAAATTCCCCCAAGGAATTTTGTTTTTTTCCCGGGAAAATTCCCGGAAATTCTTACATTTGCTACGATTTGCAGGGAAAAATATCTTGACTTTTTTCCCGGATTTCTTTTTTTGAAATTTTATTTTAGGTAATATTATACCTTGGCGTCTGTTATTTTGCTTTGCATGTTTGTGACTTATGCCTGTATGTTACCTACTCTTACTCCGGCAATAAATATTGTGGTGCTACGAAATATTTGAAATTATTTGGGAAATTTTCATAACGTCATAAAAATTTCCGACGAAATTAATAATTTGGTTTTTAAATACAAAGATAGAATTTCTTGTAAATTTCTTCCTTCCACTGCAAAATTTTTGGTCCACAAAATTTATTCTATAAAACAAAATCTTTTACTGAACATTGTATGACTTTCTATGATATGATAACTATGTTTCTTATTTACAAAAATGTACAATTTGATGAAATTAAAGACTTCAAGTGGGTTGCTTTGCAAAATTTGTAAGTCCGGGTCCGGGAGCATGTGAGTAATATTTAAATTATTTAAGTACATAGATACATACTTCAAGGAAGGATAATTAACCCACAACGACTTATTTAATTAAATATCTTTTATAAAACAATACAGAAAAATAAAATAATGAAGTGAAAATAAAATTGATATTGATGTAAAGTGGATCGATATTTTGTCTCACTTTAATAATATGAATGTTTCTTTAAAATACCTGTAAATAATTGTCGAGTTTTTTTGGTATGCGAGGCACAAATTCTGCAAAGATAGGTACGATTATTTTCAATAATCTACAGTATGTGAGAAAAATATAACTTACGAAGAATTCGGAAATTGGATAAAAAAACGTCATGTTTTTTCATTGTTGGTACCTAAGTGCTGTCCTGTTTTGAAGTCCAGAAAGTCTGGTCACCCTACTTATAACGCACTCTTTTTTTATAACGAACCTCATTTAAAGGCATGAAAGGAATGGCCATAAGTTTAGTGTTATTTTTTCCGCACATAACGAACCCGGATATAACGAACTACATTTTATCGATTTTTCGCTTATAACGAACTTTCGGGTAGTGTACAAAATACAACGTTTTCTATCTTGCATGTATATCATTTACCGATTATTATTGTTCATTGTTATATAGGCCATTACTACATTTATACTTGTATATCAGTGCCGTAACTAGCAATTCATGTGCCCTGTGCAAGATTTTGCTTTTAAAACAAATACAATATTGTAACGTTTTTATTTATCTGGGTGAAGTGTAAATATTAGACAATTATTATTAATTAAAATTAAGTGTTTATTAAACTATAATGAAAATTACTATTACTAATATTAAACAATTATTAAAAAACTAATTAAGACTAAAACTATAATTAACTAGATAACACTAACACTATTTATTTAACCAATTAACATTAGTATTTATTTCCACGATATTATTTATTTCACTACGCGTTCCAATCTTAGACTGCCGGTCTGTTGCAGATTCTTGTAGACTGTTTACGCGATATTTATATCACTATATTTATATCACTATATACTTATAGCATGTTCAACTGTCCGCCTACCGACCTCCACAGCGTCTATATACTCAACTGACTCAACAGCGTCTGTATATTCAACTGCTCGGACAGAAGTCACACCTTTCACCTCACTATCTGTCTATTTATGTAACTCTCTCTCATCCACAGCCTCCGTATCACCGACTTTCCGTATGCCACAATTCTTCAACATCAATGCCGAGTATTAGCTTCCACTTGCCGTTACTGTCCCCATATACCTAGCTTCCCAATACTCTTCAACACTACCGAGTATTCTCTTTAACAGCTATCCCGGTATACCAGTAACTTTCCGACTCGCCGTTACTGTTCTTGCACACTATAGCTTCCCAATACTCGTCAACACTACCAAATATTTACATCCACAGCTATCCCAATATACCAGTAACTTCCAGACTCGCCGTTACTGTCCTCGTACACTATAGTTTCCTAATACTCAACACTACCGAGTATTCACATCCACAGCTATCCCAATATACCAGTAACTTCCCGAATACCTACTCGACACCAGCTGCATACGCTCACTACGATACTGCTGTGCTTTTCAAACTCACTAACACTCTATATGAACATCTCTATGTCTCTCCATGTAACTAACTAACTCACTGCACCAATTTAAGTGTCTGTCTGTCTTCACTAATGGAACTGCACTATGTAAGTCAACCCCCGATCACACAACTAATGTTGTGTGATCAGGGACTCAACTGAACTAACTAACTGTCTCTCGAGCATAGCTACGTCCCTTATATACAGCTCGTCACCGCTATAAATAGACACTCGCTTACAGTGGCGGCGACGGCGGGCGTCCCATGTTACACTATGTATAACAAATTCAGCAAATTCATTAATCACATCATCATATTTAATATTTTTAACAATATTCAATAGTGATAATGAAAATGTTGGATGTTTCTTCTGTGACAAACTATCGTCCCATTGTCATGTTGTCAAACTTTAGTAAAATCATCGAGAAGATTGTTTATGCGGCTATTTTTCGAAAAGTTAAACATCACATTTCTGTCTCTCAACATGATTTCATGGAGAAGATGTCAACTGTAACTAACCAAAGTATTTCAGTCACGTTCTATCTTCTAATCTTGATGCTAAAGGGCAAGTTGACTGAATTTATACAGACTTTGTGAAGGCTTTCGACAGAACAGATCACAGTATACTGATCAGCAAGCTTGATTCCTTTTCTTTATCTCTCCCTTTACGTTTCCTTCTAACCTCATACCTTTATCAACGACAAAATGTACGTTCATTTCAAAGGCTTCAACTCTTTCTCTCCGACTTCAGGGATTCCTCAAGGCTCAAATCTAGGTCCACAATTATTCCTTCTTTTTATTAATGATGTGACAGATGTCATTTACTTTGATAAACTTTTTTTCGCTGACGACCTAAAAATATTTTACCCTTTTTTCTCAATACAAGATTGTCATCTTCTCCAAGAAGACTTAGTTATAGACTCTCCGAATGGTGTTGAATTAACAAATTACATCTTATTTTAAATAAATGTACAGTAATGTCTTTTACTATAAAATTATTGCCATTTACATATAACTATACGATTGAAAATGTTACCTTGTCGCGATCTACTACTACTACTACTACTACTACTACTACTACTACTACTACTACTACTACTACTACTACTACTACTACTACTACTACTACTACTGTACGAGATCATGGGGTGAAATATAACACCAAATTTACTTTTGTGCATCATGTAGAAGATATATATATATATATATATATATATATATATATATATATATATATATATATATATATATATATATATATATATATATATATATATATATATATATATATAACAGTGCCATGATAATATTAGGCTTCATAATAAGAAATAGTCGGACTTACAGTTATTTATGTTTAATTTCAAGAGTCTCTTTGAACAATGTGAAAATGCTCTAATAATACATTTATTTAAAGTTGAAACGGCTGCGTTGATTTTCCCCGTACTCTATCCTCTCTCCAATTTCATACTGCCTCTATACGTACCAGAAGTAGTTTTACTTTTTATTTACCGGTTTCTGGAACTAATTATTTAATGCTGTCGCTTATAAATCGTATGTGCCATCTTTATAATTGTAAATTTTCGAGGGTCGATATATTTCATTTGGAATTTAAAAAATAATTAAAATATTATGTAAAATGTAGTAAATCTTTTGTTCTTTTTCTATACATTTACAACCCTTTATCTGGGCTTAGCCTGTTGGGTTGATAAATAAATACGTCTGTGAAGTTGGCTCAGCCTATATCGAATGTACACTTTTAGTGTATGTAGACGGTTAGTTTTTCGTTAGGTGAAATAAGTTTTGCACCCGATTACGTAAGTTTCGAAAATCTTGTTTAACTTTAAACAAAAAAATTGGGTCAGGCTGACTTCACACTAGCCTGCCCAAACGCGTAATAAAATAATACAATAGAAATATGTTTCCTTACAGTTAGTTGAATTAAGTTTTAACAAAATTAAGTTTCGTTTCTAACTGGTCAAAAAAATAACAAACATGGGCATTCTAACTTCTTATTTCTGCAACCCAACGCAATAATTGAAAGTTTAAAGTTATTAACACACACGTCTTGATTAGTTGTCGATAGTTTTGATATAATTGACGTTAGTTTTGAAACGCATTAGCTTGGACATTCATGTACAATATTTGGGCAGGCCAGGAACTTGCTTTTTTAAAATTAATAATTAAAACTCTCAGTCAGTGACAACGACAATCGTACACGCTGAGTTTAATTTTGACAAAATTGACGTTAGTTGATGGTACGTTCGTTTGTACGGTCATACTTGTAGAATACGAGTAAACGCAGACCAGAAATCTATCATTTTTAATTTCGTTTTAAGCTCTCTGTTTTGACATTGACGGTCATACTATACGCTGAGCTTAGTTTTGACAAAATTGACGTTAGTTATGGTACATTCGTTCGTACGGGCATACAACCACGCAAAATCCTAGCGCTAAAAAGTCCGGCGCCACAATGTCACTGTGATTTCGGGAACAGGGCATTTTGGCGCCGGGAGTGTGCGCGGCTGGGTTGGGTAAGGTTTATGTTAGAAGTTTTTTTTTTCATGTATGCGCATCACTATCTACCTATTTCAGCTTAGGTATTGTTTATTGAATTTGAAACTAACCTGAAATAGGTAGATAGTGGTGTGCATACACGACAAAAAAACTCCTAACATAAACCTTACCTAATCCAACCGCGCAAAATTCCAACGCTAAAACTTTCGTTGCCAAAATGTCACTGTGATTTCGGGAACAGGGCATTTTGGCACTGGACGTTTTAGCACCGGGAGATCAGGTTAGGTATTGTTAATTGAATTTTGAAATACATATAGTATCGGTCGCCAAAAAGTCCCGGCGGCCAAAGAGTAATGTACTGTTTGTAATTTCATGGTCAACCGATTCTGCCCCTCCCCCCCACATGCCAATATTTGTCATATTTTATAGGACTTTTTGACATAGTTTCATCAGTTTTGAAGGTGCAGCCCACCATCCACACATAGACCCTCCTAAATTATTAGTAAAATAAATTATTAATTTCATGTTTCTAAATTGGTAAAAGATATGAAGAATAGCTATTTATGTAACCATTTAGAAAACGTAATTAAAAATGACAGGTTTCTGGCCTGCCCAGCTGCGTTTCTCGTATTCTAGAAGTATGCCCGTACGAACGAACGTACCATCAACTAACGTCAATTTTGTCAAAACTAAACTCAGCGTATAGTACGACCGTCGTTCTCACTGAGTGAGAGTTTTAATTATTAATTTTAAAAAGCAGGTTACTAACCTGCCCAAATATTATACATGAATGTCCAAGCTAATGCGTTTCAAAACTAACATCGATTATATCAAAACTAACAACAACTAATCAAGACGTGTATCTTAATAACTTTAAACTTTCAATTATTGCGTTGGGTTGCAGAAATATGAAGTTTGAATGTCCATGTTTGTTATTTTTTTGACCTGAACCGGTTCAAAACTAAACTTAATTTTGTTAAAACTTAATTCAACTAACGGTAACGAAACATATTTCTATTGAATTATTTTATTATACGCGTTTGGGCAGGCTAGTGTGAAGTCAGCCTGCCCCAAAAATTTTTTTTAAGTTAAACAAGCTTTGCGAAACTTACGTAATCTCACCTAACGAAAAACTAACCGTTTACATACACTAAAATTGGGCATTCGATATACGCTGAGCCAACTTCATAGACGTTAAATAAATAATCGTTCATGCTCGCGCATCCTATAGTTAATCTCAAATAATTCTTAATTGTTTTTAATTTGCCAAAACTTAAAAGAGAGCGATAGTCATATTCGGGTATGATTTAATTAAACCAAAGTCATGAAGAGCCTGTAAAATATTTCTCGGAGATGCAGTTTTAATGTTTTGTACTCGGTTTTGTATGTGTCGTTGCTTATTCAAACTTAAAATTTTCAATTTCACATGTGAACTCGTACTTTTTTAAATCTTTGCTATAGTTAATAGTTAGTGGTGAGATCTGCAGCCGAATTTTTTAAATAAGCAACACTCATTGATTTTAAAGACGAGCCATAGAGAAAGGAAAAATCGTTGCATATAGTTTTTAGTTGTTCATAACGCCAATCTATGTGAGTCAACAGAACGCCACGAACACTGTAAATTTGTATTTTAAAAAATTCTTCGGGTGTAATGATATACTTCCTTCATCTGGTGCTTCATCTATTTCCATTATTTTAACTCTTCCCTTTTCTATGTCCATCGTTAAAGCCAAATTTTGTTCTTCTTGGATATTTTGTTCAAAACCTGTATTTTCGTAGTCCTTGTAATGTACTACGTAATCCAGCAATTAATTTTGTTGCATAATCTATTGTTAAATCTTTGTTTTTGAATTAAATCCATCCATAATACGGGTTTCCAAGTTTTTCCATTTTTTTAATATGTTACTCTGTACATAAAATTCTTTAATAAAAAAAGTTTCAAATAGGCCAGAAAAAAAATATTTAAGTTTCAATATATGAGGCCCGAGAAAATGGACGGCATGTGAGACGTCATCTACACCGAGAACACACGTTTCTATTACTTCGTTCAACGAGAGAACTTACCCGATCACGAACCAAATTTGTATTATTATTTCATTCTTGCTATTATTATATTCGTCATTTCTACACAGTGATCAAAACCAACTGATAGTCACGTGACCCACAACTTTCTTTAATGATTTCAAAACTAGACTTCTAGGAAGAAAAGTTTGGTATCTATGTTCAAGGGCTTGCGAGTTTTCATTGTAAAGAATTTTTATTTTAGTAATTTTAATGTTCTTGAAATTGCTCCAAACAACTTTCATACAAATATACCCATTCATTATTTTCGTTGCGTATTGCCGATCGAAAATACGCTTACAATAAACTTGTGTTCGTCCGTCAAAACCATTTCGGGTGGTAACTTAACCTAAAATAAAAACTCAAAAATTAAACTATTAAAATAATTTTTATAACTCACCAAGCAAAACTAGGAAAAAGTTACTATATATTTTTGCTCTAAAAGAGAAGAAATTGATAAAATTTTGATCGAAATTATAAAGGCGCAAAGATTTACAAATAAATAATAAATTTATTTCTACAAGTATTTTAAAATTAAGCAACAAAACTTTTAAATAAAGGACCTAAAAATAAGTGGACAAGTTCATGTAAGCTGTAAGCAAATTCTCACAGATGCTTCGTTTTAGAGTTGTTTGCATTAGGTATGAGTGTTATAAGAACGTTGGGTACTGTATTCTTTTAAGAATTTCTAGTTTTTGACAATAATATATTCATAAATTTCAGAAGTTTATTTAAAAAAATGATAAATCACATACCATTTTACAAATTTGTTCCAAATAATGCCCTTGAACACGTAAACAAGCTTGGCATCGCATAGATTCGTTAATGATGCAATTACTCCTTGACATCGTACAGGATTGCTAAATCAGAGGAGCACGCTGGCCATAAGCCAAGCCATAATACAAGTTCTGCCCGACCAACCCAACGTCTATGATAATGATGATTCAAGCATTCTCTTATATTTCTAACGAGATTTCTAGCTTAGCGTAATGTGATGGGCAACCATTTAATTAAAACCAAGAATTTCGTCCATCTCTAATGGTAATTCTTCCATTAAATCCAAGAAATCATTATTCAAAAAGTACATAAATCCTTCTTTTTAACCGGAGAGATAAAAATGAACCAATTATATAATTATCAATTATTCCCAGTCAAACATTACAATGGAATCTATACCGGTAATAGAAGCCCCGACCCGAATAGCATGTGAATTTAACTTGGTTACAATACAAGCTACAAGTTAAAAATACAAGAGTCTAGTCGTCAGAACGCCGAAGATACACGATGTCTTCCGAGTGGAAAATTAGACTCATTTTGTAAGATTTTTTTAAATCCTTACGAAAACAATACCTAATGCACAAAACTCGAGTCCTGATACTTGTTTCTACAACTTATTTTAAAAACTAATATAACGACCCGGGTTTTGCGGGCGGTTGGATGCTTGGAACATACGTTGTGCTTTGTGCTGCTTCGGAGTCCTCGGCGTTCTGACGACTAGACTCTTCTGTTAAAAATGCCTAATCTTATAAAATAAATTTTTGAAATTTTAGAATAATTTATTCTTGAATCTAGAAATTCTTGCAAGAATATCATAACTTTCTTGTAATCTCAATGTAAATATCTCTAAAAAATAAGCTTCTGTGAGAATTTGCTCCATTTATTTTTAGATTGTTTTGAAGTAGAATTTATTATTTATTAGTAAATCTTATAAATTTCTGTCAAAATATCAAATTCTCCTTTTTAGGAGCAAGACATGCGGTAACTATTTCTGCGTGAATCAACAATTATTATAATGATACCACAGATAACAAAATTATTAGTTCTGAAATATGCTGATAAAAAAATACTCGTGGCCTGTAGTTTTATTTAAAATCCCGGCCTGCAATGTCTCATCCAGCACGCCCCTAATAGAACGTAACGGATATTTGAACAGATATTTGACATATTGACAGAACAATACACGCCTATAAATTGCACGCAACTGCTAATACTTGTTTCCGCGGAATAAAATAGGTCACGTGACTATCAGTTGGTTTTGATCACCCTGTATTATATTTACAGAATTTTAATTATAAAATCTAGAAATAAAAACAATACAACTCTGGTATTGCTTCCCCTGCCCTGTGCGAATAGGTACGCTCTCTCGTTGAACAGAGCTGAACAATGCGGAGGCGTGGCTTGCGCGTTCGAACAGCCATTAGCCAATAGAATTTGCTAATGTCGCTCACGTCATAAACATGGCTGATACTTAATTTTATGCGATCGATTATATTCACCTTAATATTACTTATAAGTACGTAATGAAAATTCATATCCAATAAGTATTTTTAAAGCCGTAGACTTGGAAACCCCTATTGAGATACAACACACATTTCGTTTTTAAATGAAATAAAAATGTTACTTTCTCTATTTTTAACCTATACCTGTCAATTATTTAGTTGAAAATAAAAAATCCCTAGATATGACGCAATGTTGAGGCAAAAATATAGCTATCTCTCTTTAACGCATGGGCTCTATGAATGGCGGTATCAGAGGCGTAAACTTTTAATTTTGGCTGTGGGTGCACTATTCTTATTTTAAATATGGGTACCTATATGTTTTTATAAATGCAAATAATACAGTAAAAATAACATACTTCTTTTCTTAAGCATATATCAAATTATGTGTACATTTAACATAAATAAAATTAATATCTACTACAAAAAAAAAGAAATAATACCTAATATTTATATATAGGTATCTCTAAAATACGTAGACATGGCTCAAACACATATTCCTGGGCCCAAAATAACATGATTTAACAAAATTTATCTATATCCGAAAAACCGAAAGTGTATCGTTTAGTAAAAAAAATTGCTTATAATGACAGAACGCTATGTTCGGTTTGAATGAAATTTGCTATGATAATGCAAATGGATGTCATCTTTTAAAATGCTATTTGTTATTATTAGTGAACCACTAGTGTATGAATCTTAGGTGTCACGACAATGATACATTCAATGGTAAACTTTTCTGTCTCTGCGCATCTTGTGATATCTGTAACAATTTAGGCAGAAAGAAATGAAATATGACTAACTGGACAGTGCAATTTTTAAAATAAATTTCATCTAAAAATCTATCTAAATATCAAACAACTAATTTTTAATGACAGTAACAATTGTTTATATGTTAAAAATAAATTCCTTCGCAATATCCTGTAATTATTAACATATCCGTTTGTTCGGCTAAATAGTAGTATTTTACTGCCATTATGACACGATTAAATAATGTCAATTTACTCTTAAACAACTTGAGAAGATTGACAACTCATTTTTACAACGTATGAAGTATAATTAAAATGTTAGGGCAAAATTATTGTGGGTGCCGCGCACCCACACTTTTACTTTCTGTGGGTGCATGTGCGTCCGTGCACCCACGTAGTTTACGCCCCTGGGCGGTATTATATACCGATGTCCCAAAACGTACCGGCAATATTTCAAAAATGAATTCCAGAACTTATTTAGAGTCGTAAAGTCCATATAAATATATGTGCTAAACGTAACCGTTAACGAGTTATTGTTTATTTCTTAATTTATGTGGTTAAAATTTATATGATTGCCGATGTCGACTAAGTTAAACAAGATCATGTAACCAAGATTTTAATCCAGTACTGAAATACCGGGCCTTAAAGGTGTACATAGGGATTAACATGGGAAATCAGTTTTTTTGCAATTTCCTGCTCGCCTAATTATTTTGAGGAAAAACACGTCAAATAAAAGTTTTAGGGCATAAAATTCTGCATCTAAATCAATAAACAGAATTACCTTTACATGCTTTGTAACGACAGAAATTAAATATGAATATGTTTTATCTGTCACAACGTAAGTTAACTTATTTGACGTTTCTGATAATTTGACTTTGTCTCTAGTTTTTTATTGTCTGAAATTATTAGAAAATTAATACTTATACTAATGAAGAACGTGATTTCACAGTTGCTAAATTTGTGACAAAATTTGAAGACTACTAATGTGTCTTCAAAAAATACACGTGAGCCGCTTAATCATAATATAGAACGAGCAGGAAAACGCACGTTACTGGAAGAAAGAGTGTTAGGAATAAGTGTAGTCCCCTTCTGTAGACTAGACTAAACTTCGTGTTGTATTTTTCATTCGTAACCTTTTATTTTAGAAATATGTGCATAATGTTATTACTTGTTCTTCTTCCATTTTCTATTATATTCGTCCGCAAAAAATAAAGTAAATATAACCAAACAAATTGACACTAGAAGTTTCGACGACGCTTTGTATCAGGTTCAAATAGGGTCCACAAAATGCCATCTTGTGCCGCATTTGGCTGTAATAATCGCACATCACGCAAAACACTCCGTCAAACTGAATGTGAAAGAGAGAAAAAAATAACTTTCAAGTAAGTTCTAAAATAACATTTTGTATATGAAATATGTCTCTATTTTTAATTGTTATCGACATATTTTTACAAAATTAATTCAGTTTAGTGGCCAATAAAATTTCTATTTTATATTCACTTAATTATTTGTTTTAACTGTAAAAAAATAAAAATATATAATATTGTTAAATTTTTTATATATTTCTTGATAAAATAAACTTACTTTAAATATAATTCATTATTTTTTCTTATTTACTGTACTTTGTATGAAGCGCCGTTCGAAACGTTCCGTTCTTCACAATCCCGTTGCGTTAAAATTTCGTTCTACACAAATGTCGCGCTGCACAATTCCCATTCTACACAAAGTTCCCCCCAGTACCAATGCCATTCCGACCAAACAGCGAATCTCGTTCTGACCAAAGTATGACAAATCGGGAAGGGTCGAATAAAAGTACAGAGTTCCAATGACAATTGAATATCAGGGAATATTTGAAAAGGTCAATTTATGTGAGTATTACGTGTACGTGAATATTTAATTTTTATTTACAAAGTAATATTAATTTTCAGTTACGAAAAAAGTGTGTAAGGTAGATAAAACAATTTTTTAATAAGAAATGTTGTCTTGATGTGAAAGGCATTTCGTTCACTGCCAACAAAAAAGAGTTCAAAATAACAAATTCGTAAATTTTATATTATGATACAAGTGTATAAGCCGATCATTAAAGGCATGAGTGCTTTAATGGCTCTTATACAGAATGTCAAATAAGGGTAAAATTTTTTCATCATCTTCATAATTTTTTTAACACCTTGTATTAACACTCAGCATTTCCAGTTATATCTAGCTTAAAGAAAAGGGTAAAAAATTTCAAGGTATATACATTTCGATGTCTTGATTCACAATCAAAAAGAATTATCGCTTACGTATACCCCAGGACATTAACAAGAATTTATTTTTTCTTTCTCTTCCTTCATCTGAATCTGAAAATTAAAAAGTATAATAATAGATAAAAGAATTATTAATACTGTTTCATTTATTTTATCTTGTTTTTATTTAAATAAATTACGAATCCTGTATCTGCAAATTTTCCTTACTTCTTTCACTCCATGAATGAACATGTATCATATATTTGTTATGTGTCAACTGTCCAACTAAGTGCCCGGTAAATTTAAAACAGAGAAGTTCGATGCCTTTTAAAAGAGCCATCTGTAGCGTGGTAGATAATTTATATGTAGTTTAGTAGATATTATAGAAAAGGAGGAAACGTTGTTTGGAATTCTGCACTTTTATTCGACCCTTCCCGATTTGTCATACTTTGGTCAGAACGAGATTCGCTGTTCGGTCGGAATGGCATTGGTAGTGGGGGGAACTTTGTGTAGAATGGGAATTGTGCAGAGCGACATTTGTGTAGAACGAAATTTTAACGCAACGGGATTGTGCAGAACGGAACGTACTCGCGCCGTTTGGGTCATAATTAAATGTGGGAAATATTTATTTTTGCATCGTGAGGAATATATTTTTTTAAGAAATAAATAAATATACTGAGATATAATTTTTATTTCTTAAATTATTTTTTATTTTGTGCGCTATAATGAAATGAGGGAAATATTTATTTTTTAAAATATTTCTCCCGGTCGACACAGGGCGTTTCGGGAAAAATATTTTTCAAAATATTTCTCCCGAACGATGCCGAGCTTTTCAGGAGAAATATTTTTTTAAATATTTTTTTCCCGGTCGACGCAGCGCATTGCAGGAGAAATATTTATTTAAATATTTCTTCCGGTCGACGCGGCGCAGTTCGGGAGAAATATTTTACGCACAAAAATATTTCTCACAAAGTGCAATGCTTCGTCTGGGAGAAATAATTTTCATAACGTAAACGTAACGCAAGACATATTTTTGTGCTAGTTTCTGTTAGATGGCACAGAGCTAGTTACCGCTGGATGGCGCTGAGCTAGCTGTTCTTACCGGAGTGCGTAGTAGTGAGTGCTCGTGGCCGTTATGAAAATTATTTCTCCCAGACGAAGCATTGCACTTTGTGAGAAATATTTTTGTGCGTAAAATATTTCTCCCGAACTGCGCCGCGTCGACCGGGAGAAATATTTAAATAAATATTTCTCCTGCAATGCGCTGCGTCGACCGGGAAAAAAATATTTAAAAAAATATTTCTCCTGAAAAGCTCGGCATCGTTCGGGAGAAATATTTTGAAAAATATTTTTCCCGAAACGCCCTGTGTCGACCGGGAGAAATATTTTAAAAAATAAATATTTCCCTCATTTCATTATAGCGCACAAAATAAAAAATAATTTAAGAAATAAAAATTATTTCTCACTATATTTATTTATTTCTTAAAAAAATATATTTCTCACGATGCAAAAATAAATATTTCCCATATTTAATTATGACCCAAACGGCGCTTCATAGGTGTGGACTGTGGATATTAAAACAAAATGACATTTTAAAACTGAAGGTGTGGGAAAGGAAAACGTCAAGGAAAATATTCGGTGAAAAAAAAAGAAGTGTTGGTGAGAAGACGGACAAATGCGGAAGTGCTTGTTTTATATGGTGACAGTGCAATAACCGGGTTAATTAAAGCTCAAAGACTAAAATGGTTGGGACATATAATGCGGCTACTAGAGGACAGATCAGTGAAGAAGGTTTTCAAGGGAAGTACAGGAATAAAGAAGAAAATAGGACATCTTAAGAGAAAGTGATGTCGTGGTGTGACTCCGGAAATAAAGATTTCAATAGACTAAATATAAAAATCTGGAAAATAAAGAGTGCAAATAGATTAGAATGGAATTATTATTATTATTATTATTATTATCATTATTATTATTATTATTATTATTATTATTATAAACTTAACATACTCGTATGTCTGTAGCATCATTTTTATGTATAAATGATAAACATATCACTTCCGATTTAACCGGAAGTGGCATCAACTTTCTTTATTAAATGGAACACACTGTATATTTTTACATATTTGAATTCTACGTTAAATTCTGAATAGAATGATGTTTCACAACTCACAAGTCAAATTTTGAAGCAAATAAATAATAGAAAAAAATTCAAATTAAAACAACTAAAGTTGGCTCTGGATTTATTTAAAACAATTGAATCGCATAACTTCTAGAGAAATTATAGTTACGCATTTTAATTGTTGCATAAATAATTTCATCAAATATAGAAGCTGTCAATGTGCAAGTTATACGTTGACGGATTTTTATAGAACTGGTGTTCGTGATTTTTTCACTAAAAGTACGCAGTACGCCCAAAACTAATACTAAAGATGCAACTACGACAGTTACTACGCCAAATAAACAATTTAAACAACTTTTGGCACAGATCATGGCATCTGCAAGTGCAACGAATATAAAGGCCGGAAATTTTACAAAATGTATCGCGCGTATTGATGCATCAGAAGATTCCGACGTAGAGGCATTTATTGATGCAATAGATACTTTTATAGATTGTGCTGGAGTGTCTAACGAAAACGCTTTACGCGGACTCTCTTTGGTCAGTAACTGACGGATATAGGGGTATAGCCACTACTTGGTGGCATAGTAGCAAGGTGTGAATGAAACTGTTATCGTGGGACCCCGCGATTAATGAACTTTGGAATGCATTTGGAAAGCAAAAACCGCCGTTCCGAATTTACAAAGAACATTTTGCAAATGAACAGAGTGATGAAACAGGTACAGATTTGCTTGTGTGTCGCGTGCGGGCGTTTCTAGCACAAATTCCCGATGAACTGCCAGAAAAAATATACAATTGGACATGGTGTATGGATTATTGCATTAGAGCATCAAAAAAAGAATTCTTCGCAACAGCGTGAACATTTTTCAAGATCTTGATACAGCGCTAGAAGTCGACGTTAAAAAAATTAAGATGCCAGAAGAAGAGAAGATCTCGTCTGTATGAAACAAACGGACAAAGACAAAATGTATATACTGGAAAAACTACGGTCACGAGATTGCAGAATCTTAATTAAAAAGAAGTCACTTCAGCCTGTCGAAGTTCCACCCTTTGTTATGGGTGTGGGGCACCCGGTATTATAACGAGCAAATGTATAAATTGTATTCATTCAAGAACAAGAGTTTTAGATAAAACTGCCAATCAAATAAATCCTGTAGAATTTTCAGATATTGAAGCATGGCAAGTGAATGATCGTCTCGAAAGAAAGAAGATAAACTTTCAGCCAGGGGGAGAAGAAAAAAGAAAACAAAAAGTAATCCAACGTCAAAGATGACAAAGTGAAGACTTGCCGAAGAAATCAAAATCTTAGCAAAGTTGTTGTTTCTATAATGATCAACAAGAAGATCAAGGATGCAGCTGGAGGTTCAAGAGTAATAACGATGCTTTATACGAAGAAATTTTAAAAGATCTTCGATGTTCGAAGATTGGCGTTCTAAATTTTCTTCCAGGGTGTAAGACTACGATGTGGATTTCGCTGTACGTCTTCTTCGCGAATTACATGGAAGCTGTAGTCATTGCTTTTATTGTTATGCTGGCGCACGTCGACTCAATGGCCAAGAGCCAGGGGGGGGGAAGACATAACCCATATACAGGGTTTTAGTTTTGCGCAGCATTGCCAAATTATTCCGCTTTTTCTCTATAAAAAAGACATAATACACGCATTGCTTTATAAAGGCGTAGATACTGAAGTTATTTTAATAATAAAAATTAAGAATTTTTTCTGTGCAACTATAACCATACTCATAGAGGAGTCAATTACAGTAAAAAGTTTTTATTCATATAGTAAATTGCGAACCGGTTTCGGAATAAATGTCCGTCTTCAGCCCTTATACTTAAACACCAGAAGAAGACAGTTCTCCATCTTCTTCTGGTGTTTAAGTATTTTTTACAAAATTTTATCTAGTTTTTTCTCTACATTACTTCTAGTTTTTAATCTTTAACTTTATATTTTCTTTGTTATGCAGTTTCACGAGACTAGATCTACTTTTTTGATGTGTTTCTCGACATCTTTGAATTTTGACGAGAGCTGAAGACGGACATTTATTCCGAAACCGGTTCCCAATTTACTTTATGAATAAAAACTTTTCACTGTAATTAACCCTCCATATTTATCTCTACAGTAACATGAATACTTTCATTAATCACAATACTCATGTTCTCGTATGATTTTTTAATGTCATCACACAGGGTGTTAAATAAAGCGAATCAAATTTACTCAATTTTAAATGACTAACTCATTATTTACAAATGCAACATCCCATATTTTATTATTCAGATATGTTGCTTTTTGTATTATCTTTATATATTATTGAGGATAATGCTTTATTCAACCAAACTTGTATACATCACGTTCCGCTAAATATTTTTATTAATATCTCTAGTAGTACTATTTCATATTTACCTAAAATTTCATCACTTAAATTCAATTTTAAAAAGGCAAATTTCATCTTACTCTATTCGTTAATAGGTCAGTTTGATTGGTCCATACTTAATTACTTTAATGATGTCAATGATCAATGTAATTTTTTCTACGATACATTATATAATATGTTTGCACAATGCATTCCTGTTTCTACTCCTAACAAATCTAACTTTCCTCCGTGGATAATATCAGAGATTCGCTATTTTATAAAACGGAAAAATTACTTTTTGAAAATTTATAAAAAATATCCCTCAGTACTTTATTATTATGAACAATTCAAATATTACCGTTCCTAAATTATACGTGATATTAAAGTTTCGTACGAGGCTTATATAAAAGAATGCGAGGATTCTATTAAAGATGACCCGAAGAAATTTATCCGCTCAAAACGTTCTCACTCTGAGATTCCTAGTAAAATGTTTAAGGATACTCTTAGCTATGATACGTTATCTGAAATAGTAAATGGCTTCGCAACTTATTTCCATAGTGTTTATTCTCATCCATCCGTTGACCCTTGTTACGTTACTTTTTTGGTTGTCGTTCCGTTTCGTTCTTTCCTCTTCTTTAATCTTTATTTCCTCCTGTGTACTTTCTTACTCATTCTGTCCAATTCTTTCCAAACTCTTTATGGCAATATTGTTAGCATTTGGATAACATTTTTGTAGGTTAATATTGTTCAAGTTTAGCTGCAAAATTGTATCACATGAAGTATATTGTTGGAGACAATTTAGTAACATACCTATTCATTTATTCGTTGCCACAGTATAGCAGATTGTACCACATACAGCTTGACATGTGTTTATTGTTTATAATGTTTTGACAACTTAGACCGTGCGTGATTAACTTTCAGATGTCCGCACAGTAAAGTAATATTTACACTAGCCACTAGTTTAACTTCACAACAATTTAAATAAATAATATCAAAGTTACTTTTCTAAATTTCTTTATTTGATCATAACAATATTAGAGCAGTACTGTTTGTTTATAATGTAGTTGGAATTTATTTTATTCTTCTACTTGCCTTAATAATTGTTTTAAACTTAGTATACTGTCGTGAATGAGTCTTCTGTTCTTAACTTTCTTCTTTATATTCAATTTCTTTCTTTCTGTCTTTCTTTCTTTGTCCTTCCGCTATGAACCTTTTTTTTTGAGTTTTGACCAATATTGAGATATCTCGTGGATTCGTGGGTTGGTCGTGCAGTGAGACCGTTGTCCGTCGGCGTGCTCTTCGTATTTTATTTCTACGTGGAAGTAAATAATTTTCCGAGTGCGATATTTTAACCCAGAGTGGTTTCGCTTTACGCGGATTAGTTCGTACCGGAATTTTTGTGGACTCATTATCCTTGTGTGGTGTCCTGTGAAAACCACGTGCTTCGTGGCAGGACGACCCGAGTTTTTGGAAGCAGTCCGGCCCTTCGGGGGATCCTGATTACTTACTTTCCACGTCATCTTTCGTGGACATCTCCAGCTGGTGTGTTGCCGTTCGCCACTGTCCGCACTCCAGACGTTCAGCTGCTGCCCATTTCCCGCCACTCCTGTTACCCACCGCCACTTGGATCTGGATAAGTTTTTGCAGACTTTTTTATATATCTTTCATTGTTGTTTCCTGAAAACTACTATATTTATAACATCGTTTTCTATCCTCTTTTGGAGAACTTCATAAATAATTTATTTGTCATATGTAAATTTTTATTAAGTCGTCATTGTTGGACGGCATTCAAGGTTTCATTGTTAGTATTGATTGTTGTGCCCAGCACACAAGATTCATATACAATCGTACACGTATATTTTTGTCGTGCGCGGGTTGTTCGTTGCCCGGTCTCAGCTGGCTTGTGCATGGCCTGCGTCGTATGGTTGGCCAACAATAGGCGTATAGATGTCTATCGGGTTACGGGCTTTTTCGCGCCGTCAAATTGTTTTGATAACATTTACGATTTGCATTATTGCAGAGCTCACTTTATTTTGATATTTACATTGTTGTACATTTACGATTTTTTCTTACATTTTTTTACCGTGCCTTCTGCACGTTTTGATTAGCAGCTTTCATTAAATTCTATTTTATTAGATTATTTCTTTTATTTAGCAAACCTCAGTCATCTTCAGGCAACAACGTGACGGTAGGTAAGATCTTTAGTATTTTGGTTTAGTACCGTCCTTTTCGTAATTTTTAAGGTTAAAAATTACGTGGCGCCCTTATTCCTTTTTTTTATATAACCATACTTATGGTTTTCAACCCTGCCCGTCTCCACTGTTTAAAAGCTGGCGGTCTCCCAACAGAACATCCCTGTGGAGTATCCGTGACTTATTAGCCCTTCAGGGAAAAGTTACGTCACAAATTTTGGCGCCCAACGTGGGGCCCATTGCAAAGAAAAAAAATTTCGTTAATTTCATTGTTGTAACCATTGTTGCTACCACTGTTGTATCCATTGTTGCGGACATTGTTGTGTCCATTGTTGCGGACATTGTTGTGTCCATTGTAGTGTACATTTTTGACGCCATTGTTGCGATCATTGTTGGCACTGTTAGGCCGTTAAGCCGTCAAGCAGTCAGTCTAATAATAGGTATCTTTTTGGTTGCAATTTCTTGATCGAATAATCTTTTTATTGTTGTTCCTAATTTTGTACTTTTGACAAAAAAAATAATTTTTTTTGGTCTCGTATTCTTCCATAATATTGTCGGTAAAATGGAAACTATTAAATTAAGTAGAGACGAGTTGCAATATGAGCTGCAAGTTCGTGGAATCGAAAATACTGATAACTTAAGCGTATACATAATGCGACGTGAACTATCTAAAAGAATAAAGTCCGAAGAAATTGGGGATCTTGTAAATATCCCGGTAACACTAATGGATCCGTCTAAGGAAGTAGACATTTGTACAGAGAAGGTGGCAAGTTTACAAAACTCTATTGATACTTTTGAAGGCACGAACTCGAGTTATTACTATTTAAAATATTGTACAAAAATACAACACATTATCGGCAGACTAGCAAGAATTTCCACAGATGATGAAGATTTAAAAGAATCGATAAAACAATTGCAGAGACAAATAAGAGAAGAAGAAGAAAAACTAATAGATATAGCCGAGATAAACGAAGATAAGCAAAAAGGAAGGGTAAACCCGGAAAAAGACGCGACAAAAGTGAACACTATGTCATCGTATAGGAAACAAATACCAGTGGCGTGTTGGGATCTGAAATTTGATGGAAATGTTCAAAATGTGAGTGTAAACGCCTTCTTAGAACGAGTAGAGGAGTATAGAATATCACGGAATGTATCGCTGGAAGAATTATTTAATTCTGCAATAGAACTTCTGAAAGGAAACGCACTGACATGGTATCGTTCAATAAAGTCAAAGATCACTAATTGGGACGAATTTATTAATGAACTAAAGGCAGAATATGAACCCTTTGATTATGACCTAGTATTATGGGATGAGATTAGAGCCAGAACACAGGGAAGTGAGGAACCTGTCGGTACGTATATAGCGACCATGATAAATTTGTTCAACAGGTTGCCGAAAAAACCAACCAAAGAAGAGAAGCTGCTAGTTTTGAGGCGAAACATCTTACCATATTACATACAAGCTATTGGACTTATAAAAATTCACTCCGTGGAACAATTATTGAAAGTTTGTAAACAACTAGACGTCAACAAACAGATGGCACAACGATTCCAACCTCCTCCTACAAACCGGAAACAGTTGCTGAAGCCTGACTTAGCTTATCAGGGTTCTTCACGAGTCGCAAATGTCAATTCTGCTGATGTACCGGAGCCAAAAGACAGCCGATCAGCAATTAAATGTTGGAAGTGTCAGCAAACGGGTCATATAGCACGACATTGTAAACCACCGAAAAAGGAACATGGTTATAAATCTGGTAATACAGGAGAAAAGAGAAAGGACGAACCTACACCGCCCAAATCGGGAAATGCCACCGGAGGACATTAAACGGTCGACTTACGTCTTCTGAACTATCCGTGTCGGCCAAACAGCTTGAATTAGAAAGGAATATTGCTGTTATAAATTTCATTATTTCACATATGGGGGAAAATCAGCGTCCATATTTGCAAGTTTCCATCTTTGGGGTAAATTTTTTAGGCTTATTGGATTCTGGTGCCAATAGGTCGATTATTGGCAAAGGAGGATGGCAACGGTTGCAGGGAATGGATGTTGTTTTGGATAAAACATATACACCAAAATGTAAAATTGCGGACGGTCAACAGTGTGGTAGTTTGGGTTTGATTACAGTTCCTGTAGTTCTTATGGATCGGATAAAATTAATTTCTTTCCTGGTTGTACCAGAAGTAACCTGTGACGTCATTTTAGGGATGGATTTCTAGTGCCTAATGGGTATTGTACCAGATCTCAAAATGGAAATTTTCAGCGGCGGCTCCGATAGAAACAGAAACAGGACCAATTTCCGTTTTGACACCAGGTGAGGACAGAACTCTTACGCAATTGGTAGATGAACACTGGAAACGCATGGAACAAGCTGTAGGGTACACTACACTTGTTCAGCATAAGATTGTGACAGACTCAGAGCCTATAAAACAAAGGTATTACCCGGTATCTCCGATAATGTTGAAACATATTGACGAAGAATTAGACAAAATGCTGTCTGAAGGTATCATTGAACCATCGAATAGCCCTTGGTCATCGCCAATACTTCTTGTGCCCAAGAAAGACTGCGGATATCAATTTTGCGTCGACAACCGTAAATTAAACAAGGTCACTAGAAAAGATGCATATCCAATTCCCTATGTATCTAGCATTTTGGATCGTTTGCGGGGAGCACGATACCTGAGTTCTTTAGATATTAAATCCGCCTATTGGCAGATTTTAATGAGCCCTTCTAGTAAGGAATTTACTGCTTTCACGGTGCCAGGTAGAGGCTTGTACCATTTCAATCGTATGCCGTACGGCTTAACTAACGCGCCAGCGACTTGGCAACGTTTAATAGAATCAGTTCTTGGTCCTGATCTCGAGCCGTTCGTTTTCGTTTACTTAGACGATATTGTTATAATATCAGAAGACTTCGAGCAGCACTTACATATCTTAGGGATGGTATTGGATCGAATTTTAGCTGCTGGTTTAATACTAAACAAAGAGAAATGTCATTTTTGTAGGCCTGAACTGCGTTACTTAGGCTATATTGTAGATAACCATGGACTTAGGGTAGACCCAGAAAAGGTTAATGCTATTTTAAACATTCGATCCCCTACTTGCGTATCAGATTTACGAAGCTTTTTAGGGATGGCCGTTGTTTGGGCTTTAAGTAAGCTTCGCCCTTATCTTGAGGGGTCCCATTTCAAAGTAATAACGGATCACAACTCTTTAGTATGGCTAAATAATTTGAAAGATCCATCTGGGAGACTCTGTCGTTGGAGTGTAAAATTACAGCAATTCGACTTTGAAATTACACACCGAAAAGGGAAGGAACACATTGTACCAGATTGTTTATCAAGATCAGTACCCCGCATAAATATTAGCCCAGCAACACAGGAATTACCTATTACAGATCCATGGTACAACGAGCTAAAACGTAAAGTGGAGAATTATTCTCGGAAATACCCGTCTTGGAGAATAAAAGATGGAATTTTATATAAATACGTGCGTTCTAAAAAGCATGATTTACAGGACGATGACAACGTATGGAAGAAAGTGGTTCCGAAAGAGAAAAGGAAGGAAATACTGAAACGTGTGCATGACCCGCCAACCTCAGGACATCCCGGAATTTTCAAAACTTATAAGAAGCTACAACAAAACTACTTCTGGCCTAAAATGAAAACGGATGTGGTAGTTTATGTAAATGAATGTGTCGTGTGCACAAAACATAAAATTGAACCAAAAGGGCCTGTTGGTCTAATGGGCACTCGTCCGCGTGTATACAAACCTTTTCAGCTAATTAGTACTGATATCATTGGCCCTCTACCTCGATCAACGAAAGGATTCCGCTTCATACTCGTCGTATGCGATTATTTTAGTAAGTTCACGCTTACTGTTCCCTTACGCAATGCTACAGCTCAAAAGGTAACCCAGTATATTGAAAATGAGGTGTTTCTATTAT
The DNA here is from genome assembly GCA_963082715.1 of Harpalus rubripes. Taxonomy (NCBI): domain Eukaryota; kingdom Metazoa; phylum Arthropoda; class Insecta; order Coleoptera; family Carabidae; genus Harpalus; species Harpalus rubripes. Next base: position 24,495,060 of record OY720458.1, on the reverse strand, counting down.
TTGGTGTACCTCAGTATCTGATTTGCGATAAAGGAGTACAATTCCGCAGTAATGAGTTTCGTAACGCTTGCTCGAAATATGATGTTAAAATACTTTTTAATGCCCTGTATCATCCCCAAAACAACCCTACTGAGCGAGTAAACAGAGTTATTAAGACTATGTTGGCGTCTTATGTAGAAGATAACCAACAGCAGTGGGATCAATATTTACCACAGGTAAGCTGTGCATTTAGGACTTTGGTCCACGAGACTACGGGATTCACTCCATATTTTGTTAATTTTGGAAGGGAGCAAGTGTTGTCAGGAAGGGGATATGCAAACGAAGCTTTTGATCAAGATGGCAATGTTGAATTTGATCGCAACTCATTACGGAATGTAAGGCTAAATAAAGTAAATAAAATATACGGGGAAGTACGTAAAAGATTGGACCAAGCGCAGAAACAAGCTCGCATGAGATATAATTTGAGGAGAAGGTCGGTAGAATACAAAGTTGGACAACAAGTGTGGAGGAGAAACATCAAATTATCTAATGCTGCTGAAAATTTTGCAAGTAAATTGTCGGCAAAATTTGTAGGTCCATTTTTCATTCGGACCAAATTATCAAGTACTACGTACGAATTAGCAGATAAAGACCACAACCTGCAAGGGACATGGCACGTTAAGGATTTAAAATCGGGGCCACGGGACGGCGAAGATAATTGACGACGTGAGTAATTGTAACTCTTCTCCAGTGTTCGTAGTATTCGTTAGATTGTAAGTAAAAATTTAGGAATTTTTCCTCAAGGAAGAAAAGGTGAGATTTGTTACGTTACTTTTTTGGCTATCGTTTCGTTTCGTTCTTTCCTCTTCTTTAATCTTTATTTCCTCCTGTGTACTTTCTTACTCATTCTGTTCAATTCTTTCCAAACTCTTCATGGCAATATTGTTAGCATTTGGATAACATTTTTGTAGGTTAATATTGTTCAAGTTTAGCTGCAAAATTGTATCACATGAAGTATATTGTTGGAGACAATTTAGTAACATACCTATTCATTTATTCGTTGCCACAGTATAGCAGATTGTACCACATACAGCTTGACATGTGTTTATTGTTTATAATGTTTTGACAACTTAGACCGTGCGTGATTAACTTTCAGATGTCCGCACAGTAAAGTAATATTTACACTAGCCACTAGTTTAACTTCACAACAATTTAAATAAATAATATCAAAGTTACTTTTCTAAAATTCTTTATTTAATCATAACAATATTAGAGCAGTACTGTTTGTTTATAATGTATTTGGAATTTATTTTATTCTTCTACTTGCCTTAATAATTGTTTTAAACTTAGTATACTGTCGTGAATGAGTCTTCTGTTCTTAACTTTCTTCTTTATATTCAATTTCTTTCTTTCTGTCTTTCTTTCTTTGTCCTTCCGCTATGAACCTTTTTTTGAGTTTTGACCAATATTGAGGTATCTCGTGGATTCGTGGGTTCGTCGTGCAGTGAGACCGTTGTCCGTCGGCGTGCTCTTCGTATTTTATTTCTACGTGGAAGTAAATAATTTTCCGAGTGCGATATTTTAACCCAGAGTGGTTTCGCTTTACGCGGATTAGTTCGTACCGGAATTTTTGTGGACTCATTATCCTTGTGTGGTGTCCTGTGAAAACCACGTGCTTTGTGGCAGGATGACCCGAGTTTTTGGAAGCAGTCCGGCCCTTCGGGGGATCCTGATTACTTACTTTCCACGTCATCTTTCGTGGACATCTCCAGCTGGTGTGTTGCCGTTCGCCACTGTCCGCACTCCAGACGTTCAGCTGCTGCCCATTTCCCGCCACTCCTGTTACCCACCGCCACTTGGATCTGGATAAGTTTTTGCAGACTTTTTTATATATCTTTCATTGTTGTTTCCTGAAAACTACTATATTTATAACATCGTTTTCTATCCTCTTTTGGAGAACTTCATAAATAATTTATTTGTCATATGTAAATTTTTATTAAGTCGTCATTGTTGGACGGCATTCAAGGTTTCATTGTTAGTATTGATTGTTGTGCCCAGCACACAAGATTCATATACAATCGTACACGTATATTTTTGTCGTGCGCGGGTTGTTCGTTGCCCGGTCTCAGCTGGCTTGTGCATGGCCTGCGTCGTATGGTTGGCCAACAATAGGCGTATAGATGTCTATCGGGTTACGGGCTTTTTCGCGCCGTCAAATTATTTTGATAACATTTACGATTTGCATTATTGCAGAGCTCACTTTATTGTGATATTTACATTGTTGTACATTTACGATTTTTTCTTACATTTTTTTTACCGTGCCTTCTGCACGTTTTGATTAGCAGCTTTCATTAAATTCTATTTTATTAGATTATTTCTTTTATTTAGCAAACCTCAGTCATTTTCAGGCAACAACGTGACGGTAGGTAAGATCTTTAGTATTTTGGTTTACTACCGTCCTTTTCGTAATTTTTAAGGTTAAAAATTACGTGGCGCCCTTATTCCTTTTTTTATATAACCATACTTATGGTTTTCAACCCTGCCCGTCTCCACTGCTTAAAAGCTGGCGGCCTCCTAACAGAACATCCCTGTGGAGTATCCGTGACTTATTAGCCCTTTAGGGAAAAGTTACGTCACACCCACTTCCTCTTCTCCATATTTACAATAATCACATTAACTTCTGTCTCTTCTGAAACTGTTCTAACTGCCATAAAGAAAATTAAACCTACCCTTGTTTCTGGTCCTGATCTGGTTCCTAATCTAATTATAAAAGACTGTGCTGTCCCCTTTTCTATTGCTCTCTCTCATATACTTAATCTCTCCTTAAAAACCTGTAATATTAACTGTAACAAAACCATATTCACAGGGTATATTTAGCATATATCCCTTATTATAGAGATACATTAAAAGTTTTGAAATTCAGGGAATGACGGTAGCTTATTACACATTATATTATTTAATAAATGCAAGAGAAGAATTGACAAAATTAACCACCCTTAGAACCTGTAATATTAACTGTAACAAAACTGTATTCACAGGGTATATTTAGCATACATCCGTTATTATATATTAACCTAAAAGTTCCGAATTTCAGGAGATGAGGGTAACTTATAACACATTATATTATTTAATAAATGCAAGAGTAGAGTTGAGAAAATTAACCACCCTTACAACCTGTAATATTAACTTTAACAAAACCATATTCACAGGGTATATTTAACATACATCCCTTATCATAGAGAAATATTAAAAGTTTTGAATTTCAGGGGATGAGGGTAACTTATAACACACTATATTATTTAATAAATGCAAGAGAAGAATTGATAAAATTAACCACCTTTAGAACCTGTAATATTAACTGTAACAAAACCATATTCGCCGGGGATATTTAGCATACTTCCCTTGTTATAGAGAAACATTAAAAGTTTTGAATTTCAGGGGATGAGGGTAACTTTTAACACATTATATTATTTAATAAATGCAAGAGAAGACTTGACAAAATTAACCGCCCTTAGAACCTGTAATATTATCTGTATTGTTACAGTTAATATTACAGTTTCTAAGGGTGGTTAATTTTGTCAATTCTTCTCTTGCATTTATTAAATAATATAATGTGTTATAAGTTACCCTCATCCCCTGAAATTCAAAACTTTTAATGTTTTCTATAATAAGGGAAGTATGCTAAATATACCGTCTGAATATGGTATTGTTACAGTTAATAGTACAGGTTCTAAGGGTGGTTAATTTTGTCAATTCTTCTCTTGCATTTATTAAGTAATATAATGTGATATAAGTTACCCTCAGCCCCTGAAATTCAAAACTTTTAATGTTTCTCTATAATAAGGGAAGAGTATGCTAAATACACCCTGTGCATATGGTTTTGTTACAGTTAATATTACAGTTTCTAAGGATGGTTAATTTTGTCAATTCTTCTCTTGCATTTATTAAATAATATAATGTATTATAAGTTACCCTCATCCCCTGAAATTCGAAACTTTTTAGGTTAATCTATAATAAGGGATGTATGCTAAATATACCCTGTGAGTATGGTTTTGTTACAGTTAATATTACAGGTTGTAAGGGTGATTAATTTTCTCAACTCTTCTCTTGCATTTATTGAATAATATAATGTGTTATGTTACCCTCACCCCCTGAAATTCAAAAATTTTAATGTTTCTCTATAATAAGGGAAGTATGCTAAATATACCCTGTGAATATGGTTTTGTTACAGTTAATATTACCATTTCTAAGGGTGGTTAATTTTGTCAATTCTTCTCTTGCATTTATTAAATAATATAATGTTTTATAAGTTACCCTCATCCCCTGAAATTCGAAACTTTTTAGGTTAATCTATAATAAGGGATGTATGCTAAATATACCCTGTGAGTATGGTTTTGTTACAGCTAATATTACAGGTTGTAAGGGTGGTTAATTTTCTCAACTCTTCTCTTGCATTTATTAAATAATATAATGTGTTATAAGTTACCCTCATCCCCTGAAATTCGAAACTTTTTAGGTTAATCTATAATAAGGGATGTATGCTAAATATACCCTGTGCGTATGGTTTTGTTGCAGGTAATATTACAGGTTGTAAGTGTGGTTAATTTTCTCAACTCTTCTCTTGCATTTATTAAATAATATAATGTGTTATAATTTACCCTCATCCCCTGAAATTCAAAACTTTTAATGTTTCACTATAATAAGGGAAGTATGCTAAATATACCCTGTGAATATGGTTTTGTTACAGTTAATATTACAGGTTGTAAGGGTGGTTAATTTTCTCAACTCTTCTCTTGCATTTATTAAATAATATAATGTGTTATAAGTTACCCTCATCCCCTGAAATTCAAAACTTTTAATGTTTTTCTATAATAAGGGATGTATGCTAAATATACCCTGTGACTATGGTTTTGTTACAGCTAATATTACAGGTTGTAAGGGTGGTTAATTTTCTCAACTCTTCTCTTGCATTTATTAAATAATATAATGTGTTATAAGTTACCCTCATCCCCTGAAATTCAAAACTTTTAATGTTTAATGGTTAATTTTGTCAATTCTTCTCTTGCATTTATTAAATAATATAATGTGTTATAAGTTACCCTCATCCCCTGAAATTCGAAACTTTTTAGGTTAATCTATAATAAGGGATGTATGCTAAATATACCCTGTGAGTATGGCTTTGTTACAGTTAATATTACAGGTTGTAAGGGTGGTTAATTTTCTCAACTCTTCTCTTGCATTTATTAAATAATATAATGTGTTATAAGTTACCCTCATCCCCTGAAATTCAAAACTTTTAATGTTTCTCTATAATAAGGGAAGTATGCTAAATATACCCTGTGAATATGGTTTTGTTACAGTTAATATTACAGGTTGTAAGGGTGGTTAATTTTCTCAACTCTTCTCTTGCATTTATTAAATAATATAATGTGTTATAAGTTACCCTCATCCCCTGAAATTCAAAGCTTTTAATGTAACTCTACAATAAGGGATGTATGTTTAATATACCCTGCGAATATGGTTTTGTTACAGTTAATATTACAGGTTCTAAGGGTGGTTAATTTTGTCAATTCTTCTTTTGCATTTATTAAATATTATAATGTGTTATAAGTTACCCTCATCCCCTGAATTTCAAAACTTTTAATGTTTCTCTATAATAGGGGATGTATGCTAAATATACCCTGTGAATATGGTTTTGTTACAGTTAATATTACCATTTCTAAGGGTGGTTAATTTTGTCAATTCTTCTCTTGCATTTATTAAATAATATAATGTTTTATAAGTTACCCTCATCCCCTGAAATTCGAAACTTTTTAGGTTAATCTATAATAAGGGATGTATGCTAAATATACCCTGTGAGTATGGTTTTGTTACAGCTAATATTACAGGTTGTAAGGGTGGTTAATTTTCTCAACTCTTCTCTTGCATTTATTAAATAATATAATGTGTTATAAGTTACCCTCATCCCCTGAAATTCAAAACTTTTAATGTTTCTCTATAATAAGGGATGTATGCTAAATATACCCTGTGAGTATGGTTTTGTTACAGGTAATATTACAGGTTGTAAGGGTGGTAAATTTTCTCAACTCTTCTCTTGCATTTATTAAATAATATAATGTGTTATAAGTTACCCTCATCCCCTGAAATTCGAAACTTTTTAGGTTAATCTATAATAAGGGATGTATGCTAAATATACCCTGTGCGTATGGGTTTGTTGCAGGTAATATTACAGGTTGTAAGTGTGGTTAATTTTCTCAACTCTTCTCTTGCATTTATTAAATAATATAATGTGTTATAAGTTACCCTCATCCCCTGAAATTCGAAACTTTTAAGGTTAATCTATAATAAGGGATGTATGCTAAATATACCCTGTGAGTATGGTTTTGTTACAGTTAATTTTACAGGTTATAAGGGTGGTTAATTTTCTCAATTCTACTCTTGCATTTATTAAATAATATAATGTGTTATAAGTTACCCGCATCCCCTGAAATTCGAAACTTTTAAGGTTAATATATAATAAGGGATATATGCTATATATACCCTGTGAGTATGGTTTTATTACAGTTAATATTACAGGTTGTAAGGGTGGTTAATTTTCTCAACTCTTCTCTTGCATTTATTAAATAATATAATGTGTTATAAGTTACCCTCATCCCCTGAAATATGAAATTTTCGACGTTGCTCTATATTAAGAGATATATGCAGAACAACCCCCGTAAATATTACTTTATTACATTTGATATTACGTGTATAATCTTATAGTAAATACAGCAGTTAAGTTGTTACGGTTTTAGCACCAGGGTTGTCCAAAGTATTTTACTTAACGAATCGGTTGCTACGAATCGGCTGCTAGCTTCAGTCTCATTTGTTTAACAATTGCAATAATAACAGTAGTTAGCATTACCCAATATATACAACTGTTTATTATTAGGTTATATTAGTGCGATTAGGTAATAATAATTATTCTTGTTGCAAAAGATTCATATCAATAAATTATTATAATTAAAATAACTTCAATACGTCATTAATAAAGCAATGCGTGTACATATTAAGTCATTTTTAGAGAAAAAACGGAATAATTGGCAATGCTGCGAAAAACTAAAAAACTTTATATGTGCATAAAATTCAAAATATATGAAAATATATGGTCTGTTCCATTTCAAAAAAGACAAACAATTCTCGCCAAGCCGTACTGCAACACCCTGTATGTGTGAAAATAATTTTAAGTTATGCTCCTTGAGTAGACGAACAAATTATGTGTATAAATTTATGCTGTATTTCTAACGACAAGGGAGATATGAAATAAAGTCATTTTAAAGACTCAGAGCCCGTAAAATATATCAGAGGCTATGGAAGACAGAGAGATTGTTGTTGTTTATATATGGTTAATTGTTTTTCTATATTGAATTCTGTAAACTGTCATTTACATTCTTATTCGCAGTGTAAAATTACAGGTCATCTCACGACTCACGACCCATATTATGTTATATGAATTAAAGCCATTTGTTACAATGTTCATATTGAAAAAATATTTTCAAGTATGGGTGAGGAGTGTATGTATACAATTGTTTTATTTTAAGGTCAACGAAATTTAATAATTATTTAATTCTGTAGTATAATAAATATTGTTCGTCATGCGCACATTAAATGCCAGATACAAAAAAAAGATTATAAAAAAATTATAACGCTATGATATACATATATGAACCGTAAAAATTATCAAAATCATGAGGCGGGTTTAGTAATATGGAATAATATTAGCTGATATTTTTATCTATTATATTATCAGATTTTGGTAAAAAGAAAAAAAACTGATAATAACCCTTATGATATGAATTCATATGTTTCATGAACTAATTCGTATTATTGTGTCCACAGTTTTTAATCTATAAGATATCATTTAAATACTATACATACAGTGTTCGAAAAATACAGGTGTCCCAATGTCCCAAATAACAACATGGGGATCTCAAGAACTATACAAGATACAGGATTGACTCAATTAGACAAAAGTTGACCCATTAGGAGGCCATTTTAGTCATATATCGTTTTTTCGGAAAAAAAATGCATATAGGTTACTAGATATTGGCAAATATGTAAATTTTGCAGTTTTTAATTTTTGCGAATAACTTCCAAATGTGAAATAATACTAGATTTTGGTTACTTGTACTTGGTACTTTGGGTATTTTTCTATGTTATTTGGAATGACGATGCTCAATTTTTATTATTTTTATTTGGCCGCCATATTGGAAAGTTATACCACTGAAAAGATAATTTTCTTAGCATTCCAATGATGTATAATTTGTATGATATAACCTAACCTAACCAGAAACCCCATTTTATTTTAATTATATAATATTATTTCTTTATTAAGCATACTTTTGGGATATTCTACTACTCTTAATTCTATTGACCTGGAATAGCTTTATTCTTTACATTATTTATATGTAATAAAAAAAATAAAAATCAGAGAATTGATCCGTGAAGTACCCCAGTTATTCTACTATTATTAATTATTATCAATAAGTATTATTATTCTCCATTTTAATAATTTATTATAATTTTCTTCTTAAATATACTAATTGCGTGCATTATCTCATGCCATGCCAGATGCAGATTTTGCTCATAGCAAGTTTCTTTCATAGGCGCCGACTACGCGGGGGCTTCGGGGTTTGAGCCCTCACACGGAAAAATCTGAGGGGGCTCAGCCCCCACACGAAAAAAATCTGAAGGGGCTCTGCCCCCACACACAAATTATTTTGAATGCCAATAAAAAGTACTTATTTTGAAATATTTTTAATACATCAATTACTTATATAAAGTAGCAATGTATACTTATTATATTATTTATTTTATAAGATTTCCAATTTGTCATATTGTATTAACTATGTATGTAAGTAACGCGTGCGGACTAACAAATAGTACTGTCATCAGTGTTGCCAAATTTAAAATTCAGTATTGCCGGAAATTAATAATAAAATTATCAGATATTAATGAAAATTGCGGTAGATTTTGTAGACTCCTGTGAAATAAATTTTATATATATATATATATATATATATATATATATATATATATATATATATATATATATATATATATATTCAACATAAACATACATACAATGGGGTATTCCGACATTTTTTAAAAATATTTTTTTTCATTAGTACATACCAGTAGGACTCTGAATATCTAATTTTGAGTAAGAAAATGAATATATCACGTGAGATATGAATTTTTAAAAATTTCATCGCAATTCAAATTTTCTTGTCATTGGCCGCGCTTATGACGTCAAATCGATAGTGACATCTGCAACAAACTTCAGCGTCTAAATCCACATGTTCATGACAGCCATTTGCTTTTTTACACATGGTTTTAGTAGCAGCGTGTATTACAGTGTTTGTTTGTGGTAAAAATACGAGTAATATTTCATAATTATGGAACCTGATTATTCAAAGTCTGATTCTGATAACCTACTGTGGGTTCTGCCATGGTAAATAATTATTTTCTCCATAACTCACAATACGTGAGTGCAGAAATACGTAATGTTAAATGCCGAAGGTATGTTTTGTTCGAGAATTGCTGCAAATAAAGTGGACGAAATGTCAAACAAAAAATATACGCGCGTGTTAACTACTGGCACCATCTATGATTCTAAACGTAAATATCTACCGTGAAATGAGCAACAAATTATCAATTCACGTCACAAATTTCAAGGACGTTTCTAGAGCTGTAAAAATTCCAATTTTCTAACATTAAATTATGAATTAAAAGTTTTTTAATAAACATGTTTTATTATATTTTCCTACTTTATGAAGATGTAAACTATAGAAAAAAGTTATTATTTTGCATTATTTCCATATCACCGGAATACCCCATTGCCGTATGTTGTTACGCGGTAAATTTAAAAAACGTCAAGATTATTTAAAAATCAGGTAGATATTTTAAGTCATACGATAAATTCGCATATTTTGTACAATTTCCACAAATAAATAAGCATATCAGCTATGAGTGCCCATGCTGTACCCTCAGGTAAACGCCCTATTCGTCAGATTATCTATGTAAAGAAAATTGGCTACTCATAAACTCATATTTATATTTATGATGACATCCCATATTGCACCATGCGTAGAGCAAATCAATTCTTTAAATAGGTAACAACTGAGATTCATGCCCATGCGAATTTAGTACTCACTCTTCAAATAGAATTTTAGAACATATATCTTAAAAACTATAAAATTCATATGACTAATTATTATTTCTCAAATATAATAATTTATTTTTTAGAAATCAAAAATAATTTTATACATTGTGTCCAATTTAAAACTTCTACCATTGGGAATGGGATCTCGAGAACCATAAGAGATACGATATCGAGTAAATGGAAGTTTTTGTGTGTCCTCTCGCATGTGCTTTAGTTTTTTCAACAATTCTCTTTCTCATTAGGCACTAGCTAATGACAAAAAACTGAATTTTGTTGTTTTTTTTATCAAATAACTTCTAAATTATTAGTAATCGAGAAAAAGGTTTCAAATATAAAAGTTAGATATTTTTATTACCTAATCAGTGGCGTACGAAAAAAAAATTATACGTAAATTTTCAACAAAATTCAGTTTTTCGTCATTATTTAGTGCCCCATGAGAATTTTTGAAAAAACAAAAGCACATCTGAGATGACCCCTCAGAGGCACAAAAAAGTTCCATTTAACAGACATCGTAGGGTAAATCCGGGAGAGTTAACCCCCTTTTAAAAAAATCTTCGCATTTATTTATGTAAAAATAAATTATTTTCACATATTAACTAATTACGTATATAGGTTTTCTCTTCGTAATAATTACTTCCGAGGCTAGTCATACATGTTAGAGAATTTCGTACAATTTTCATGGATTTTTTTTTCACAAAAAACGCATTGAGTCCAATATTCCGTTTTCATAGTGCACTGATAATCTTCATCACAATAGACCAGAAAAGTAAGGTTAGAATTTGCTTTTGGCGCGAGTTCATAGTTTGCATTCCCTTGTATAGGTTTCTTATGGAAGTGTGATTTTACTGCCAAAAAAAGATATTTTGTAAAAGAAATTAAGCAGCTCTTATTAAGGATTTGATAGTTTGTTTATTCAGTAATAGATTGCAACTGTTTAAAATCCTTGAAAAGGTAGAGTACAAAAATTATTAGAAAATAAAATGTTACGTGTAAGTTAAAATTCCGTATGTCGTGGATAGTCCCTCACCCGCCTATAAAAACGTTAAGTACAACACAAGCTATGCTGCGATTGGCTGCGTACCGAAGTTGTAGGACCAATCGAGATATACGTTCATTGTATTTTGTAGTGTTGTATTTTTATTTAAATAATTATAAACAACAGTTCATGTGAATATTATTGTACGAATCTGGAGATAAAGGATCATTCTAGGTGGTACATATAATGTTTTGCATAAGAGATTTACTTTTATGGGATTTCTCGGCCTTTAAAGTTCAAGTAAAATTTCCGTGGTAAGAAATACACGGCGATTAAAATTATGTTCTCAGCGTTATGAACTGAGTTTGAATTTGGCGCCTAAATTTGACCATACAGTTTTCTGGTCTATGGGAGCGTTTGGGCAAAGCTTATCGTAGATGGCAGCAACGGACTAGCGTACGACGCCCGGGAATATTTGAATTGGTATCATCAAAGTTACAACTTTATAACATGTGAACTATTCAATATATATTATTATTGAATATTAACTTTTCACTTTAATTAGTTTGTAATAGTTCATTTTGCACCTTCGTTTGTTTATGTACAAACTTTTGTTGTGAGGTTATTTAAAAAATTTGAGAATGTCGGATAAAGATAATTATAATTTGTGGAAATTAGAAACGCTGAAAACTGAAATAAAGATGCCGTGGTGCGAGTGTACGAGGGAGAAAAAGTGATTTAATTTAGAGGCAGGTCATTTTGTTTTGACTATGTAAGGTGAAATTTAATTGATTTTTTTTTTGTTTTGTTTGTTTTGTACTTCGGAGAAAATATTATTTGGACTGCACCTTTTCTCAAATTCTCCTCGTATTACGTATTCCTAAAAATTTGATTTACAAATAATTAACATAAACAAGTTTTAGATATTTATAAGTTACACGAAAATCTTACCAGTATCATAACTTTCTGTGAGCAAATCTATTTTCTCTATTTTATCTTTCGGCAAACGATGCATCTTTGTTTTACTTTTAAAAACACAACAGAACGCATTTTTATTTATGGACCTAACCCTGTTACTTGTGTTGCGCGAACTGTCAATTTTCTTAACAAATTCTGCAAATTTAGTTACACTTTATGATAACGCGCTATACTACGTGTACGTATTTCACTACACACTTCCAGAAAATACGCTAGTCCAGTGCTGCCATTAATTCGCACAATAGCCACCAAACACTCCCATTCATACCCTCATTATTGTTCATATTTATTTCATAATCATCGTTTTCACAAATGTTCATTAAAATTTCATCTTAGGACGATGATAAATCATACTGCTCAATTTTTTTTATTTCGTTTCTTTTTGTTTTTAATTATTTTCTCCTTTTCACATTTACTATTTTTCGCTACGTAGGTCAGTTTCCCTCCATTCACTATCCTCTATTTGACCCCAAATAGTCGGGTGACATGGCTCACATCTGTACGACACATGCAGCGATACTACAATAACTTTAGGTTAAATGTTAAAGATTATACCTATGTTGATTAAGCTTTTTTACTCGGTTTGGTCAGTACTATATGCCATAAGGTTTTACCCCAAGTTGGGAAACATCCGGTATATACAACCCATAATCTTATTAATTTAATAATTATAAGATAAATACCTTAGACCAGGAATAGAGGGGAGACAAGGCATAATCACGCGCATGTTTTCAAATCATCTGAGTGATTTTGAACCTTATTGCAATGTCAGAATCAGCTGCAAAAGGCTAGTCGACCAGTCAATTACTGTTATGTTACAGTTGGCCAAATCTAAATAAATACTTGATTATCCATAACTACAAATTATCTTGATTTTGTTTAATAAATCTAAAATAAATACAAAAAAATATTAAGAAAAAAACGTAATGTAAATAACGGACAGAAACTGCAGATGACGCTTCTTGACAGTGAAAACTTATTTGGCCGACTAGCCTTTTGCAGCTGATTCTGAGGATGCAATAAAGTCGAAAATCGCTAGGATGATTTGGAAAGTCGTCTTACGGTGAAATACATAGCATGCCCTGTCTCCCATCTACACCAGGGTTGGCCTGATTTAAATCATGATATAAATCAATTAATTTTAAAAAAATCATAGATTTAAATAAAATTTTATAAAATAATATACTTTTTGTGGAAAAATCAATTGTTTTTCAAATTATTTTAGATACCTAAAGAGTTAACAAAAAGAAAATTCTACTATGGTAATATAATATAAAAATATATACTTACATACATACCGGGTGTCTACTTTTTTTATGGACCATAGGAAATACAATGGTAAAATTTTCATATATTTGTAAATTCTGCGCTATTAATTTTATAACTAAAGTGTAAATCCAAAAAATGTTCCTATTTAAATACTGTATCAAATTTATTGACATAATAGGTTCTTGTCATGAGATAAACGTAAAATAAAATATCCGTTTTAGGCTTTTTCATAGTGCCATGCAAGCAGGGTTGTTGTGATTTTGCCCAGCCCGAAAAAACCTTGATAAAACCCTGAAAAAACCCACTTAATGCAGAAAATGTAGATATACATATAAATAATTATTGATGGATCATATTTGTTTAAAAAAAGTATATTTTTCTTTTCATTATACAAATACAAGAACAAAAAAAAATACAGAAATTCTAACAAATAATAGGTTTTTGTCATATAATTATTCACTGATTGTAAATAAGAATCTGTAAAAACAAAAATGCTTAGAATTACAAATAATTTCAGTAAACTATAACTTTTACCTGTAAGTTATTTACTGCAATCATATGATCTATAGTACTTGTATACTTTGACCAACTTAGTAGCCTTTTCCACACCAAGTTTGTTCCTTGTTTTGGACCAGATATGTCCATAAGAACTAAATATTCTTTCAATTCCCGCAGAACTTGCAGGACAGTTGTGTAACTTAGTAACAAAATCGCAGAAATCTTCAATATACTTAAGTGATGACTGTTTTTTTTACTTTAACTTTCATTACTTGCCACCACTGAGTGGTTGATAATTCATTTATTACGGAGTCCAAAAATAGTGATTTGGGATAAATATTATTGTCTTTAATTTTAAATGTCATAAATGGAGCTAAAAAATCTTGATTGTAATATATCAAAAAAGATTCTGCTTCGTCGTCCAATTCCGAAGACAATTTTTTTCCCAAATATTTTGGGTCTGTAATATTTGCCACTAAATGTACAGGACTAATTGCATCACTAAAACGCCTAAGAAATATATCCTTATATTGTACCAAACTTGGATTTTCAATTAAATCCAACCAAATTTCAACAGCATCTGAAATGCTTGTTGAATCTGATTGCGGTTTATTCAGTGCAGTTGAAACTATTTGCAGATGATTTTTTAGATAATTTGCTTCCTGATATATTGCAACATTTCTTAATATATTCAAAATATTTAAAGGTATATCATCCTCATGTTCTGTGGCTATATTGATATATATGTGATAATTATTAATAAATGTAGATAAACATTCTTCAAAAGAATTCCATCGTACTTCGGAAGGAAGTTGTGGCATTAATCCTTTCTTTTCTTTTAACCATCCGTGAGGCATATGATGATTGCGGAAATTTTTTTGAACTTCTATAATATGTTTGGTTAGATCTTTAGGAAAAATTTCTTTTTCCACTAAATTTATATAGTGTGCAGAGCACCCATAAGTTATTAAATCTTTGTGTTTTTCTTTTAATATCTCCCTCATATTTTTCATTTTGTTCTCATTGTCAGTACAAACAGCAATAATACCTTTATTAAATTTTTCTTCACAAATATTTATGGCGTCATGCGCAATATTTGCACAATATTCTGCAGTTTTTTTCACCGGTTCGCTTTCTATTGCATGTAATAAAAATGATTTTTTACCTGTATGGATACTAGTAGCAATGATTGGATCGTTTTTTATGCTAGACCATCCATCTAACAACAATGTTAAAGAACAGTTTTCATATTTCAATTCACTGCATAAATCTTCATCAACTTTTTTTTCCGCCTCATCTAATAATTCACCTCCTAATTTGTAGCGATCAGGAGGAATATAGCCAGGTCGTAAACATTTAATCATATTCTTAAAACTTTCATTCTGTGCAACATTAAAAGCGATGTTGTTTGCATAAAAGAATATAGTGATTTTATTGTCAATTTTAGATTTTGCATCTTTTGATGTTGTAGTTACGAAGGTGGTCAGACTTCGTTGCCGTTTTTTAACATCACAAGAGTCACTTTTCTCAGATTCAGATTCACAGTCGGAATCACTCACTACTGTTGACGAAAATGAAGAACTGGCACTAGTTTTTTCTTTATTTTGGGTTTGCTTGTAATTTTTATATTTCATGCAAGTTTCCAAATGTTTCCTAATCCTTTCAATTTTAGGACTAAGAATAGAACTGCAATATTTACACTTTATTTTTCCATCACTTGATTTTATTGTATTTGACCAGTCTAGTGACAGTTTTCTTCCGGAATTATCGGTTTTTGGCATTTTATATACGTATATATTTAAACAAAACCAGTTGTACTAACAACTAACACTCACCAAGAACTAAGTTATAAGTTATAATACTGCTTATTCCAATACAAACAGCGAATGCACAATGCAGACTTTATTAAACAAGTTGATACAAGCTCACTCACTAGTATTATCCTGCCTGTGACATCAAAGGTATCGACAGGGTGATGTGATGCGGTATGAGTATGAAAGAATCTAATTTGTGATTCAGTAGTAATTTTAAAACTATTTAAAATTAAAACACTGACAAAAAGTGATATATAATAATAAAATTTAAGGAAAACATATACTTTTCAAATTGTTAATCACAAAAATTTGTAATTTTTTTGTACGATATTTTGAAACACGGTTTAGTTTCTTTTTCGACGTCTATATATAATAAATTGGGATGAAAATATATAAATTTAACTTTATTTGAAAAAACCCAGATCTGGGCTGGGTTTTTTCAAAAAAACCCGGTGGGCTGGGCATTTTCAAAAAAACCGGGTTTTATAACAACCCTGCATGCAAGACATGTTTTGACCTGTTTTATTTAGGTAGGCATGGTTTAAGTATTAAAATTAAACAGGAGCGCGTGGACACGTTATATACTACGTATAAGCAAAAATTCAGATGCATTCTTAGAGGTTTTATTACAGATTTCGTTTTCGTTTATGAAATAAAATATTTATATTGCTTTTAAAACTATTAAAAGTGCATTAACACCAACAGGTCTTTGAAAATTAAAAAAATCATGATTTATCTGATTTAAAAAAATCAATGATTTTGATTTTTTTAAATAAATCATAATTTTTGCCAACCCTGAAATACACACGAATGCAAAGATTATTATATTTGTATAATTTAATTCGAATGTAACAAAAATTAAATGTTATTTTAACTTATACGAGACTGAAAGTCTCATATCATAAAAAACTACCTTTAAATTGGGTAAAATATTAATATACAGCAAGTTTGTCGCGACCCAAAATAAAATTCACGCTACCCATAGTTTAAGAACCGCTGATCTAGAGAATGATTTTCGCATAACTGAAATATTTTTATACAGAGTGTCTCAATAAGCTTGCTAACTATTAGTAACTTTTTATTTGAAGAGATACGAATTTGGTCAAATGAGCAAAATTGTGCCATTTTGAAATACAAATCTGATTATATCAGCAAACATTAATTTATATCATACGGTTCTCAAAATATGGGACCTAACTTTTTTATTTTAAATAGAAACATATATTTTTTATTTCCTTACTTGCTAGAGAATTTAATTCTGAATTCAACAATATAATCGTTTCATACCATTACATAACGAATTTTTTGAGGAAAGTTCATAATAAATTTTATATTAATTTGATTTAAATATGACTATAATAAGTGTGCCATGAATGGAAAAAATAAATACATGATACTTTTTTACGTAGAATTAGAATGCCCTGAATGAAAAAAATTAGTATTTTATACGTGTTGACATTTAATAAAAAGTATGATCAAGTTACAAAGCAAAATATTCACTAATTTCATTCATGTAGTCAATAAATTATGTCAATTTTATGTCATTGTATTTTCTTGATCGTTTAATAAACTTATAGGATTCCTGTTCAAGCTAGCAGAGTTTTAATTACTCGATCCTCTGATTCTCAAGAGGTTATGGGCCCAGAGAATTCCGCATAGAGGAAAAACGCGTGGATTAGAAATCTATTTGGTTTTTTCTTCAAACTGATTTTCGCGTAGCGTGTGTATCTTAGTTTAGTCGCATTGAGAATGGCGACAGGAGGTATCGCAAAAATAGATGCTCTCAACCGAGATAACTATGATACCTGGAAAATGCACATGGAGGCGTTGTTGATAAAAAACGATGCATGGGACTACGTCTCCGGCGCGAAGAAGAAACCTGAGGTTATTGAAGGAAATGCTGCGTCGCAACAAGCATATGACGCGTGGGCACGAAATGATCAAAAGGCGAAATCGGATATAGTTCTTTCGATTAGTTCGAATGAACTTAAAGAAGTTAAAGGATGCGTGACTTCCCGTGACGTGTGGCAGCGTCTCGAAAATATTTATCAATCAAAAGGACCGGCGCGAAAAGCGACACTTCTGAAACAACTTATTCTGCAGCGTATGCAGAAGGATGATGATATTCGCGAGCACTTACACAAGTTTTTTGACGCGGTTGATAAACTTACCGACATAGAAGTGAGTATCAATGATGATTTACTCGCGATATTGTTACTGTACAAATTTTGAGAACTTTCGTTGCGCGATAGAATCCCGGCTCCAGAGACATTGCGCGTCAAGATTATCGAAGAAATAAAGGCCAGAAAACACGATGCGCATAATGA
Organism: Harpalus rubripes; assembly: GCA_963082715.1. NCBI lineage: Eukaryota > Metazoa > Arthropoda > Insecta > Coleoptera > Carabidae > Harpalus > Harpalus rubripes. The sequence goes on along the minus strand of OY720458.1, from coordinate 24,477,015 downwards.
CATTGAAAACGCGACGATTGCCAAGAAATATCCTCATAAAAATGTGAACATGAAAAAGAAAAGTGCGTCTGACAGTGACAGAAAAGCAAATGTCAGAATTAAATGTTATCGGTGTCGAAAATTCGGACATAAGGCATCGGGCTGTTCGCGGAACAGTGTAAAATCTGAGCAGAATGCGAATACGGCTGAACAGTTTCTTTTCTTCGGGAGAGTTGGTTCGTGTGTTCACAAGCGCGAAACATGTCAGGTCGCGTGGAGTGATCGCGATGAACTGTGGTGTTTAGATAGCGGTTGCTCATCGCATCTTTGCAGAAATCAAAAAGACTTTTGTGATATTAGTTTAATAGAAACTGAAAGACTGCACTTAGCAAATGACACGTCCACAGAAATAAAAGCGCGAGGAAGTGTAAGTGTTCAAATTGATCAAAATAAAGACGTTAAAACGATAAATTTGTCCGATACGTTACATGTTCCCGATTTACGTACGAATCTTATGTCGGTTAGTAAAATCACGGACAAAGGTTATCTAGTTTTTTTGAAAATAATCGACAACAATGGCGACGTGTTATTAACCGCAAATCGAATAAACGGACTATACTTCTTCAAAAGTAAGAGCGCGAAAAAATGCATGGTGAGTTCTTCATTAGCGGCTGAAGAAAATATATGGTTATGGTATCGGCGCATGGGACATTTAAATGTCAAAGATTTGATTGGAGCAGCTCGAAGTGGTACATTGGAAGGTATCAGCATCACAGATTCAAGGGAAAATTTTAGGTGTGACGTCTGCATTCAGGGAAAGATGTCAAGAACACCATTCCCGAAACAATCGGAGCGGTGCTCTAAAATTCTTGATCTGGTTCACTCAGATGTTTGCGGCTCGATGCGCATCGAATCAAACGGCAAAGCGAAGTATTTTGTCACGTTTATAGATGACTCTTCAGGATGGTGTGAGGTACGTTTCTTACACAAAAAATGAGGTTTGCACAGAATTTAAAAAGGTCAAGACATTACTGGAAAAACAGAAAGGCGAGTCTATAAAATGTTTGCAATCAGATAATGGAACTGAATATTTGAATAATGAATTTAACAATTTCATGAATATTCATGGTATTCAACGACGTTTGACCGTAGCAAACAATCCTGAACAGAACGGAAAAGCTCAGCGAAAGAATCGAACCTTGGTAGAGATGGCAAGGTGCATGCTCATTCAAGCAGGACTTCCAACATCATTTTGGGCAGAAGCCATTATGACTGCGAATTTTATTAGAAATCGCTGCCCTTCAAGGTCATAAGACGGAAAAACTCCATGCGAAATTTGGCATGGAAAGAAACCTGATGTGAGTATTTTTAGGGAGTTCGGGTGCAAAGCTTTAATACTTGACCGAACTTCACATCGAGGAAAATTCGAAGCCAAAACGAAGAACGGAATTTTCTTGGGCTATGCGGAGCAGTCGAAAGGCTATCGCGTATACGTACCTAAAGAACGTGAAGTGGAAGTGACGAGGGATGTCAAATTTATGGAAGATGCATCTGTTCCAGTAGCTGTTCTTTCTGAAGCTTCACCAGAATCGTCGGAAAAACATTATGAAGAAAAGAAGATCGAAATACCACTAACTTCTATAGAAGTACCTCCCGAAGAAGTTGTCACCGAAAGTGATGAAGAGGTAACTGATTCTTTAAATGAAGCAGAATCCGACGAAGAAGATGGTGAAGCCAGAGTTCAACGAAAGGGACGTGGAAGACCTCGATTAATCCGAACTGGACCAAAAGGCACCTTGAAAACAGTATACAGATGCAAGACTCATACAAGAAGAAGTGTTCTTAGGTGCAGTATCGATCCAAGAAGCAATTACAAGTCCAGATTTTTCTCAATGGTATGACGCTATGGCAGTAGAATTAAAGAATATCATCATGAATGAAACTTGGGATAGTTGACCGTCCGAAAAACCGACAAGTAGTAGGCAGCAAAATGATCCTGTGTAACAAATTTGGACCGGATGGTTCACTGGAGCGTCGAAAAGCACGGATCGTTGCTTGAGGTTTTTCACAACGTCCGGGAATAGATTTTCGGGAAAATTTTGCACCCGTGGCTCGCCTGAGTTCCATTCGTTTGGCAACGGCTATCGCATCACAGAAAGGTATGCATATTCATCAATTTGACGTGACAACTGCATATCTTAATGGATTTTTGGACGAAGAAATATTCATGGAGCAGCCAGGGATGATAGAAGAAGTTCTGGAACACAACATTCGCATCGAAAGAAAAGATAGCGTCGTTAGGAAGAAAGCTCAGCAAATGCTCAATGATTTGAGACAAGGGGACATGGTATGCTGTCTCAAAAGGGCGCTCTACGGTCTCCGACAAGCTGGAGTCAATGGTATAAAAGGCTAAATCAAGAATTCCGTCATCTTGGGCTAACACCATTAAACTCCGACCCGTGTGTGTATCATACAGGTCGAGGGGAAGTTGTGCTGTTAGTCATTGTATACGTGGATGACATCTTGCTGTTTTCACGAAAATTGTGTAACATCACGAAAATCAAGGAAGGCCTTATGAACAATTTCGACGTAACGTGAAATGCTGCCTTGGGGTGGAATTTGTAGGCCGTGAAGATGGATATTCTATTCATCAAAAAGGATTTATTACAGATGTTCTTTCTCGATTTGGGATGAGCGACTGTAAGCCCGTCTTTACACCGATGGATGTCAACACAAAAAGGTGCCTTACCGCGAGCTTGTCGGATCACTGATGTACATTGCCCTGGGTACAAGACCGGATATCGCACATGCCGTAAGCTGCTTAAGTAGCTACAATTATTGTTATCAGCAGGCTCATTGGATCGCGATTAAACGCGTATTGCGATATTTAAAAGGGACGATGGATTTAATAATTTCTTATAGGTCAACGCATGAAAAACCTGTCATCGGATTTGTTGACGCAGATTGGGGGAATTGCCCCGATGACCGTAGATCGTACACGGGCTATGCATTTATGCTAGCAGAAGGAGTCGCCACGTGGGAATCAAGAAAACAGCGAACTGTTGCACTCTCTTCTACCGAAGCTGAGTATATGGGTATTGCTGATGCAGTAAAAGAAGCAATTTACTTGCGCAAGTTTCTGGAAGAACTTGGATTCGGTTCCCTGGCAAAAGTAACTATCTCCTGCGACAACGTTGGAGCTCAGAAGATTGCTACTAATCCAGTGTTTCATTCTCGCACGAAACACATAAATATTCGACATCATTTCGTGCGGGAAGTTCTAACAACCTGACACATCAAATTGCAAGATACAGCAACTGAAGATATGGCTGCGGATATGTTGACCAAAGGTCTCGCCGTCTCACAAATGTCAAGCATAAAAGATGTCTGAAGATATTGGGAATAATCGAACTACCTGCATAGCGAGGGGAGGTGTTGGAGATCTGAATCTCGTGCTATTTGGTTGCTAGGGCAACGGCTGTACACGAGGCACAGCTAACTGCACAAAACTAATCAACTGTTTTTAAGTAGTCAATAAATGTCATTGTATTTTTTTGATCGTTTAATAAATTTATAGGATTCCTGTTCAAGCTAGCAGAGCTTTAATTACTCGATCCTCTGGTTCTCAAGAAATTTATTATGGATTTTTCTCAAAAAATTTGTTATATGATGGTATGAAACGATTATATCTTTGAATTCAGAATTAAATTCTCTATCAAATAAGGAAATGAAAAATATATGTTCCTATTTAAAATAAAAAAGGTAGGTCCCATATTTTAAGAACCTCTGATATAAATTAATGTTCGCTGGTATCAGTAGTTTTGTAATTCAAAATTGCACAATTTTGCTCATTTAACCAAATTCATATCTCTTCAAATAAAAAAGTTACTAATAGTGAGCAAGCTTATTGAGACACGCTGTATATAAACTTGTACGTTATATTCATGAAGTAATTATTATTACGCATAAATAACAAATAATTTTTTTTCTAATAAATTATAAAACATTTAGAACAGTTTGACAATATCGTGACAAACTCTGACAGGCACACGACGCGCGAGTCTCGCTTTTAAAATCAGGCAACCAAGTGATTTTTTAGTATTTGGTACTTAAATACTTTGTTTGAGTACTGATTCCAGATCTGTATATACACCAGTAGATTTATATTTAAACAAATGGGGGTATTCACAATTTTTCGATTTTTGTAGAAAAATAATAGTTTTTGAAAAACGTTTGTGTCGTCATAAACCTACAAGAGAAAGAGATACCTGTGAAACAGAACTATGCATGATACACAAGGAAAAGTAAATATAGCATTACAAGAAAAACAACGTAAAGTTAAACATAAACTCCGACGAAACGTAGTTAGACTGCGCATTACCTATACAGCGCAATAATTTGTTTTGATGCCATTACTTACGCGGTTTGGTTAGTCGCTATGGCGTGTTGCCCAATTCATTTTATCATTCTATGTGCCAACGTAAATAAGTAGTAAATGAATGTGATTTTCAAAGGTTATGTGCGGTGTGTCTTGTGTGTAGTTTTGGTTTCATGTTATTATTTTATTTTAACTGTAACTGACAGTAAATAAATAAGTATATCATAACGGCATATTACCATTGCTGAGTGTGCCAATCTGCTTTGTGCACAGATTTCGGTAATGATGATGACATATTTGTACCGTGCGGGCGTTTACCTGATCTCACCCCACAGGGGTCAATTTTGTGTCAAAAACAGTTCGTTTCACATAAATAATTATCAACAAAATAAAATTCTTTCAGTTTAAAATAAATAAGCCAGAATATTGTATCCACGCCTATGGGTGTTTATTGGCTTTAATTACAGCTTTCAGTACCCTAGGCATTTTATGAAATTATATGATATGGAAGGTGTAATTTTTGCCAGATTCGTCCGGAGTTCCTAAATAATGGATTTTTTTGCGGGACCGTCTATCTAGTTCGGACCATAAATTCTCAGTTGGGTTTGATATGTTATAGTACAAGCCATTCCTTAACAATAAGTGCTGTATGTTTAGGGGTCATTTTCTTGCTGGAATATGTAATTATTGCCACAGAAGATTTCAAATTTTCTTTAAAATTGATAAATAATTTAGTCATAGTTTCATTAATAAAATTCCCCATCTCGTCAGCGGACATACAGCCCCAAACAATAACGTTTACACCGTCATGTTGTATCCTGCCACATAAATTATTTGTATCTAGTTCGGTATTTGATTTTCACCAAGCCTACCATCTGATACAAAGAATTAATTTGTGAGTAATTAACTTACTTTTGAAAATTAAAATACAAGAAATAATTAATATTATGATTGATTTTAGCGTAGAAATATTTTACCCCTACAATAATTTCTTTTCAGACTTGTAAAAATTTGCCATACGCTTCGGTTAGAATGAGTCATATAAGTACATTATACTTTTTTGCAAGACCGAATGATACTAATTGACTAATCAAGAGGCCTTTACTTGGACGATGTTCTAGTTTTTATTAAACAATATTTTGTTAGTGCATTGCTCATATTCGTACACGAGGTCTGTTAGAAAAGTATCCGACCTTTGGCCGGGGAGAAAAACTAGTATACCTGGAGCGTTGGAAACCTAATCACCTTCAAAGTAGTCTCCTTGGGACTCCACACACTTCTCCCAACGGTGCCGCCATTGTTGGAAGCATTCCGAGAAAGCCTCTTTCGGAATAGAGTTTAGCTCGGCGGTCGTTGCAGCCATAATCGTCGCAGGGGGGCATATCAGGAGAGTAAGGAGCCTGTTGAACCACAGGAGTCTTGTTCTTCGCCGAAAAAGCCTGAATCAAATGCGAATAATGTGCATTGTCGTGATGGAGGCGCCAATTTCCTGTTGACCACAACTCCGGTCTCTTGCGCCGCACAGCATCACGTAGGCGCCGGAGGACATCCCTGTAGTACTCTTTGGTGATTGTTTGACCATGTGGTGCGTACTCGTGGTGTACCACACCGCGGGAGTCAAAGTAAGCAGTCAGCATCACTTTGACCTGCTCCAGTCGTTCCGTCATTCTCCTTGCAATGAAAAACCGACGGAAGCACGACACACTACCTCACTCAAATGCTGCTTGCCAGCAACAAACGCAATCAACAGGCAGGAAAAAATTCACGCATGCGCACGAAGGTTCAAGGTCGGCTCATGCAAGCGCACTTGATTCAAATCCATCAGGTTTCAGCAAAAAAGTAAGGTCGGATACATTTCTAACAGACCTCGTATTTCCAACAATTTATAATATAACTATGTTCGTTTTAATTATACATTGTTTTCATGTCAGTCTACTTAATTGTTTCGAATATTATGAAGTTTATGATTTTTTTATTTTGCGTGGTCTAATATGTTCGTCATTTCAATTGTTATTGTTTTCAAAATCACAGTAATCGGTTTGATTAGTCATGTGGTTAACAGGTAAATCGATAAATTAATGAGCTAAACAATAGGTCAACGAGTTAAGTGTCATGATGATTTGAAGATGAATGGCGAATTTAACATCTATCAAAAGTTAATTAAAAAAAATATAATTGTTTCTATTTCTAATCCCTTCAATTATTATATTATAACATTTAAAGCCTGATCTATAGCGGTTTCGATAAATATAGTGGCCCGTATTACGAGCGCACTTTTATAATAAAAGCGCTTTTATGGAGCGCGCTTTTACTTTACATTCTTATGAGGAGTGTGCTCCATAAAAGCGCGCTCGCAACATGAGCCAATGACAGATCTATCAAGTATTCATTTTGTCTCATATCTGTTGCAAAAATATTGAGTGATTAAAAAAGTCTTAATAACTTAACACTTCAGTTTCAAATAAAGTATCTTTCATTTCAAAAATAGGTACACCAAAATTTTCTTAATTTTTTTTTATTTTTTAATTGCAAATTTATAAATTATGAAGATTAATTAATTTTTCAGTTTTGCTTAAATTTGAACATTCGGAACACTCTATACACAGAATGCCGCAAATTGAATACGATAATAATATATAATAAATACGCTAACTTTCGTATTATTCAAAATACAAATTTGGTTGAATAACGAAAATTAAACAATTATTAAATTTATAGCATAAAAACAATGGTTATGAATACCAATGAAACAAATGAAAACATCAGTAAATTATATCAACAGTTTATATTCAAGTTTGTTATTTTCATTTTCATTCTTATATTAAATTACTCAGCAATGAATCATTTCATAAATTTCGTTTTGAATATGCCACTGCATATACTAATAACTATGACGTCCATGTAAAAATACATATATATTAGGAATAATTGGATTGATATTTTGAAAACTAAATTAAGAAATAGGTTATGTAAAAAACAAAATATAATCTATGGTGGGGTCCTCCACTATTTTTTTTTTATGAAACTTCATAACCTGAAGTCGATCTGTAGTCTTTATTGTTATCGCTAAGGCATAGTATTTTTGTAATATTCTATGACATAGATATAAAGATGTTTTTTTCTGTTCTTATGCTTTAATATTGTAACGTAAGAGGGTAGGTACCTACGACACTTGGTCCGCGAGCCCCCATCCAGCGCATGTGAGCCGACGCCTATGAATAGAAGCGTTCCAGTAGGGAGGAGGAGCCTATGTAGGCGATCGATAACACAGATACGGCGCGGAGAGGCAGGCGATGTAAGGGAGCTACTGTGTAAACAAGAGGGGAGATAAGCGTAATTACCGGCGTATTGTTATGACGTGGAAAGTTTTCTAGAAAATATTAGAACAACTATATAAGCGACGTACGTGTGGGCAAAACAGTCACATAGAGTGTTAGTCCGTCAGAAAGATAGTTACATAGATAGTAAGAAGTAAGGAGTCAGTGAGTTGAGTGACACAGCAGTATCGGGTAAGCGTATGCAGTTTGGTGTCGAGTAGAGTACTCGGGAAGTTACTGGTATACTGGGATAGCTGTAGAAGTGAATACTCGGTAGTTTTGAGGAGTATTGGGAAGGTAGGTATACGGGGACAGACACGGAGAGTAGAAGTGGATACTCGGCAGTGGCGTTGAAGAGTTGTGGCATACGGACAGTCGGTAATACTGAGGCTGTGGAAGTTAGAGAGTTAAGTCCGTCAGAAGAACAATTAGATAGTTAGACAGTTAGCTAGATAAATAGGCAGACAGTGAGGTGAAAGATGCGAATTCTGTCCAGGCAGTTGAATATACAGTCGCTGTTGAGTCAGTTGAGTATATAGACGCTGTGGAGGTCGGTAGGTCGGACAGTTGAATGTGATATAAATAAATAGTTACATAAATAGTCGAAATAAATAATCAGCAATATCGTGTAAATAAATATTCGCGTTAATTGTTTAAATAAACAGTGTTAGTGTTTAACTAGTTAATCATATTCGTAGTTTTAAATTAGTATTTAATATTTGTTCAACCATAGTAATCGTATTGTTATTATCTTTTAAATATTTATTTATCGTTTGAATAAACATGCAATTTAATTAATAATAATTCTTTAATTTTTACACTTTCCCCAAATAAATAAAAACGTTACAATATATCTATCTATCTATACCGATGAATTTTATAACCAATTTATTGGTATATAGTTTATTTTTTTACCTATTATGGATAGTCGTAGAAAAAATAGTGTACGCAATTCATGTACTCGCATAAATTACGGTACTCGCCATACGTATCGTAAACTTCATGCTCGTGTATTAATAACATCATTATAAACTCGTTGCATAACATATTATTCTCAAACAGTAGAGTTCGCTAATAATTAATTAGAAAAATAAATAAATATTAAAATAAATTTAGTGGTCAATAATTGGGAATATGCGTGGATAATAAGCAATAATAAAATAATTAATTAAAAAAAAACTAAGTAGGTACCTATATTGTAGTACAAGTTTTAGTGTGACTGGCAGCTTATGTCATTCAACATATCTTTCATACAAACGCATAACATGTGGTAAACATGTGCTATTTTGTTTAATTTCGTTGTTCTGTTATTTTCTGCATTCATTTACTTGAAAATGGATTCTGTATTTCAAAAATGCGACAGCAGATGACTTGAAAGTAGTGAGAATTTGGAATGGAATGTGTGACGTAGAAACAGAGGTGAAGTAAATGGTACTAAAAACTAGAATAGATATGTATTTTAAAAATTAATAACTTTTGTTTGATAGTACTTCTAATGCCTACAGTTTAACGTCTAATGTGACGTCCATTTAATATTTAAAAATTGCTATCAATATCTCAAAAAGCGCCATCTTGAATTTTATTGTGACATAATTTTTAAGTGTTCCTCGTCGAAGCAAATGATTTCCACCTTAATTTTTTTCATATCTTTTATAAATACGGAGAAATTTGGCTTAAAAAAAAACACTTCAGTTTTTAAAAAATTTCTAATTCGTTCGGATATTTTTTCAAAGGAATCTAAATCAGTACATAAAACTGTGTAACGTTGCTCATTTAATTAAATCTGTATCTTTAATAATAAAGTTACCCATATTATCGTAATCAATTAGGGACGGACTGTATTACTGGTAAAAATTTAAAAAAGTCTGATAAGCCTTTTTACAATCACTCTGTAGAATAATCCAATCAATAACCAAAACTGTATCAAGGTTCAAGGAACATAAATATCACGTGAAAAATAATAAGATCTATAACTCCGCATTTGCTTGCATTACCAAAATACTGCATACCTACAATTTTTACTTCACACAATATCAAATTTTTGAAAAAAGTAACAAGAGAATATGTAAATAAATTACCATTGTTATTTTAATAAATAAAGTAAGTTAATTTCGTACTGAGTTGAGTATATTTATATCCTTTTCCTTTGTTTCTTTACAGTCATACACCATCATATAAAACTATATATTTTTAACATATTTTCGTCAATTCATAGTTCAAATTTCAAATATCTACCGATTTTATTTGCTTGCAAGTTTAACATAATAGTAAGAAAGCAAAGATAAGGATGGAAAATCTTTGTCAAGTATGTAGAGTAGATTTCTTCTTTCATCCGATACCCCTGCCCCTAAGTAACTCTGTGATTGTTAGTCTATCATCTATAATTACAGTGACCATACGACCTTTATTTTAAAGGACAGTCCTTTATTTGAAAGCACTATCCTTTAGATTTATTTACTTCGTAAAAACTCAATTTTGTCCTTTATTTCTATATATCGTCCTTTATGGGCAGATTCATAAAAAATATTAAGGTAATTCTCGTTTTTAGATTAGTGAATTCTGTTCTATTCCGGTATTTAAAATTTAATATTTATTGTATTTTCAAAAAAGGTAGATACTAGGATTACAGTAGACTATGGCCCAGTTGCATAAAGCATTGTTAACTTTAATTACGTTGTTAACTTTAACAAGACTAATTCTCCAATGTATTTTTGATACGTATCCATGGTTACAATGTGTAGTTAAACACATGATCAGCTTACAACGTTTTATGCTACTAGCCATATATTTTAAAAAATAAACTGGCAAAATTAGAGTAGAATTCACTAATCCAAAAATGAGGATTAGCTTAATATTTTTGATGAATCTGCTATTTAAAGTTTAAATAATTTATTTTCAATATATTTTACTTGTTTTATCAAAGATAATATTAAAAAGAAAATATTAGCTTTGAGCATAGGCGTATTAGTTAAAAGTTTGACTATGTACTCCGCTAGATGGCAATGAAATATTTGTCCTTTTTTTCAAAAAAGAAAATATGGTCACCGTATCTATAATCCAACTCATAAAATTTATGACCTTCGGTGTCGTTGGACACTCATCGAAATCGATTCCCGATTAGTGCTTATAAGAATCGATCAAAACAAAACTAACCAATAATGTTTGGCGACGCGATGTCAGTGGACATCAGTGTCTTCGGACATTCGTCGGTGACGATATCTGACGACTGGTTTTGAGAACTGATGGAAACTTAAAAACGACGTTCGGCGTCGCGACGCCGATGAGCCTCGGTGAATTCGAACACTCGTCGGGATCAACTATTATTTTTGTGTTATCTAAAATGAAAGTTCGTTTAATTTTGAAGCACTTAGTAGAGTCATAATTGTTATGCATCATTACCGATATCTGTGTACAAAGCAGATTGGCACACCCAGCAATGGGGAATAAGCCGTGATGGTATATTTATTTATTTATTTATTTATAATTGTTATTGGTTTAACTACATTTGATTTTTAACAACATCTATTGCTATCTTTCTCGCACCAGTTTCTATAGTAGGCTGCGCGAGAAAGATAGCAATAGTGTGACGTCACAGTGACAATAATTTCAAATTTCTCGCAAAGGAATTCTAATTATAAAAAAATCTGTTTTTTTATATTAATCATTACTTATTGAGTAATACTTTAGTATAAAGTGCACATTTTATTATTTTTTTGTTATGGTGGAAATTATTTGTAGATTAATAGTGAGCAGTAATATTATTACTCAACATTTAATACATTAATACACTAGTACCAGTGGTCGTCGAAACTGCAACTGCATCACCAAAAATTTATTAAAGTAGGTCAGCAAATGAAAGAAATTCAATGCAGAGAAAGTTTATTATTGGTAGTACAAATGTTAAAATGCTGGGTACAACTGTTTACGATAAAAACGGATTCAAATAAAATTTTCGCGCGAACTTGTTCAATGATATTCTGCAGAATGTATCAAACTCGGTTCAAATTTGATTACTATCATTTCAATATGCCTCGCCGAAGACAACGACGTGAATGTGAACAAGTTAGAGAATTTGAGAGAAACCGTATTGTAGGTATGCGTGATGGCGGTATGAGGTATGTCAATGCGTGATATAACAACTCGTGTTAAATCACAACATAAGTAGGTACCTACTGTATTAGTTTTGTGCATATGGAAACAGCGAATTCAGACTGGCTCAGAGGACCGAAAGACAGGATTTGGAGCTCGTCGGATAACATCAAAGAGGGTAGACCATCATCGTCGACGGCTAGCTCTCAGAACAAAATGCAACGACTTTAACACAACAGTGGTGGAAAGTCACTAGATATCCTCTCAGTTTACGATGCATTCGTCATCGTTTGTCATACATTTTTGCGACTTCCGTTAATGGATGGCACAGAAGATTAAAACTTGATGGGTAAACAGAGGATTATCATACGGCACCCACACAAGAAATTGAGGTGTTGGGAGCAATTTCTTACAATGGAAGCAGGGAGCAGTTAGGCGCTGCTGTTCCACCTGCTTTTTCCCCCTCCAATCTTTTTTCAAACGTCAAATTTCTGACATTTCCATTTATAATCTAAGTACAACTGTCATAATATGCAAGCATCGGCTCCGGTGGCTCAATAGTTAGAGCAACGGCTCTTAGCGAGGCCAAACGAGAACACAGGCCTGAATGTTTATCCCTGCTCAATGCGTCACGCCTAGCTAAGAGGCCCAAGCGCTAGTCTAGCCGTCTACAAACAGTCGACTTATAGCAGTCAGCGGGGGCCGGCACACGACACAACGCGGGACGAAACGTCAAATTTCTATTATTTCTCGTTGTAGGAAACTATAAAAATGGTTTTCAAATGCTATGTGCCAATGTGCAGGAGCAATTACAGTAACACATATAAATTCATCAATGTTTTTAAATTTCCAGGCGATAGTGAGATGCAGAGAAAATGGTCAAATGCAATACATCGACCAAATTATAAGATCATACATTCCTCAGCTGTTTGCATTTTGAGGAAAAAATGTATTATTCGTGATCTCGAAGTCAGTAGAAAAGATGGTACATGTTTAATTTTACAAAGAAAACGTTTAAAATTGACGGTTGGCGCAATACCCACTATATTTAAAATCCAGCCCTCAATTTTATCTGAACTGTATGTATCCCGCAAGAGAAAAAATGCAGACATTTGCTAGGAATATATGAAAAAACCAAAATTGGAATTTAATTTAAATAATGACAGTGATAAAATTACTGATTTTCATGACCTCGCAAATTATGAAACAAAGTTAAAATGTGTAAATGATTTCATATTTAAAAAGGTAGATAAACATTTAACAATATTTAAGATAAAATTGTCTAACAATATTCCCCAAATATATATATATATATATATATATATATATATATATATATATATATATATATATATATATATATATATATATATATATATATATATATATCTAACAATAACGGAAAATCTGAAATAGGGATATTCAGCAACATATTACTTAATAATTATAGGAAGAACTGCAAAGAACAAATTTCTGTTAAAAAGCAGTTTAACAAAAAATAATAATAATAAATTAGCGGCACCTAAATGTCTTCATCATTTTTAGTTTCATTATTATCATTTTCATATTGTTCTGTGTTATATAATTTTCATTCGTTTTTTTTATTTCTTGTACAATTGGAACAAAAATAAATAATTTTAAGTGAAACATGAGTTTATTCGTATATATATATATATATATATATATATATATATATATATATATATATATATATATATATATATATATATATAGGCCATTTCTAACTTATTTCTTATTTAATTTGTTCAGTTATGAATATAAAATAAGTAATACATAATATTTAAATAGTTATTTAGGAGTTGTAGATATTTATAAATCACATTCTCCAATCCTATTTATTTAAAATCCGCATATTTCCTATGCTTACAATGCTAGCGTTCGAGGCGTGGCGTGACAGCAAGAGGCTCGCTGTGACGTCACGAACTGAGTATTCAGGCCTGTATTCTCGTTTGGCCTCGCTCTTAGTCATGAGCACGCTAGGGATTCTGGGTTCGAATCCCACTAAGGCATAGATGTGTGTATATGTAAATCTCTCTGTAATTAGGATTTAATCCTGTGGAGAGGTTTTTTTTAAAAAAACCCTATATTTAAAGTGCGTAAGCGTACTATAAAGAATAAAATATTTTACATAACAGTGTCTACACTATTAACTTGTAAAAATGAGTTGGAGAAATAGTGCTGCCACCTGGAAAAGTTTTGTGTGTGCCCCCATTGGAAATCTCGCCTATTTTGCATTCCTAGTATAATATAATAATATAAATATAAATACTCTTGAACAGCCAGCGGTACATTGGCAAAATCCTGATGAGGACACAAGTTCAGGAGGACGTCAGACAACATGTTGAAAGAAATGTACTGATGTTCTTTAATCAACATAAAATACGAGTGCATCCGTGCTTGGTGTTAAAATCTGTCGCCCATTGAACATGTGTGAAATATTTTAGGAAGAAAAGCATTCCATCTTCAGATACCAATAAGAAATTTGGAAGAATTATTCAAAATCTAATTGAACCTATAACTCGTCGTATAGAAAAGATCGATCAATTAAAAAACATTTATCCGAATTTCGGAAAATCGATCTTTCTAAAAGATATCGATGTTCTAGATTCCGAAAGATCGGTTTAAAAAAATTTATTCCAAGCAGATATCTCTTGATTTCACTAACATTTGGCGTTTCATGCGCGTTTATTCGTGAATTGTTTCGTGATGTATGTATGCGTAGTAGAAATTTCATATCACTAAAAATAAAAAACGATCTTTTAATAAAATAGATCTTGACATTTTTTAATTAAAATTGATTTTTTAAATCTATTATTAAAATCGATGTTCTGATTCTTTATTAAAGTCGATTTTTGATCATTTATTAAAATCGATTTTTTGATATAGTATTTCGATTTCATATTAAAAAATATCACATTTTTGCTAATGATCGATCATATATACAGGGTGTTTCCTTTAAAACAACTAGCCCTTTTTTGGGCGAACTAATGACAAGAAAAAAAATGTTATATACAAGAAATGATCAAGAATAAGGGGCTAATTTATTAATAATAACAAACTGAAAATTCAACCAGTGGTTCTCAAACGGCAGAACAAAATTATATTTTTTTAAATGGCATCCTATATAATTTTTTAGCCCATTAAATAGAGAATTTTTTTCTGATTTCAACGATATAAATATGGTATAGGGTTGTATAACAATTATTTCGAGAAATATGGTATTAAAAATAATGTTATAATATTACAATAGGCTATGCAATACACAGGTATACGTCTGTTGCCTAGTTACTCTAGTAGTAAACCCATTTTTTATTACATTATTTCTAGTTTTTAATACCATTGTTCTCGAAATAATTGTTATACAACCCTATGCTACATTTATATCGTTGAAATCAGAAAATAATATTCTATTTAAAGGGCTAAAAAATTATATAGGGTGCCATTTAAAAAAATATAACTTTGTACTACCGTTTGAGAACCACTGGTTAAATATTCGGTTAGTTACTATTGATACATTATTCCCTTATTCTTGATCATTTTTGGTATAAAACATTTTTCTCTAAAGTCATTAGTTCGCCCAAAAAAGCGCTGGTTGTTTTAAAGGAAACACCCTGTATACATAATACAGTGTGAACACTGAAAACCGTGACAGGCGTATAACATGGGAAAACAGTTTTTTTATAAATATCATCTGTCCCGCAAGACAAGAATATTTAATTTGGCATCGAAGAGTATCTAAATATCTCTTAATTTAATGGCTTATTATTGAAATATTTGCGAAAGTATAATGCAGTTTGACAGTTATTACTTATAATTTATTAAAAACAGCAATCATGGAAACGTATTCTGTAGCTGAATTGGTTAGATCGGGGCATCGTAATAATTATTCATGAGTCCAAATCCTGCCCGCCTCATATTTTTATTATTTTTATTTTATTTTGTAAAATGTATTATTAAAAAATTACAAAATTAAAACATAAATCGCTGAATAAATCAAGTATTTTATAGAATTCATTATTTTTTTATTACCAATTCAGCTACGAAATACGTTTCCATGATTACTGTTTTTAATAAATTATAAGTAATAACTGTCAAATTGAATTATACTCTTGCAAATATTTCATTAAGATGCCATTAAATTAGGAGTATTTAGATACTCTTCGATGCCAAATTAAATCATCTTTCTAACCATATCAAAAAGTCCCTCTATAGTCTTACAGGACAGATGATATTTGAAAAAAAAAAACTGTTTTCCCATGTTAAACGCCTATGTCACGGTTTTCAGTGTCCACACTGTATTATGTATATACAGGTGTAAACGAAACTAGGAAACGTGATTTTTCTCGGAAGTTATTAGAGATACAAAAAAATACTATCAAATAAAGTTGTAGGAGACCAAAGGGGGCATCCCATTACAGAATAAAATATTTTTTAAACCAGTGGTTCTCAAGCTACAACACAAAGTTATATTTGCTTAAATGGGATGGCATATATTTTTTAGACCTATTCAACCATGTAATCATTTTATATCCTTACATAAAAAATATATTGAGAAAAATTCAATTAAAATTTAAATAAATTTTATTTTTATAGTTATTTTTCAGTAGGCTATGTATGAAAAACAATTGAGCTTAAATTAAAGTAAAACAAATATTTGTTAATTACCTTATGAATAGTGTTCTATCCGCAACAATAGGAATTATTATGCACTAAATAATTCAAATTGACAAATATCAGGTTTTGTTTTTCATAAATGGCCTACTGAAAAATATCTATAAAAATAATATTTATTTAAATTTTAATTAAATTTTTCTCAATATTTTTATTTTATTTTTATCATCGATAACTGCTACGAGTTGATCTAAATAAAAAAGAATACATTTTAGTGTTTCTTCATCTCTTCGTTATTCATTATAAATTATATATAACAATTTATAATGAATTACGAAGAGATGAAGAAACACTAAAATGTATTCTTTTTTATTTAGATCAACTCGTAGCAGTTATCGATACTTGTGCGATACAGTTGAGGCCATTCAGTGTAACTCATATGCAAATGAAGTGGATTTAGTTATTTTACCACCAAGTTCTGGTGACCAACCAGTAGTTTCTGATGAGGAAGATATTACTGAAGATATTCTTGACAAAGTCAATTTTCCAAGCGAAATTCCAGGCGAATTAAAAATTTACGATTATAATTCAGCCCAGGACAACGATGATGATGATGAAGATAATATACCATTAGCGTATCTTCAAAGAAATAATCAGCAATCTGAAATTTATTGGAGAAAAAATGAAGACGTTGCAATAAAAGAACATCCTAAAGATCCACCTAAAGTTGGCAGTGAACATATTCAAAAATCAGAATATGAAATATTTTCGTTATTTCTAACGCCTGATATAGTGAATTATCTAAAAACACAAACAATTTTATACGCACGGAGAGACAAAAATAATCATTCTTTTGACTTGTCGGAAGAAAATATGAGACAGTTTTTGGGTCTTTTGCCAATGACAATAAAAACCTTTCTCAAGCAAAAGTTGTTAAAGTATCAGAATTTTTCGAAAAACTCAAAGAACACCAATCGCTGAGTATCGACGAGTCAATGGTATACCTTATCATGGTCATCACTCTGCGAAAATGTTCATTAGGAATAAACCAGTAAGATTTGGTATCAAAATATGGATGCTGTGTGGTGTGGATGTTTATCCATATAATTTGGAAATCTACTGTGGAAAAAGTGAAGAGCCCAAAAGTCCTCTAGGCAGTCGTGTAGTTCATAATTTGTTAGCAATTGTGGAAGATCCTACGAGTCACATAGTATTTCTTGACAATTTTTTCACGAGTCATTCTCTTATAATTGATTAGTTGCAAAGGGATTTCGAGCATGCGAAACAATAAGAGAATATCGAACTGGAAAATGTACTTTATGCAATACATCAGAAATTAAAAAGAAAGAATGTGGTTCTTATGACTATAGATCAGATGTTAAAGTTATATGTGTCAAATGGAAAGACATTTCTGTAGTAACACTAGCAAGTAATTATTATGGAGTACAACCTTTGCATCAGGGGATATAATTTGGTGCAGCTCTGGCTTGTTTCTGCAGTTCTAAATATGAAAATGCAGCTCTAAATTCAAATTTTGCAGTTGATTTCATTTCTCTCTATAGGGCACGAGCAGAAACGTGACTCGTGCAACCTTGAAGTGCTTGGATTCAGCTGATGTGTGTGCGTGTCACTTTGACACGAACAATGTCACTTTGACAAGACCAATGTTTGACTTATTTTAATTTTGAATTGTTAAAAGTATATTATTTTCAATTTCATTTGTTTTACTGCCTGAAGATTGTAAAATAAAACCTTTTTAGCAATTCAATATAAAAAATCTGGTGTGGCCAACACAATAAATCCCGCCATTTATAGCCCGAGTAACAAAAAATATTATTTTTAGATTAGCAAATATTACTCTAATTTTGACAGTTTATTTTTTAAACCCCTCAACAGGATTAAATCCCAATTACACAGTAGGTTCACATTCACACACATCCATGTCTTAGTGGGATTCGAACCCAGAGCCCCGAGCACACTCATGACTTGTGAGGCGTTGCTCTAAACATTGAGCCACCGGAGATATAATAAAATGAAGATTAAATATTAAATACCGGGATAGAATAGAATTAATAACATTAATCTGGAAATAATAACATTTAAAGGTATTTTTTGAAGAATAACTATTTTGAGCTTCTAGTAAAGTGCCATTTCCGGTTATCTGATTTTCACCAAAATCTTTCCATTACAGAAAAAGTTCGAAATACAAGGATTCAAAATTTTCTGAATAATAATATTTGAATGGAGGATCCACACATACATACACACAGACATCATCGTGAAAATGTTAAAATTGGATTCTAGGGACCTTAAAACGTGGTCCTTTACCAAAATCTCGATATGCGATTTTTAGCACGATCCCTATATCTAAAAAGTCAAAACATTGGTCTTGTCAAAGTGACATTGTAGTTGTCAAAATGACACGCGCACATAAATCAGCTGATTTTAAGGTTGCTCGAGATTTTTGTATGTAAATAATGTGAAAAAATAAATTTAATCAAATTTCTGTATATTAAAACGCGTTAAACCTGCTAATTAAAAAAATCATCACCCCCCGTTATTCTTGAACAAAAAAGTGCACCTCTAAATTTTTCAAATTATATCCCCTGCTTTGCATAAAACTACAAGAAGAGTCAAACAACAAAACAAGAAAGAAGTTCCTCAACCAAATATAATTCATAAATATAATTAAAGAAATGGGGGGGGGGGGGGGTGTCAATGTATTGGATAGACTGTGCTCAAGTTATCGCCCAAGACTTAAATCAAAAAAATTGTGGTGGAATATTTTTGCGCATGGCTTGAATTTAGCTGTTATTGCTGCGTTTTGTTTTTATCAACATATTCATCCTGAAGAAAAATTACTTATCTACAATTTAGAAGAAATGTTGCCATATCTTCACTAAAATCTGGTGCAATAATGAGAGGTAGACTGGGTGGGCCTAGTACATCAGTACTTTCTGATATCCGATATGACGGTATCAAACATTTTCCTGTGTCGTGTTCCCAAGGTAGATGTATACTTTGCCAATCTAATAAAAGCCTCTATTTCCCAACACATTTACAAAAAAAATAATATATATATATATATATATATATATATATATATATATATATATATATATATATACAGGGTGGGGCAGAAAAACCTATCCGATTTCAAATCCCTTTTTCCCAGAAGAGGGAGCAGGTAGAGTAGTGGGGTAAAAACCGTTAGAAAGCCGGTTTTATGCCATTTGTCAGTAGTCAACATGCCTTGGTCTGGTGAACATCGTGCTTTTGTTATTGAGCGGTTTATCGAATGCGGCGGTTCGATAATTGCTACACAACGTGCTTTTCGAATTCATTTCGGACTCGGGCGTCATGATCCTGTTCCACATCACGCTACGATTAAAGTGTGGGTGTCAAATTTTAGACAGACGAGTTCAGCATTGAAAAAGAAGTCGCCTGGACGTCCCAGGACAGCAACAGGACCTGAAAACGTGGCCAATGTGAGAGCCGCGATTGAACGTTCCCCGCGTCGTTCGGCGCGAAAACATTCGCTCGCTTTGGCGATTTCCAACCGCAGTATTCGGCGCATTTTGCACCGGGACCTCAAAATGCATCCCTACAAAATGGTTGTTGCACAGGAATTAAGTGAAAGGGATTTTGAAACCCGTACGAACCTGTGTCGCGATCTCCGAGAACTCCCAAACGACGATGTTGTGCTCTTCACGGACGAAGCCCATTTTCACCTTTGTGGTGCCGTTAACAGGCAGAATTTTCGATATTGGAGTGACGAAAATCCTCGAGAAATCCATCAGGAACCCCTCCATAGCCCAAAAGTGACTGTGTGGTGTGCTCTTTCCCGCCTAGGCGTCTGGGGGCCTTACTTTTTTGAAGAAAATGGGCAAACCGTAACGGTCAACAGCGAGCGCTATTGTTTCATGCTGGAAAATTTTCTTAGATCCAAAATGGAAGAAAATGGCGTGGAAAATGTGTGGTTTCAACAGGATGGTGCAACCGCCCACACATCGCGACGATCAATGGACATTCTCAGGGAACTGTTTCCCGGTCGCCTCATTTCCCTGAGAGGTGATCTTGGCTGGCCGCCGCGCTCACCGGATCTCACTCCATGTGACTTCTTCCTTTGGGGTTACCTCAAATCGAAGGTTTACCAGCATCGACCAAGGACCCTTCTTGCTTTACGAAGGGAAATTGCTCGGGCAATTGAAGAAATTCCTGTGGAAATGACGGTGAAAGTCATGGAAAGCTACCGCGAGCGCCTAAATCAGTGTATCCGCTCCCAAGGACGACATTTGAGTGATGTGCTTTTCAAAACTTAAATTTAAAAATGGCATAAAAGTTGCGATATGTTAATAAAAAAATTTTTTGACAAGTTGAGTGGTTTTAATTTTATAACGTTTTGAAATCGGATAGGTTTTTCTGCCCCACCCTGTATATATATATATATATATATATATATATATATATATATATATATATATATATATATATATATATATATATATATTACATGTAAATGGTCTATTGTGGATCTACCTTTTTCGAAAGCCTGCTTGTTCTTCGTCCTGGTAAAATTCTAGTGTTCCTTTTATTCTTTGTTAGAGCAGTTTTGTAAATATTTTACAGATTACTGGTATCAGACTTATTGGCCGATAATTGTTTATATTTGACTTTTCGCCTTTTTTGTGAATTAATACAATTTGAGATTTTTTCCATTGATTTGGTATTTCGCCGGTTGTAAGTATTTTGTTGAATAATTCTCTGAGTGGTTGTAAAAGTTCTTCTACACATTCTTTAATTATTCGTTGCTTATGCCATCTCCTCCTGGACTTTTCTCCATCATCAAGTCTTTAACGCTTTTCATGATTTCTTCATCTAAGAATGGTGGGATTTCTTGATTCTGACTTGTTTCTCTTTTTTGTACAATCGGATTTGGCATCTTGCTTGTATAAAGATCTTCGTAAAAATTTGTGGCCGTATCTACCAGTGATTTTCGTTGATAGATTAGTTTTCCGTCTTTCGTTAGTTTTGGTATCCACTGAGTGCCCCATTTGAAGTTCTTTTTTAACTTTCTTTGTGGACATACTTTCTTTTAAAATATCTGCTATTAATTCTTGTTCTGTCTTTTGTAAATCTCTCCTCGCATTTTTCCTCACTAGTTTTCGTGTTTCTACTAATTTAATTTTTTCTGACAGTGTTTTATGTCTGATTTTCTCTAACTCTGTCCTCTGTTTCATTAGGTTTAAAGTATCTTTTGCAAATTTACTAGAACTTCCTGATTGTATGTTTCTTATATCCTGTATTGTTTTGAAAAGCGTGTCTTCTAGTATATTATATCCTTCCTGTGTTGTTAGATTCCTTTGTGGTATGTTTTTAATATTATTATTTAGTTTTTCTCGTACTGCATGGCCTTGTTTTACGATAATTTTACCATTTGGAATTCTCTTATAAGGAAGTTTTCTTTGTTGTTTTACATTAGTATTTAAGCAGGCTTTTACTAGTCTATAATCTGTTATAAAATTAATATGGCTCATAGCTTCTGTGTTTGAGAAAGGGTTAATGTTGTTTGTTAGTATGTAATCTATTTGATTTTTATATCCTGAGAGTGATTGCCAGTCCACTTTTTGTTTTCTGGTTTAATGTAGAAGGTATTGCAGATTTTTAGTTTATATTGCATAGCAAACTGTACTAAGAGTTCTCCTCTGGGGTTTCTATTGCCGTAATGTGAAGTTACTAAAACTTGTTCTTCTCCACGTTGTCGTTTTCCGACTTTTGAATTGAAATCACCCATTTCGAATACCTGCTTATTGTGTTTGTTTAATTTTTCTTCTTCTAGAGTTTGTCCGAGTATATCCCATTTTATTGTTGATAATGCATTTTCCAATTCCTGTAGTTTATCTTCTCCGTTTAGAGTTCTTGGTTCATACCACGGGCACGGTTTTAACTAAAACGCTGTTTTAAGAAATGTCAAAATCAAATTTCAATATTTAATTTCGCCCTTATGTATAAAAAACGATTTTTTTAAAAATATTTGTTTGATTATAAACCAATTTTGATAAATTTGTTATTATTTATTATAAATATTAAATAATGTAATTTGACATTTCTTAAAACAGCGTTTTGGTTAAAACTGTGCTCGTGGTACGAGCCCTTGTGTTTAGTGTAAAAAGTAATAAAAGATTAAGGTGCAATAAATGTAAAAAAAAGTTGCACAAAAATATATGCTTTCAAATGTATCATAAAAATAGTGCTTGTATTTTATATATATATATATATATATATATATATATATATATATATATATATATATATATATATATATATATATATATATATATATATATATATATACATTATGTAACAATAAGAAATAGATAATAAATATTTTAGTATCTTTAAACCGCCAACGTTTCCAAAATACTCTAATTATAACGAGGTGAAAGTTTCAAAGCAGTTGAATGCGCGGATCATAGAGCGGCGAGTAAATGGTTTTAAGTAATCGCTCTTTGAAATAAATCGATTTTCAAATTCCTCAATATACCTGAAAAAATCGATTTTTCAATTAATCGATCTTTCCAAAATAAAAGATCAATCCGATCTTTTTCCCAGCCCTAGTTGCGGAAGGCATTGAGTGGAATGGATAGTAGTAGTATTGTGCCTGCATTAGTGAGTGTATGAGGAGCCACAGAAGAATGTGTATGTTGATGAAGTTGAGGTGTGTAAGTGTGTAGTCAAGTGAAGGCGGTAGACTTGTCCCCGTCACGGTAACGAAAACATGGTTTAGAATTTCAACGAATCTGGCTGTAATATTAAAAATTAACTGAAATTTTAAATGAAAAATGCGGAAGATGTAATTAATCCGTTAACGGATCGATTTTAAAATAAAATCTGTAACAACTGAGAAAAAAATTATATCATAATGACAATATTAGCCATTTTTCAACTTCAATTTTCTTCAAAATATTAATATTTTTTAACTATATAATAAAGATAACGTATAAATATATCTTTGTTGATTCTATTTATGTTTTATTTTTAAAAATATATTAACTAGTTTATAAATAAATAGTGAAATTCTAATATGCAATTTTAGTATCGAAATTTACACATAGATGTCGCAGCATTGCACCCCCTATGTTTATCTGTTATTAGCTCCGCCCATTCCGCCTTGCCTTGGGGTAAACTTTCGAACAGTGGCGAAATTACAAATATGACTTCGTTTACAATGTTTATATTTATGGAACAATATTCACATCTCGAATATTCTAAAATACCGAAATTTTAATTATTTTGAGCACTAAAAATTTTTAATTTTAACAACAGATTCCCGTACTAGCTCAAATAAACTTTTGGGAAACAGTGTAAATAATGCTTTTAATTGAAATTTAGAATTACTTATCTGCAAATAATAAAGAAAATATATAATTAAATATATATAAATGCAACAATAATTTAATATAGATAGCGTAGTGTAATTAAAGAGGCACTGTCATTATTGTTAATTTCTAAGAAGTTTTGACCTTTCTTTGAAACTTCCTCCACCAAGCAGAACAAATTTCGTCAGACCAGGGCCATATAATCGGAAACAAAAGGTGAAAACATTATTGTTTTACATATTGGCTTCCACAACTAATTATAACTTTTCAGTTTAATGGAACCTAAATTACTTATGGATAAAAGGGAAATATCTTTAGTGAATAGGTAAATTTTATTAAAATATTTTTTATGAAAATAATAATAATGTAAGATTCACTTTTCGACTGGGCGCCACTGGTTTAGAAGCGCTGGCTTAAGGCAAAAACACTTGACATTCTTAAACACAATAACAACCCCCGACCCTTAGATGGTCAGGGCAGTTAGTCGTTGTGTGCTAGCAGTCCTATATGGATGTGTGTGAAACTGTGAATAGTGTCAACAAAGAAAAGACGAGATGCTTGCAGTAATTATAGGTGAGTGGTAGAACTCGCTGTCATTCTAATTATTATACAGGTATAGTTTGGTGTGGATCATCAGATGCTTGATTGATATGTTATACACTGCTTGTGTATTTGATATGCATGGTATATGTGAAGTATACATTTGTATTATTTGTTTATGGCCGCAAACGTATGTAGTAGTTTCCTAATTATCCGAAGAGTTGTCTGGGACAACTCTGGGTCCATGGAGCTTTATGCTCCGAGGTGCGAAAACACCAAATGAGAGGCTGAGACACACGAAAACGTCTGGGACGTTAAGGATAAACCTGGGGTTTATCATGATAGGTCTGGGACCTACATACGTGTGATCGTAAGCTAAACTCTCATTATGGGTCTGGGACCCATTGACCTCTGGGAGGTCGAGTTCTGGGAACTCAATATGTCTGGGACATACGTGAGAGGCTGAGATACACGAGAACGTCTGGGACGTTAAGGATAAACCTGGGGTTTATCATGATAGGTCTGGGACCTTCATACGTGTGATCGTAAGCTAAACTCTCATAATGGGTCTGGGACCCATTGGCCTCTGGGAAGTCAGAGCTCTGGGAGCTCAACATGTCTGGGACATGCGTATGTGGCTACGGTACCGCTAGTGGCTCAGAAATGATTATTCACGAGAGCCTTATTCCAGCAATTCGTCAATGCACTGGGTGTATACTTTTGCGGATAGGGGTACCGGGAACCACAAGGTGTTAGGCCGCATTTAATATGCGGGGCACCTGCCCAAGTCTGGGACTTGGGAGCAACCTTATTCCTGCCCCCCCCCCCTGTCTATCTTATTAGATGATAATGCACGCCTGTGATAATTGTTGTAAATTGGAATGACAATGTGTATTTTATCCCACTTAGGGGAACGCGTCGTAGAGGGCCAGTTCGTCGCTGACGCGTGTAGAAGAGGACACCGATAACAGGTCAAAAAGGAATGTGAATTGTATATATTAGATTATTGCATGTATTATCGCCCATATATGCTAGTTAAGTAATAAATGAAAAAGATTAACAAAAATTAGTAAAAACCATAGCTTTTAATAATAATAATAATAATAATAATAATAATAATAATAATAATAATATTTCTAGTCTACCATTTCCGGTTTATCATATATACAGTCAAAATCTAATATGTTATTTCAAATTATATACCAAATTTGAGAAGTTTTGTATAATATTTTAATATAATTTTCAAGATCTGTTTTGAGCTTTTAATAAAGTATCATTCCGATTTATCAATTTTAGCCAAAATCTAATATGTTGTTTCCCTTGATATACAAGTTTTATATACAAAAATTGAAAGGTTTTGGATTCTATTGTAGTTTTTCATTAAAAACTGTTATGGCTGGGCTTCAAGTAAAGCTCTTCTGGTTGTCCAATGTTACCCAAAATCTAATCAACTCTTTATATGAATGCGGAATGCACTATGGACCGAAAACATTACCTCTATTACTTACGGTATAATGGGAGGTAAAAATCTGCTCTGTGAATATAAAATTTGTAAAACTAGAATTCATGTTTTTCACAAAAACCAAAATGTTACTTATAGAGAAAACAATAATTGGAAACCTGCAAAAATTATAAGCAAACATAATACTATCCAATATATTTTGTAATTAGAAATGAAAATAATCGTCTAAAACGACGTAATACTATTGACCTTAGAAAATCATTCAATGAACTAAGATCTAAATTTTGTAATTCTGTTCTAGATATTAATAATTATAAAAATAATTATGTATGTAATGTATGTATGTATGTATGTATGTAATGTTTGTATTTGTAAAAAGGCAGATGTTATAATGTGTAGTTATTGTTAATGTTATTTAATTATTTCTCTATTATTGGCAATAATGTTTATTTCTTATTCTTATTAATATTTGTTTGTATTTAACCTATTGGTCATTTATTAAGTTACCTACCTAAAATCATCACACTCAATAATACTAAGGGTTTTTTAAGTAAATAATTTCGTACATAATTATAATATAATATTGTATATATGTCCTCATAATTAAATAAATCTTTAAAAAAACATAGTTATTAAGGTACTTATATATTAATTTCCACTAATAAATTATTTTAATAGTTCAACAATATACATATTTAATTGCCTGGTTGCATTATTATACAAATACAGCACAGCAACAATATACGTATAACAACTGTTGCAAGTAAAATGCTGACTACGTAGATAATTGATAAGCTACCTGCGCGGCACAGTGGACCACGGCCTGCGATATCAAAGACCGAGTCGCGCCGCGCAGATTTGTGCGGATTTGTGCCATTCCAAAATATCGCGAAAGAAAGCATTGTAGTTGCTGCAGCCTCTTTTGTGTCATTTACTATTAATTACTAGGAAAGCAAGAAATTACGAAAGTATGATTTTATATATTAAAAGTCCTATGTTTCGGTATCGCGATCAACACCCTATATACTCAAAAATAACCTCGTTCGACCACTGCATATTGATATAATATGACAACACGCGAGTACGATTGAAATTAAATGAACAAGAAATGACATGTTCACCAGCAACAATCCGCGCCATCACGGGCCACCACGCGCGCTCTTGCTTCGCGCCTTTGAAAAAACCGACTTGCGTTGCAATGTGTCGGGCGCGCCGGCACAGGTCAGGCCGCGCCTCCTCGGATGTTTCCCTTCCCACGGCATGTTGGTGCGAGCTGGCACTGCGCGGCCCGCGATATAACGGGCCGTAAAAAGCAAGCATAGAAGGCATTGATCTAATAAATACATATGGATGGAGTCTTGCCTATAGCCGTACACAGTGTGCTGTGTGGTTAACATTCGAGAGAGATAGCTATACACAAAGTCCTGCAATGGGAGAGCGATAGAAGAATGTAGACCTTAGTCACGTGGTACGACTACCGTGTACGCTCTGTAAGGCAACAGGAAAAGTTGAATAAAATGAATAAAACTAATGATTTTTTATAAATAATTTTATGAATTATTAGTTACTTTTGTATTTTAATAGTGTAATAAGCAAATTAATATATTATTAACTGGCCAATGACTATTAAACTACTTTATTATCAAATTAAAATTTTTCTTATATTATATGCACAGCACACCTTAATCATTTTAATTTTTAGTATCCTTAATACTTTATTTATAATAATTTTCTTATTATATTTAAATAAAATAAGAAATTTCGAGAGCGCTGTAATACATTTCTAGCGACAGTAGACCTCAGTCACGTGGTTCTCGCTCTGTCTTTATTGTACAATGTTAACCACAGACTATCCTTGTCTACGCTCCTTCCATTTACGAAGTATTTATTAGTTCTATGATAGAAGGGTTGCTAGAGCTATAAATAGATGTAGAAGAATAAGGGAGAGCATTTCGGTACCGCCTACTGGCTCCTTCTCCCTTTGCACCTCCAAAACCAGAGAGTCAAAGAGAACAAGTCAAGGCTCTTAAGTGAGCTAACGGAGAGAAAGCTTCTCAGTCCCAGTGTAAAGAGTGGAAGAGCGAGTATGTATTGTATATTAATACGATTATAAAAAATGTTGACAATCATAATAGCTGCCCATGCCCAATACCGAAAAAGAAGATGGTGGTAGAGACAGTTCTTGCAAAATGGGACAAACTGTGGCGAAAACTTAATGTCTGATTTACTTTTGAACGATGGTAGCTCGTTCCGCAATTTCGTTAGATTAACAAGATCTAACTTCGAAGAACTACATTGTTTGGTAGCTCCTAAAATCTCCACAAAGAATACAAAAATCGTGCTTTATTAACAACACCGTACACACTGAGCTTTTTTCCCATTTGAAATGGATCCCACGGATACAAAAAGTATGCAACAAATTTCTTTGATATCATGCCGTGCCGCACAAGTTTCCATCAACTTGTTGCTATGTTGAGGGGTACATGCTGACAACACCAATTTCAACTTGTATCCCAGCGATTGTTAGCCGGTCTGTACTAACGCTTTAGGAAAAATGATAGGTATTCGGGAAGGATGGAGAGATTATTCAGGTAAGATTGAAATAATTTATTTTAGGTTCTTGAAGCTGGCATAACCATTGCGGCACAATCACACGAAATCAATCAGAATATTAAATACTAATTAATTACCTAAAAACGAAATTAATTACGATTGTTTTTTAAAAATACATAGGGTTGTGCAAACAATAATACAATATTTACTAAGCTTACCAACAGAACTATTTTTTTCCAACATTAAATTTCAACCAGCCCCTCCTTCATCCCAGTTAAAACCACGGTTAATGTAGTTCGTGTCGTCCCTGAAAAGTGGGAGATGTTATACTAAGCATCGACGGGAGCTAACACGGAGCGAAGCAAAGTGATTGTCTTCCGGCGGATCGCCAATGTGTACTTAATTAGTAATTCGTTGTAAAGTTTCTGAAGCTGTGAATTTTGCTAATTGGAAGGTTTTATTGGATAAAAACAGCGACTCACCGACCTGCGCAGGCGGTTGTCAAAATTCAAACTCAATTATGGGTTGTAATTTAACATTTATTTATAAAATTTGACTGAATGTAAATTTCACTTTATGTGACTTGAAAATGGCCATAACCATGTGCCGAAATGTCGTCTTTTGGTTGTTATAATAATAAACAATTTTAAACAACATTTGAAGCTTTTTATCCAATAAAACCTTCCAATTAATTAGTAATTAATGAGTACTAAATTTTCTGATTGATTTCGTATAATAGTGCCGGAATGATTGTGCTAGCTTCACGTACCTTTAATTTTTAATGTTTTGAATTACTTTTTTGACTGCTTTAGTAAATAATAATAATAATAGTTCAACACTGCGGGCCAAGTTGACCCATGGCTTGTTTCACAATGTTTTTCCACTGTAAAAGATCCTGCACGTTTTGTTCCTAGTCTTTAATATTCAGTCTTTTTAAATCCTATTGAACAGAGTCTGTCCATCTTCCTTTCGGTCTTCCCCGTCTTCGTTTACCGCCAGTTCCCCTTTTGAACTCTTCTTTAATAACGCGATCGTCACTCAAACACATCATATGCCCTAACCATCTTAACCTTTGCGCCACTAATTGTATTTGATTCCCTATAAAGTTCCATTAATTCACTATTAGTTCTCCGTACTACCACATCATTCACCACTTTGCCCCCATAAATTTTATGTAACAGCTTCCTTTCCCATATATATTATTGTTACTTTTTTACTCAGATTTGGCTTTTGACAGAACTCATTTACCCATTTCATCATAGTAAGTGATTTGAATTAGTTAGAGATGAGAATTTTGAAGTTGAGTTATATTCTTATTTTACTTTTTTTAATAAACTCGAAAAGATGTGGCCAAATTTTAATGTTTTTAATTGATAATAATATGCTAAGTTTAGTATAGGGACTTCGATTTGGCTGGAGACTATGTGTTGCAATAATACTGTTTATTGCTGGCTGAGTAAAGGGCAATTGAAAAAGTAATGGCTGAGATTTGCTTCTATTGTTGGGTCACATGAACAGTAAGGAGATTCACATAGTCTTAAGTTAAAGGCATGACTTGGCACTAAGGTGTGATTAAAACGCATACGTGTTATTGTTGTAATTACTTCTCTTTCTTCAAAATTTTTAAACCACGTTTTTGAGGGAATAGTCGATTGAGATTCAAAATATGAAGAGCCTATAGTTTGAGCTACTTTTTAAAATTCTGACTACCATTTGCGATGAGAGCTGAAATTGAGGGATGTTTTGATATCTGAGATTTCGATAGGATAGAAAGAGGGATGCCTGTTTCGACAGTGTCTTTTGCTAATGCATCGACTATTTCATTGCCTGGAAAATTATAGTGGCCTTTAATCCAAATGATATTGATGCTGATTTCCGCACTTTTTAACTCGTAGGTTTTATGCACTATTTTGTATATAAGATTAGAGTTGTTTTTCTCGAATTTGGGAAATCTTAATTTCTGTGGAGCGCTCTTGGAATCTGATAATATAACAACAGAGGGAAATGGAAGATGACCAATAAGTTTGAGGGCCTCGTAGATAGCTATCAGTTCTGCCGAGAAAATTGACGTCTCATTAGCAAGTTTGAATTTAGCTTTCTGATTCGTTCGGGGAATGAAAATGGCACATCCAACACCGGATTTTGATTTAGATCCATCTGTATAGACGTGAAGTGCATTAGGGAATTCTGACTCTATCTTCTCACGAAACCGCATATTTTCAATATCAGGAAGTGAGTCTGGTTGAAAAGAAAGGAAGTCGGGATTAATAGATTCATTTTCAAGGGAATATTTAAAAGGATATGTGTAACATAACAAGGTATTGGTTTGGAGATTGTGAAGTGGAAGGTCACCTAGGTGCGTAAAACTTTCAACCAGTAGGGAAGATGGTTTCTTTGACCAAAAATTATTTGACAGGACTTCTGTAGATAATCTAGCGATAGGAACTGACTGGGATTGAGAGATGTGCTCTAAAGTAAATCTATTATTATTGTTATTTAAAACCCACACTTCACATCCATATGTAATAGTCGGTCTTATAACGGTCCTGTATGTTCGCATTTTTGCCTTCCGACTCACAGTCTTTGACTTTAAAAGTGTATGCAATGAACCCACGCACTTACTACCTTTCACATCTTTTCACAATTTCTTTATCCTCATCGTTATCATTGGTTATGGTAACTCCAAGATAATTAAAAACATCCAATACTTTGAATTTATATTGTCTTCCACTATATAATTTTGGATTAAAGTTTAGCGTTTGCACTTGATGTCCATCTCTGATTTGATATAATTGGTTTTTAACTCAATTATTGTTAGTCCTACTTCACCTGCTTTGTTTTCTAGTTTTCTGAATACGGTCTCCAGCTCCTTCTGCACATAATCGCAATATCGTCCGCATACGCAAGGCATTGGTGTTTATGGTGATAGATTATTCCGGACTTGTGAATTTCGCTTTGCCTTATAAGCCACTCTTGTTCTAGATTGAATAGTGAAGGAGCTATTGGATCTCCTTTTCTTAGTCCTCGCCTCACTTCAAAACTTCTCGAAATTGTCCATCATTTATCAATATAAGTTTAAATTTAGTAATTTTTTATATTATATATAAAAGAAGCTGAGCATATTTAAAATAATAAATTTATTTCAGAAAAACAATCTGATATTGAAAATATTTGTGATTCTATAAATGAATATCCGAGCAAGAATCAAGTAATGCAGCAATTCGTTATAATAGTTATGTGATATATTTTATAAATCATTTTAACGTACAGGAAGATTTAATTATGAGCACAGACGAACATCATTCATCCACAATAACAGAGTTAAAATGTGAAGAAATTGAAAATAATTCAAATTATCAATTTGTAAGTTACTTAAACCATACGTTTTCAATTTCTATAAGTTATAGTAAATATGTAGAGTAGTTACTTTATTTTATAATATTAATATTTTACAGGAAAATATTGAGGATTCCTTTGAGGTTGAACCTGAAATTATTACAAACCAGAAGAATATTAAAGGCAGAAGAATAGTAGACTTGTTATATTTTTTTAACAAACTTAAACAAATGAGTGATTACGGTAATAATTTCGGATGCTCCATATGAGTAATTTAGAAATAATAAATGAAGACCGTCGTTTTCACACCAGGTGATGGGAAAACATGTATGTATGTTAGGTATACGGACAGGAGATGGTTTTCCTGTAGCAGTAAAATATGTAGAAAGACATTACCAATTTTGGCGGGATAATATGGAAGAACTTGTAGATCCGCGGTTTCCAAGAAATATGCCTGTGAGAGATCCTTCGGATATTATTGAAGCACAGACAAAATTAAAGGAAAAAAATAAATATTTAACTTTTAAGTTTAGTATAATAATTACTCATTTTAAGTCTAGAATGGAATATTATTTCTATTTATTATTTAATTTTAATACATATACATATTGATATAAAACAGAATAAAACTTATAACGTAAATCAGTTTAATTTGTATTATTGTATTCCAGTTTAATTATTTATATATTATATAGGATGCAACACAACGGTACGTATAAAAAATAGCATTATTTCCTTTTGTATCTTTTTTATGAAAGAAATTATAGAAAAGTTACAAAATTTCATTCCAAACAGTGTATAATCGGTTCCGCGTAAAGTTATTAATATTTTTTCTTTCTTAACATTTAGTTGGTATTAAAATTTATTTTCATTAACATTAACCAGATTTGTTATTATTTAAAATTCGTGTGATAAATAACGTATTTATGAATTATAAATTAAATATATTACCATTAGAACTGTAAAATTATTTCTCATAATAATGTATAAAATTCTCCTGTAAGGAAAAGTGCAGAGCTGCCTTCTCTGCGGTACCTCTATTCGCAATCTGTTTGTATCACTCCAATATGCACTGAGTCAGTGGCGTAACTAGGAAAATCCACAGGCGGGTTTTTCTCAGTAAAAAGGGGCCATAATAAATTCGTAATTTATTTAAAGTAATATATATATATATATATATATATATATATATATATATATATATATATATATATATATATATATATATATATATAAATCAACATTAGTAATATAAAATTAGTAATACAAATAAAATTGTTTCACAAAAAATGTAACAAATAATTGGTATAATATATAATTAAAACTTGAACCTACGAGTTTTAAGTTTCTTAAATTCATCCAACACCAGGGTTAGATCGACTTTCTCAACTATATCTCTATCAATGTTTATAAGAGCTAACGAACTTAGACTTTCTTCACCCATTGTTGACCTCAAATAACTTTCAATGTTTTTTAATCGACTAATACTCCTTTCGGCTGTTGCTGTTGACACAGGAAGTGTCATAAATTTTTTAAATAACATGAACATATTCGGGTATATATCTTGCATGTCATTTTATATAATAAATGGTAATACTTTATTAATACTAGGCTTAGTTTCTGCGTTCGCAGGGAAAACTTTTAAATATAGTTTAGTAAAATGGTCAAATTCACTCAAAATAATGTCTGGTGTTGCTCGTAAATCTTCACAATATTTTAAAATTAAGTTTTTCATTCCGTTAATTTGTTCCGAATCGGAAAAAGTAACTGGATCCAAGGCTTCGAATAAAGTTACCGTTTCTATAAAATCTCTGAACCGCTCCTCAATCGAAACATTGATATTATCAAATAAAACATAGAAGACGTTAATTTTAAATGAAATTTGTTTTGTTTTCATCATGGAAACGTTTCTTCTTTCTAAGTCTTTTTTGTTGAAAATTTGGTTCAATTCCACAATTTTAGCCACTTCTTTTGCCTCAATTTCGGACTTTCATAATTTTCCTCATTTCTTAAATTTTTTACCTCTATTTTGGTAGAAGTTACCATTTTTGCAGCAATATTTATATTTAAATTTGTTTTTTGTAAATATTAAGACAATTGGTTTAATTTAATCAAAATAGATTCCCAGACTGTGATTGTACGCTCGCCTCAATTTGAAGGCAGGACAACTGCGCACCCAAGCTAATCGATCACGAGTCAGTGGTCAGACTGTAGTATTCAACAAATATTTATATTAACTAAGCTAAAACTAATTAAACGTACTATTTAATATATTTGTGTTAAAGTTAGTACATTCAAATATTAAAAATATTAGGATGAGAGGATTGTAGATTGTATTAATATTTTTATTTTTTTATTCATAAGATCAAATTTAAAAAATATTAATGAATTTAATCAAATTATTGAAAAGGCGCCTAAATCTTGAAAATCTTCACAGGTGGGTGAGCACACCCATCTATCCCCCCTCCCTTAGTTACGCTACTGCACTGATTGTAACGAGAACTATGATCTACGTGACTACGTGTTACGAGGTTGGTTAAATCGGCAAATGATTTCTATTTTACAAGACGAATGTAATGAAAAGAACAAAAGGTTTTTCGACCAGTGGTTCTGAAAATACGGTACCCAACTATTTTATTTTATTATTTGCTTATTTGGTAGAGAATTTTATTCTGAATTCAATTATATAATATTTTAATATCTTCACATGACGATTTTTTTGAGAAAAATACATATAAAGTTATATATTAATTTTATTTAAATACATGTAACTGTTGATAAGAATGCCAAGAATGGTATAAATGAATACATGTTAATTTTTTTAACATAAAATTAGATTTCTTTGAGAAAAATTAGTGACATTACTCACATTTAAGGCTCCTTTCAAACAATCCGATTCCATCTAAGGTTTTGCAGGCGAGCAGGGGGAAGAAGCTCTGAAGAGGCTAATGGGTAGGGGTAAATGTTCCCCACTCTGGGCATAGTAGACGTCGGTAAGAGGGAGGGTGATGTCGCTCGGCGACATCTAATTATGTACGTAAAAATTGAACAATAAACTTTATGCAACACCGACTCATACATGTTATTATGGTTATTTAAAGAATAATTGAGAAGTCTCGGAGAAATTTTTATTTATTTTTTGCTTTTTTTAAATAAATATAAAAAAGTAGGTTTACAAATTTATTTTATTATTGAAAACATGAGAACACAAATATAAAATCAAACAATTATGACCGGTTGCAGAAACGTTCATCAACGCTTTGTTTAATTAACGGATCATCAAAATGAACAAATCCAACACGATTTTTTGACAGCAATGATTTAAATATCATAAGAAATCTTATGACACAAATCGTCACCTGATTGCAACTGTACTCAGCATCGGAGTACAATATTAAAAATTATAAATAAGTAACCTTATATAGATAATAAATTATCACATCCTAAAGATATTGACCAATCCCCGTCACCCTAAAAGAGTGGGTGTGATTTATAATAAGTTGAACTGTGGTGACCTCAAGTTACGGTATTTACTTGCAATTCTATAATCCGAGCTAATGACGGGAAAGATCACAATTCAGATATCTTTGTCTATTTAACTAATTTTTAGATTCGAATCCAGTGGTCAAAATTTAACAAATTATCTTTTTGTTTTTCTTGCATGTAGCTTCCAACATGTTCAAATGTTTCTTATTGTAGCAACTTTTAATCAATTTTAAGTTAGATGGGGTCTCGTGGCCGCCTGTCTGAGTGTCAGGTCGCGAATCTGGGGAACCGGGTTCGTTCCCGACCGACGCCAAATATTTCCAATTTTAAATGGTACAAAATTGACCCCTGTGGTGCACTCTTCAAGCCAGCAATGAGTGCCCGTGAGGTGACGCCTGGTAAGCGCCCGCACGGTACAAATATTTCATCATTACCGATATCCGTGTTCATAGCAGATTGGCACACCCAGCAATGGGTAATAAGCCGTGATGATATACAGGGTAGTCCTTAAGTACGTTCCGAAAATTCGGGATATGATTGCTTTGATTATTTTATGAAGAAAAGTTCATATGAACTTATGTCCTAAACGGCTTAGTTTCCGAGATCCTGTATCTCATATGAACTTTTCTTCATAAAATAATCAAAGCTATCATATCCCTAATTTTCGGAACGTACTTAAGGACCACCCTGTATTTATTTATTTATTTTAAATTTTTCAAATTTATGTCCTGTTTCAAGCTCATGGAACGCTAAAGCTGACTCGAAAATATTTTTACATTTTACATGGTACATATTATGTTCTTTGAACCTAGTTTTTTTTATCAAAACGGTAGTTTATTATTTTGCTCTAATTTAGTGGAAAAGTATTCTGAATTAATTGAGTTTATTTGGTCTATATTGAAATCTCTATCTATGATTGCAACCACATCATCTACATACAAGATACAATTACTTTTTTTGAATAATTACAAATTAAAAAACTTAATAGCAAACAATTTAGATAAAATCGAAGTGAATATGAAATTCGGAATTTATTCCATTACTTGTTCATACTGTACTAAATTATACATAGGTCAAACAAAAAGAAACAACCTAACTAGGTTTAAAGAACATTATGTACTATGAAAAATGTAAAAATATTTTCAAGTCCATAAACTTGAAACAGGACATAAATTTGAAAAATCTAACTTGATTGATTAAAAGTTGCTAGAATAAAAAAAAATTAAATATGTTGGTTGCTATATGCAAGAAAAACAAAAAGATAATTTGTTAAATTTTGACCGCGCACCACTGGATAAACGGTTCTTAAAAATAGTTAAATAGCCAAAGATACCCGAATTTATGATCTTTTCCGTCATTAGCTCAGATTATAAAATTGCAAGTAAATACCGTAACTTGAGGTCACCAGAGTTCAACTTTTGTAAACCACAACCACTATTTGATAGGATTGGTCAATATGTTTAAGATGTAATAATTAATAATTTGTTAACTATATAAGGTTTCTTATTTGTAATTTATAATATTGTACTCCGATGATGGGTGTGATGAAATGTAGGTACATGAGTATTTCGAAAGAAAAAATAAAGTGAAGAAAATTAATTGAGTTTATTTATTTACTGAAATCTAATATTTAATTATAAATATAAAAAATCGAAATAGGAAAAATATTTTATAATTTTTTAAACGTGGTCTAGGAATTGAAAATTTAAGAAATCTATCTGAATGTCAAGCTGCCAGAGGCTTATGGGCGGAGCTTGTTGATTGCAAGGGATTGCCGAGTGGTGGCACCACATTTCTATGCGACAAATATGTGATTATAGATGCTTATTGGTTAGCTTTTTTCTAGTTTAATTCTAAACATTCAGTATTTTTGCTAAATACATTTGAAAGATAAAGGTTCATACTTTGTCGCTATGCTGAAAATTTATTAAAAAAATATAAATTAAATCATTTTTATCATGATGAAAAATTGCATTTTTTCCAACTTTTTAACACTGAAAATGTTTGTTATAAATAAGTAAATGAATTTAATTTTGGTTAAGCGCCATTCCACAAGGCTTTTATAACAAGGAAATCGAGTCTTCAAATTAATAATTCCATAAATAAACTTTGTAAAAGCAAACTAGCAAAGGTGTGCGTAGCGCATCAATCTCGTCATTCAAAAAGACCCTTAATAAAAAAATATGCTCAGTTAGCGAACACAATATTCACGTATTTCTTTCATGGCAATCTAATTCTGTCTAAAAAAAATAATAACATCTATTCATTTATTCCATTCTTGGCACTCTTATCAGTCATAATCAAATATAATGAATATAAAATTTTATATGTATTTTTCTCAAAAAAATTGTTATGTAAAGGTATGAAAATATATCATTGAATTCAAAATTAATTCTCTAACAATAAGCAATTAAGAAAAATAGGCTGCCATTTAAAATAAGAAGGTTATATCCCGTATTTTGAGAACCACTGTGGTAGAAAAAAATATGTTTTTCTCAATGTAATAGAATTTTCAAAATAAAAATTGTTTGGTAATTTAACCAACCTCGTAACTCATAGTTCTCGAGATAGCAATGGTGAGAGTACCTAAGCCACTGAGTCCGCAACCGACGCAACCGCCGCCACTGGTCTAAATGCCCAGTCAGTACAGTTTTGTGATATTTTACTAAACACGTTATATGATGAATATAAATGATTTCGTAGAAGAATATTAATTTTAAAACCAATCTGTCAATTCTGAATATCCAGTCACCAATTTTTTTGCTGGTCAGTAAAATTGATTTACCCCAAGAAAACTGTTCACATCGCACTGAACATGAAGGTAAGTTCATACCTACCTACTTTTTAATCTTCTACTGGTGATGTGATGCCCTTATAAAATAAATAAATTGGTTATAAAATTCATCTCTATCATAGTGATAATTTGTATCGAAATGAAAAGAAAAACTGTATTAAAATGAAAATTTGTTTCCAAGTGAAAAAGAATCTGTATCATAATGATAATCTGCATCGAAATGAAATGAAAATCTGTATCGTAATGAGTATCATTCAAATACAGATGACACATATATAATAGGTATATTAAAGCATAGGAGTAGAAAACATAAAATATTAACATAACACAAGAAGTGCTACTTTTGATAATATTTAGGTACATTGAAATGGACATATCGAACGGAAATCAAAGTAAATTAATGCGAAATAGGAAAAATAGTATGAATAACACGTATTAAAATGTCAATTTGTAATACTTATACTTTGCGGAATTCGCCTACGGCGCTATTACGTAGCCTGTACTTGTATTACAAAAAGAAGCATTGTAATACTTGTCTTGCAATATACTAATATTTAGAAAAAAAAGTAAGAGAAAATAACAAAAATAATACATGTTAGTAATATACTAATAAAATTTAAAATAGTTTTTTTGCACATTTTGTTGAAGTTCTCTTTTTGTCGCTGGCATTTTTTATAACATTAGATTCCACAATTGGCATATTTATTGTAAAACGAGGATCAACTAATTTTGGAAGTATAGTTTATAAATAGAACGTCTGCAATTTGGGGAGCACCTTTTCCCTTTTCTTTTTGAATATATTCTATTCTAATTGAATTTTTTTCATTACCCGTCCACAGCTCAAAAATACATAGCTTCCTGTTCCATAATTGGCATATTTCTTGCAAACTAAGAACAATCAGGTCTGGCAATATAGGTAATTCTAAATAAAAATTCATCTATTTGGCGAGCATTTTAGCCATTTTTTATCTTTTTGAATGTACGTACTCTCTTCTTAATAGAAGTTTTTCCCTTGCTAGGCATGACCAAAAAGACACTAATTCCTGTTGAAAATCTCAAGTTACACGTAATTTGATAGTTATAATTTATATTAATAAAATGCGAATTTGCTTCGGGATTATATTTCCCAATCGTTATTTTCTTTGATTTGATTACGACTTCAGGATCTACGAGTACGAGTATTACACCATCAGTTGTAGCCCCTACGTAATGGATATTATTGTGGACAAATAATCCACTAATCCACATGGGTGTATATTGGTTTGTTATTACTGCTTTAAATACATAAAATATCTAGGCAACGAACAACACAAAAAACACAAATTATTATCGCCAACAATGAAAATTATCATTTTTTTTATAAAGAATATTGTAAATGAAAGCCGAAACTCAGAAAATAGTATAAAACTCTCGTTACCGAAGGCTATTCAAATACTTGTGTTCGAATTTCAAATTCGTGCTAGAATAGGTTGCCTTTTGTAATGTAATGGGAAATGAAGTAAACAAGTCACTTCCCAACTCATAGTTAGTAAAAAAATCGCACATAATTTTCTTCTTTCCTTCATCTATAGCCCACTGCGTCTCATTTTTTGAAAATCATTTCAAAATTTGGATTTATTGAACTATTTTTTTAAACAATGCAAAATATTCAATCATCAAACCTAACTAATATGAATTCTGTTTTCTATTTAGTGTATTGTTAAAGGTCCACAGTAATGTGTCTTTTTTAAATATTTATGTAAATAAATAAAAAGATACTAAAAAATAAAAAAGAAAAATATTTTATCCGAAGGAAGCAGCTCTTGTAGTTTTCGAGTAACGCTTTTAACGAGGCTTCTAATCTATGCGTAAATGTAGACAGGTCGAACCAAAATTCTGGGAAACATTTGCAATTATACTTCACTAACAAGCTAATCGATTACCTATGTTAATTTCTGACTGCAAACTTATAGTGACCAGATTTTCATCAAAGTTCCATTTAAGACCACTGCACGGCGACACTGTATGACAAGCATTTTGCTACGAAAATACAGTATACAGAGGTTCAGATTATTACATAGATTTTTTCTTCTTTGGGGTAATGAAACAAATTTGAAAAAAATAATGTATTTTCCAAAGTAAAATCTATGTTTGGGTTGTGTTGAAATTTTAAGTTTTTATATTTATCTCAGTCAAATTTTCATTGCAAGATAAGCTATTTTAACTAATGTTTTTTTAGTATAATAACCAAAAAGTGGAAAATCTTACACAATTCAGACCTAGATACATTCTTTGTCTAAATACATTTTTTTATTTGAAAATGATATCTTTTATGAGTCCCGAGAAAAAATGTATATTCTGTACCCCTTTTTTCTGCTCAGACGCCAGGGGTGAATATTGCTCTTAAGCTATGGCAATGAAGTCGCGGAACAGCCTGTGTAAATTTGACTTGGAAGTCATTTGACGCGGCTTTGAGAGTAATATAAAATGACTATCTTAGTTTTAAATGCTTAATATGTGGAATTTTTTCCTTGTTTGTACATCACACCGCTTCAATTATTTATTTGCATTTCCCTATTTAAATACACTGTAAAAAAGCATATTTAAAGTAATCAATAACAATCAATGTTGGCAGTGGCTGTACAATAATAAGATAAACTGTTGGGGTCAATCTGGAACCACGTCACCAGTTATGTAATAGAATTTTCACATCGCCAGTAGAAGGTTAATATAAATGATATACATAGTTTTGTTTATATGTATGTGTAGTAGTATTAATTAAATAATATCTCCGTATGATGTACTCCCCAGACGACTTCAGACTATGTTGCGAAACGAGAAATACAATTGACCTTGACTTACTTATATTTTTGTGTCATATGATCAGAGGCGTAACTAGGATTATTTTCTGGGTGGGCAAATGAAAAATCTGAGTGGGCCTTACTTCTATAGCAAAAGAAAACATTTTCTAAATTATCAATTTATAATATTCCATATAAATTTTAATTTTTGTAAAACGAACGAATAACGTGGGGCTCGTAAGTTAGGTAATCATTTCAGTATTGTGAATTCATCAGAAATAGTTGGTATTATATCTACTATTAGTCCAGATATTTTTTTACACTTCCATATTACAAAAATCTGGCGTGGCCACTATGGTATCATCCGCCAAATGAATTAGCTACATATTATCAACATTCATTTCAATTCTGTAAGAAAATTGTTAAATCTTAGCAACATTGTTGAAAATTGTAATCCATTTCAATAGAAACAAATGTTTTATTCAGTGGTTGCAATTATTATTGGTTACTTGCTATAGCAATGGTACTAAGAAATAGTAAAATTGCTACAAAATTGGGGCGATTGTTTGAAAAATAGTTACTTAAATTTTTTTCAACACGGAAAGATAGGAAGTAGGCT
This sequence comes from Harpalus rubripes, assembly GCA_963082715.1. Classification (NCBI taxonomy): domain Eukaryota; kingdom Metazoa; phylum Arthropoda; class Insecta; order Coleoptera; family Carabidae; genus Harpalus; species Harpalus rubripes. The sequence continues at coordinate 24,435,671 of OY720458.1, read as the reverse complement.
CACATACAATCTAAAATATATATTCTTTGTTTTACGTCCACACAAATTGTATACATTGTTACACGTTCTAAAATTATTCTTTTATAAAATAAACTAAATGCCTTTTTAATTTTGAGTGGGCCAGCAGGTTGGCCAACGTAACAATGAGGTGGGCCGAGGACCACCTGGTCCCACCCGTAGTTACGTTCCTGCATATGATGATAATGAATTGATAATGAAAACAATAATTCATTCAATTTATAAGAACAAAAATTTATGTTCTCGCAATGACTTATTTTTAGAAATGTACCGGATACCGGATAGTATTCGAATAAACAGAGTCTGACATTTTTTAAATTGATATTCAGTTTCAATATAGTTGCAAGCAACGAATGAAATAGGATTTTTTATTATTATTAGTACTAGTAGCAAGTAGCAGGGCGGTAGATTTTTTATTTACCTTATTTATATATTTATAATTAATTAGTGACAAATTGTGATGCAGAAATACCAGAATATACTCGTTCAAAACAAAAGTGATTTCTTTTCTTTTCATAAATATCCGGATTAACCAGATATTCGGCCGGACATCCGGTTTAAAAATTGCCGAATATCCGGTACCGACAAAATCAATGTTCGGTACATCACTACTTATGTACATAAGTATCGACTTAAGTATATACGGGATGTCTACTTTTTTATGGCTCATAGGAAATACAATGGTAAAATTTGCATATGGTTGTACTTTCTGTCTTATTAATTTTAGAACATAAGTGTAAATAAAATAAATATTCAGAATTAAAAACTTCAACTAATAAGTTCTAAATTATTGTCTGTATGAATTGCGTTCGCATATTAAACTTTTGTTATCCTTAAAATTCTTATAGGCTACTAGATAATCACGAAAAACAGACTTTGGTCGGATTTTTATTGTTCATTTATTGGTAAATTTTCGAGATATAAAACAAATTTACATTTTTTTAAATGGAACTCATTAACGGTTATTACGGTTTAAATTTGTTTTTCCCTTAAAATTTTACATTTTTCGATATTTTTCATGAAATTTCTTACTTACCTGTTATTCAAAAAAAAGGAGCAGATTTTTTTTTCTAATGGATAGAGGAAAGTTTAAAGTTTTAGTCTCCCACCTATTAATTCCATTCAATGCCTATGAGAATTTTTAGGGCAAAACAAAGGACCTCAAAAGGGCATCAGATGTCCCATTTAACCGAAATCGTATCTCTTATAGATTCCCAGATTCCAATGGTTAGCCTTCGAAAACCGGACATTCTGTATACATGTATAAAAGAATAGGCGCCAGTTTTGGACAGAATCTAGCTTTTGCTATGCACATAATTCAAACGAGGTTATCATGTAATAAGAAATAAAACACTTGGTTTTATCATATGTAACTAAAAATTTCTTTAATATTCATACGAATACATATTTTATTTTGCTTGTTTACGTTTCAAATTAGAATATACGAGTATGTCATTTTGATTTGGTACTCGCCTTATCACATTCATAAGATGAGTATTGAACATGTTCAGTCAGCATCACTTTTAAAAAAATGTTTGGTTGAAAAGATTCCTCTTATCTGATATGTGACCGACGCATATGGAACGCCGTTTGACTTTTTATTCAACATGATATTCATATTTTTAATTGTTAATAGGACGTCGAACCATATTTTTAAATATTTATATTTTAATATGTTTCTTATATTTTTCACGTTTTAAATATATCACAAACATATTTTTAAATAAATAAAAATATCATTGGGATTCATTTAATTTACATCAAATGTTCTCAAGCATATTTGTAAATCAAATATAAACCCGCGAACAATTAAAAATAATGTTGAATTTGCAATATGTATTTGAAAATAAGGTTAGTGTGCTCGTGATTTATCTTTTTAAAAACATATTTTTAATTCACAATGCAAACTCAGTTTTATTTGAATTAAAAATTTGTTTGTGATATTTTTAATTCTCTGTCTCGCTCGTACTTATAGAAATAGAAAGAGACAGAGAATTAAAAATATGAAATCAGTAAGTTTGAAACCATATTTATAATTCGAAACATATTTGAAATTCAAACATATTTTTAAATGAGCATTTAAGATTGTTTCGAGTTCTAAAATGTATTTAAAAATATGTTTTATATAATTTTTAAACGACTTAAATGCAGTTTGCTATTTGAAAATATGTTATAAAAATTTTAAACCATTTTTAATATGTATAGCACTGTATAAAACATTTAATTTTTAATTTTTGTAAAATGAAATGACTTAAAAATATGTTTAAGATATCTATTGCTTCTCGAATCGCAAACATATTTACAATGGTTCAGAATAAATTTAACTATATTTTTAAATAATTATTTGAAAATATGGTTGAATTTATTTTGAATCATTGTAAATTTGTTTGCGATTCGAGAAGCATTAGAAATCTTAAATATATTTTTAAGTCACTTCCTTTTACAAAAATTAAAAATTAAATGTTTTATACAGTGCTATACATATTAAAAATGGTTTAAAATTTTTATAACATATTTTCAAATAGCAAACTGCATTTAAATCGTTTAAAAATTGAATAAAACATATTTTTAAATAAATTTAGAACTCGAAACATAATTTTAAATGTTCAATTAAAAATATGTTTGAATTTCAAATATGTTTCGAATTAGAAATATGGTTACAAACTTACTGATACATATTTTTAATTCTCTGTCTCTTTCTATTTCTCCCATATAACGCTATGAGTACGAGAGAGACGGAGAATTAAAAATATCACAAACAAATTTTTAATTCAAATAAAACTGAGTTTGCATTGTGAATTAAAAATATGCTTTTAAAAAGATAAATCACGAGCACACTAACCATATTTTCAAATACATATTGCAAATTCAACCTTATTTTTAATTGTTCGCGGGTTTATATTTGATTTACAAATATGCTTGAGAACATTTTAAGTAAATTAAATGAATCCCAATGATATTTTTATTTATTTAAAAAAATGTTTGTGATATATTTAAAACGTGAAAAATATAAGAAACATATTAAAATATAAATATTTAAAAATATGGTTCGACGTCCTATTAACAATTAGAAATATGAATATCATGTTGAATAAAAAGTCAAACGGCGTTCCATAGAAGCATGTTATTAGAAACGTTCTCTATCGAGTCCATAGTAAATAGGCATACTCATATTGCTTTATTAATATTATTGATAATAAGATAGACTGCCCATATTTATTAAATAAACTACTGTTCCACATCCCTATAAATACATATTTCACACACATAACACCTATTCGATAGTTACCAAAATCCCCAGTTTATGTAATGTGTATTTTGTGTAAGTCTATTATTTGAAAAATTATTTTCGTTTTTTCTCTTTATTCATTAGTTGTTAATTGCATTTGCGCTATGCACAATGCTGGTCTTAAAAAAATATATTGTAATTACACTATTTTTTTTTATTTGACCGGCTTTGCCGAATATAGAATTTTAACATGTAAAATCATACTTTCGTAATTTCTTGTTTCTCTAATTATTGAAGGTAAAAAATAAAAGTTGTGGAGCATAAAAACGAGTAAGCAAAATTAGTGTCCTATGCTTTGTACCGGTGGATATTAGGTATGAAATGTCGAAAATCACCCTAAAAATAGCGAAAGCCATGGAATCGAAACAAATAAATTAACAAATATTTCACGGTTTATCTATTAATAGTTTATTTTTATTATTTGTAATATCTTTTCAAGTGAACAATTAACTAGATTCTAGATAATTATTCACTTGAACAGATATTACAAATAATTGATTCAGATACAGAATTTTATGCTCTATAACTTTTATTGATGCTTTTTTACCTACAATATTTAGGGGCGAAAGAAATTATAAAAGTATGATTATGTTAAAGTCCTATGTTGGGGAGTGTCGGTGATCACCCTGTATATTAATTTGTAAGATTTTTACACTGTTACAAAAAATGCAATTTGTAAATATGAATACCTGTACCTAGAACTACAATATGATTTCACTGTTTTTACACGTTTGTTAAAACAACTTACATTTCTACCTTTAACAAAAGAATTGATCAGTTTGTAACTATAATTGGTCACTCACAAGAGACATGTATTTTACTTCCAGACCATTCAATAGTTTTTTCAGAAAAAGTAAATTTATTCGTAAATATTGTTTTCAGACAATTTGTGAAACTATCAATATAAGAGTAACATACGTCTATATATGTATAACAGTCCCACGTTAAATTTAGTATATTATATATAGATTAAAATCCCTTGCCTTAATTTTTTTATACATTGGCTACCCAGGGCGTAATTTTGAATTTACCGTCAAAAGTGTTTTTTTGCCGAGATCTCTTCAGTCGGCAGAATTCCCTTTTACTAAAAACACGAAGTACAAATGCAAATTACATAGGACATGTTTCATCTTTCATCTACATTAGATACTTGATAACGATTACTTTAAAACATGATTCGTAAGCTTTACGTTGTTTTTTTTTACTGCAGGCAGTAAAACGCTTATTTGAGTTCTCTATTAAAAAGAGGAATGCTGTCATGGACATATTGTAGAGCTTTTTATGTTCAATAAATCTTTCATACTGTAACGTGTGAGCACCGCTGCTGCGCAGAGCAAGCGATTTTCATTTGTATATTTAGTATGCACTTTTTTGTACTGAGAGCATAAATCGTTTTTCATTTATATTCTCAGTGTGCACTAACTGAGTTTTACGTGTTCCATTATTTATACTTTTCGAGTGTACTGAACCTTAATCAGCGCGCACTTTCTTGCATTTCCTACGGTCGTCAGTTCTTGCCAGTGCAGTCTGTCAAATACATATATGTTGTCTTGTAAAAAATGTCTGTTAAGTAAAATGGGTGTAAGTTTATTATTAATAGAAGAATTATTGGAAACATCCTTTTCAGACGACAACGATTATATTAAATCTAGTATATGGAGAACAATAAGACCAATCATATTTTATTAACTTTTTTCAACATATTTCATCAACTTATGATAAAGAATATTATACCACAGAGAAAGATGTACCAGAATATTTCACTTCTTCACAGACCGATTTTTGTGTATTGATATCCATAGCTACATAACCTCTAACTTCTCTATATTGAAAGTGACAGCTAAAAATCTTGCACTGGGATTTTGAAACATGTTCCATTTAAAATGCACTACGCATGTGCAATACCAACAACTAATGTCAGGCATGACGTCATTGTCTGCACTGAGTGCAAAACTATGTAAATGGAAAACGCTATGCTATAAGTAATCGCGCGAGCAGCCGGGCGACGTAAACAAACGAGTCGCGACGTTTAATTACTTCCGGTCGCCTGAACCTTTTGTGTTCGTAGTTGTTATAGGGTCGAACATTCTAAAGCTCTCTAGAAAGTAATGGCAGCGATTTTAAAGGGACGCAGCTCGAGAGTTAGTTACACACATAGTTACATAGTCAGCTGAGTTGAGTTGACGAGCATAGTAGTATCGTGGTAAGCGCATGCAGTATAGTGTCGAATGGAGTACTCGGGAAGTTACTGGTATACTGGGATAGCTGTGGATGTGAATACTCGATAGTGTTGACGAGTATTAGGAAGCTACAGAGTATACGAGGTCAGTAACGGCGAGTCTGGAAGTTACTGGGATAGCTGTGGAAGCTCGTGTGGAAGTGAATACTCGGTAGTGTTAACGAGTATTGGGACGCTATTGACGAAAAAATTCAAAGTAAGTGACGTCTGGCGGCAGATTTGTGAACTAGAGGAATAAGGAAACGTTGATAGCATACATACGTATTAATTTAATTAATTAAATTAATTATTATGTAATTTTAAACAGATTTAACTTATATTTGTTGTAAAAGAAAGTGAAATATATAGTGTATATTACATTTTCAGATTTAAATAATGATCAGTAAATGTCATAGACACTGTTCAGTGCCACAATGCAGTAATTACAAGTCAAAAAGTGTAAGTTTACATTATATCCCAAATGACAAAATATGATCTTGAAATTTTCTTCCCACATAGTTTTGACGTCTTCATTCGATTCAATTTTTTTCTTTTTTAAAACAGGATGGTAAAATTCTTCTAGTTTTATAACCAAATTATATACTGTTATCATTCTTTTTAACATGTTTTCCCCTTACTTGTTCCAAATCGGTACAACTTAATTTTTCTATTTCTTCTGCTCTGTAATACACAAACCCATAAACAAATAAATTATTAGCATAAGAATATTTCCCCTTACTTGTTCCAAATCGGTACAACTTAATTTTTCTATTTCTTCTGCTCTGTAATACACAAACCCATAAACAAATAAATTATTAGCATAAGAATAATGATAACTTTCGTTGTAAAACAATAAATATAGTTTTTATTTTTACCAACCTGTTTATATGCAACAAAACTACAATAATATGTTTGCATTTGTCTCCCAATCCTGCTCTATAACTAAATTTTGCTTTCCAGTAATTTATATTCTCCTTTAATAAAATTTCAATTATATGAGGATCCACACAAAAGCAATACATGTCCTGCCTTAAAAATTACTTCGCCTTCCTTTATACGACGTGCAGAAGCAATGTATTCAAAAATTTCACCTCACTTTATGTTAATTTCTTCCATATTAAATACTTTACACTTTGAAATGCATATTGCCAGCAAAAAGGAATTAGAGAACTCTCCTTATTCCTCCGCCATCTTGCTACCGTCCGGCCTGCCACCTATAGTTCAGTTTTTTCGCCAATAGTATACGAGGACAGTAACAGCGAGTTGGAGTAAACAGTCTACAAGAGCCTGCAACAGACCGGCAGTCTAAGATTGGAACGCGTAGTAGAATAAATGAACAGTTAGTTAAATAAAAGTACGAGAAGTAAAATAAATAGCGTGAAAATGAATAGTCGCGTTAATTGTTTAAATAAATAATTGGAGATCAAACGAACTTACCTGTAAGTGAAGTTCGATGGAAATTATATGAAGAGCCTCGTTTGAAATATTTACAACAATGTAGTAACGCTAGCCGGTACGATTATGTCACAAGTTTAGAATTAATTTAAAAACAAAACGTAATCAATTACGTTCTTCTCCTAATATTCTGTTTACTGAAAGTTTCTCCATTATGTTGAAAACTGAAAAAAAATCTGCTCTTTGTGTTAGGGTAGGGTAAAAACTATTGTGCCTGGGAGGGAGGTTGTAATTATTTCGAACGGGGATCTTCATATAATTTCGATCGAACTTCACTTACAGGTAAGTTCGTTTGATCTCCAATTATATTTCGAGCCTCGTTCTCATAATTACAACAATGTAGATGTTTAGAGCAGAACAGTAGAATTTTTTTGAATATATATTGCAGAACAAAATCCCATACAAAAAAAATCTATATAGTTCCTTAGAAATAAAAGCATGTACATATGTATTTACTACTGCCCGACCAAAATCTTCTCTGTTAGTATTACATATAGGTTTGTTATAAAATTTCGCAAAAACCTTTGAATTCCGTGACCATCCAGCTGTATTTCTAATTACATCAATACTAACTCCTTTTTGAAAAGCTGCTGAAGTGGCAGCATGTCTCGTACTGTGTGCTATAAATTCCTTTGAATTAATACCACATTCCTGGAGCACTAACTTAATCCATCTCGACATGGTTTGAGCAGAAACAGCTTTGTACGGGCTTTTCCAGGAAATATATAAATTATTTGTGTTTCTTAGCTTTTTAGTTTTTTCCAAATAACAAAGAATGGTTTTTGCTACACATAGTTCTCGTTTACTATGAAAATAAGGTAAAAATATTAAAGGCTGTTCTCTTCCCGGTCCCGATGTTTTAACTAATTTAGGAATTTTTATCTCAATTCCTGATGCTACATGTTGAATGTGATCTATTTCGATCTGTGCGAAAGTTTGAACTCTGTGTGCCAATATTAATGCTAGTATCATAACTAATTCTTTAGTTAAATTTTCTAGAGACAGTTGGTCTAGATTAGGCTTGCTAGCTAGATTATCTAGAACTAATTGACATCCCAAATCGTTTGATATTTAGGCTTACTTGGTTTTAGTCTAAAATCCCCTTAAAAAATCTATTGATTATGCAACTATTTGTAAGTGATCCATCTGAAATTAACGAAATTGCCGACCGTGCTGTATTCAGAGTGCCATAAGATGCTCCTTCGTTAAATTTCTTAACTAAAAACTCTAACACGTTATTTTCTGTCGGAGCATATTGGTTGAAATTATATTGTTCACAAAAAAGCTTCCAAGCCTTAAAAACCCCATAATACTGCTACATCGTTGAATCTGATATTGAGTGCACTAGTATGTCTATTGCGTTTGATGGGATGTTTCTTGTTATACGCTTGCCGCATAATATCCCTGTCATTAAGGACAGATTGTTTACCAGTGGGTGGATTTGTGTTCTGCAAGGAGATAATAACAATTTTTGATAAGGTTGAAAAATAATGGCTTTACTTTTCAATAATCTATTGAAAATTGGGTACCCCGATTGTGATCTCCAAAAGGGGACTACTACAATACCCTCCGCATTATCCTCAATAATTTTCCGAAGTGTTTTTAAAATCATTGAAAATGTGGGAAAAGCATAAAAGAATCTACTTTGCCAGGATATTGTAAAAGCGTCAACAAATAAACAATCTGGATCATTGTGCCAAGAGCAAAAGAGTTTGCATTTTGTATTTATTTTGTTTGCAAATAAATCTATTTCAGGATGACCAAATTTATTAATTATTTGATCGTAGGCAAAATCTACAAGTTCACATCCTGTGTCTAAATTAAAATTTCAAGATTGTTTATCTGCAATTTCATTATCTTTTGATGCAATATCATCACTGCCAAATTTCTTTAGCAAGGTTATTTAGTATCGGGAATTGTATGGCACCCATTTTATTTATATAAGAGATAGCTGTAGTGTTATCGATACGTAACAAAATTTCACAATCTAATAATTGGTTTAACAGCGAAGTCCAATAAAAGCAGCTAATAATTCTAAGTAATAATAATAATAATGATAATAATTTTATTCCCAACAGTATCCAATTACAGGGAATTAATTAACAAAAAAGTAATAAGTATAATTAAATAGAAAAATATAATAATTATAATATAACATACAAAAATTAAATAAATACATCTTCAGAATGTTTCTCTGCATTTCGGCACATCACATTAGGTTATTACCGTTACTGTTGTATTGAAAAGATATGGGATTATGTCGACGGGTGTATGTAATATAACAGCACTTATTAGCATTTAGGATTAGTTTGTTGTCTTGACACCAAGAAGCCAGAATGTCTATGTTTTTTTGTAAAATGTGGGAGTCATTGATTGTATTAATGTTGCAAAATACTTTAACATCATCTGCGTAAGCAAGAACATGACAGGTAAACAACTCAAGTAATTCATTTGTGAATAACAAAAATAATAGAGGGCCTAAATTGGAGCCTTGGGGTACTCCTGACATAAGTGTAAAATGTTTTGAAGAAAAATCGTTGTAAGAAACATAACAAGTTCTATCTGTGAGATAAGATTGTAACAGTTGTATTAAATTGGGTGCTGCTCCATATTTACTATTTTTTTTCAATAATAACCCATGGTCGATGCTGTCGAAAGCCCGAGAAAAGTCTGTATACACAGTATCAACTTGTCCACGAACATCAAGTGTCTCACAGACATACTGGTTGAAGGAGGCTAAGTTGGTTGTAGTGGAGCGCTCTTTCACAAATCCGTGCTGATTACAGGAGATTAATGACCTAGTGCTAGAATAAATTAAATTATATAGAACTTTTTCAAAAAAAAAAGCAAAAGTGTTTATTACAGAAATAGGTCTGTAATTATTTATATAAGCTTTATCTCCCTTTTTAAAGACGGGTGTAATGACTGTTTTCTTCCACTGATCCGGAAAAGTATGTGTTTTCATGGCAAGGTTTATAACTGATGTTAAAGGTTTAGCTACAGCATAGCGACAATCTTTAACGACAAAACACGATATCTGATCTTCTCCTGCCGAGGTCTTATTCGGTAATTGAGACATTAATATTCTTCTTCACTAATAGTATTTAAATTGAAAGGCAAGTAATTTGACAATTCTGGTGAATAATCGTATGTTGAACTAGTTAAAAAGAAAGTAGAGAAATGTTCGGCAAAAGCGTCAACAATTTCTTTAGGGGAGCTATATAATGTTGTATCATCTTTAAGGCAGAAATTCGAGTGGCATCCTTTTTATTATTTACATATTTCCATAGTTCAGACAGATTAGTTTTAATATTGGCTTCTACACTAGACAAGTAAGTTTTGTAGGCGAGATGAATTTGTTGTTTACTTATGGTTCTTAATCTTTTAAATTGTGTTAAGTAATAATCACTTTTAGTTTTTTTCCATTTTTGCCTGTAATATTCTTTAGATTTTAAATTATATCTAATTTCAGGTGTGAACCACACCGGGAAATTGGTATTTACACATCTTTTAGTTGGAACAGAGTTATCTATTATATCATAAATTATATCGTAAAATTTAGCTAGTGCATTGTTGACATCACTAAAATTATCGAGACACGACCAATCATACGTGAAAAGGTCATTGTACAATTGTCGGAAATCAGCCTTACGAAAATTATAGCGTACATTATTATTTGAAAGAAACTTAGGTATATTTGTATTGTGAATATTAAAATCAAAAAGTAATGACGGATGATAATTATCTTCCCGTACTAGAGAGGAATACGCTTTATTAACAACAATAGGTTCATCAAGATTGGACAATACTAAATCTAACATTTTTCCCAGAATATTGGAGACATTATTATAATTTCTAAGCCCCAGAAAGTTGCAAAAATTAGCGAGACAAGAAGTTTTTTGAGAATTTATCTGTTTATCAGCAAAATTAGGAACGTTAGTCACCCACAAATAAAATATTTTCACCAGAGAGAGATTCTTCAAGGGATTCAAAAAATGTCACAAAATGAGTAGTATTTATATCGGGTGGAATGTAAATAGCACAGAGAATAAATTGATAATGACCTATGTAACACCTACATGCAATAAAGTCAATAAGTTCGCATGTATTTATGAGGAATTCTGTGTTAAGAACTTAAAACTGTATAAAATTGGACAACGCAACAAGAATACCACCACCTTTAGATTTGTGAACATCATTAATGTTACGGTCACATCGGAGAATATTATAATGTTCTGGAAAGAGTTCAGAGTTGGACACAGCACTTTGTAACCAAGTTTCTGATAATACAATAATATCTAAGGACATGGAACAACAGTTAAGATAAAATTCATTAATTTTTGTATTTAAACCCCTGTAATTTTGATAGTAGACCTTAATATTAATTGGATTACTGTTGGGAATAGTTAGTTTTCCGAGATAATTTTTGGAATATTATTAAAATATTTAATTTTTATATTATTTTCCCCTTTTGCTATAGGCGATTCAAATTAACTTTTCCCGCAACTTTTAACACGTGACGTGACGTCACAACGAGTATGTTTTCAAGTTGTCGTTCACTTCTGCATTAAAGTTTGTGTGTGTATTGCCGTTTTAATACATATATTTAATTAATTAATAGTTTATTAGTAATGAGACTGTTACTAAAGGATGTGTTTAATTATTTAAATGCTTCTGCGTGCAGCAGAAATTTTTGTGAGGATGATGAAGCATTGAATTCTGGACATATGCTAGCATATGGTAAAACACAATCAGATGACAAAAATTAAACACTTCTCTTTGGATTATGCCCACAAATCAGCGGCGTAAATAAATATCAGCATGAAATTACTGAAACATTGATAAATTCTGGCTCACTAGCAATAAAAAGCATCTTGTTCGTAAGGCGGGAAACTAACCTAAGTATAAATATAAAACCTAAATATAAATATGTATATATTAACCTAAATATAAATACATAATAAAATAATTGAATATATTTATATTGTTTTTGAACTACCAATACATAAGTAATCTTCATTACAAAAATATAAGGAACAAACATTGAATTTGTAACTCGTTTTCCAATTAACAGTTTAATCTATCATAGTGTCTCAATTATTTCTTCGATGCAATATTTATTTATAAATTTAACGTTTTGGAAATATGTGAAACAAAGGGTGGGATTTCTCGATTTTTAGGAATGACATTTCGGAACACAACAGTACACTTGATTTCGTTGGTTTTGGTGAAAATTCTGTATTTCTACAATATTTACAAATATATAATTAATCCTTAAACAATCTAATATTGCATTCATGTTGTTTTTAACTTATTTATAGTAAATTTATGTCATTATTTTAACAAGCAACTACAAACATTATACTTAACCTTATTTATCTAAAAATATACAATATCTCAACATACTAGGGATACTCTCGAATTTTATTGTATAATTAAACAGAGGAAGTGTTCACAATCATCACCAATAAATATAAATTTAAATACTTGCTGAATTTTTAAAATCTCGTCTAAAATTCTAACGTTACTTCTTACGGAGTGTAAGAAACTGTACTCGTTGTGACGTCACATAATTAGTGCGATGTTTGGTCACCAGATAGAGTCCGCTCAACTTGAATCGCGTATATGTGTATCCAACTCTTTTTTGATAGATTTGTAGTAATCAATTTGCATCGGAGTTCTATCTCGTGATACTGATATTGTACTCCACTTATCCATAGATTTTATTGCCTTGAATTTATTAAAAAATTTAGTTACGTTGTCTGAAGAAGGCAATTGCAATTTAATAGGACGTGGAATATTTTTCGTACCATCAAAACGACCAAGGCGTATAGGTTTGATATTAAAAGTATTGATTTCTATTTCACACGTAGTTAGGAGTTCTTTTACTAATTTAGTATCATCTATTAGCTGTTGCTCTTTAGATATATTGTTTTCGGCACATTTATAAATCATTAAATTCCGTGATCGTTTTTCACGCTCTATAATTTCGTGAATAATTGTTTCTGTCACAACAGGAGGGGGAGACTGTTTAATTGATAGGGATTCCTCACATTTGTTTTTTAGTGCAATAATATTCTGAAGACCCACTATTAAAGATTTAAGACTATTTATGTCGTTGCAGAGACCTTCGCATTTAGTGCAATTCCACTTCAGGCCTTGTTTAGTGGAGTATCTTCTAGCTTCAGAAGGCGTTATGTCAACACAATCAATATTAAAGTTGTTTTTGCAAATTATGCATGTAACTAATCTGTGCTCGTCAGTCTTTTTATTGCAACAATGGCATAGCGAAGCCATTACAATATATATGAAACACTTAAAAAAACAATAAATAAAAAAAAAGTAACGAGAAGAGAGAAACACCTTGTATATATGAATTAAGCAAACACTCCGTATAACACTGTCAGCTGAAGACAGGTGAACGAACTTAATGAATAAACACGCACAGACACAATATTCAACCACGCCTTTTTATAAATAAAGAAAAATAAACTATAATACAAAAATGAAGAAAACTCACCCCTAGTAATGTAGTTCACAAAAACACATAGATACATACAAAACCAAGAACAAAACCTATGGTATGGTACCAAAATCAAATGAAGAAGTCAAAAATAAACCACAAAAATCGATCAAAATTTGCAGAGCAAAGAATAAACGTCCGTCTATACAAAGATGTGTAAAAGAATGTAATTAATGTGATGTATTTTTTCGTCATTATCCCACATTCTTTGCGTCGCGTGTCCATTGCAATATGTACCCCAACCTTGTTGGGACGCATCTGAAAAAATCTCTAACTTATACACAAATCGTCTAATTGGATTTTTTGTTGTCTTTATGTTATTAATCCACCAAATAAAGGCTGTATGTAAATTTGTTGATATAGACATGTTTTCGTCAAAATTACCCTGAGTTCTACACAAAGGCTAGAAAGTTTTCCCTTTCAAATTCTTTTGTATACAACCACCCGTATGCTACAGCTGGACGGGCGGCTACGAGTTTTCCTAAATACTGAGCAAAAAAGCGAATCGTTACCATCTTTTTGTTACTAATCAACTCCGTCTTGTTCAATAATTTGTTTTTCTTATCTTCTGGTAATTCTAGGGTATAGCTTATTCAATCAATGATAAATGCTAAATATTTGCACCTCGTACTAGATACTAACTTAAGACTTCTTATAATTTATGATAAATCCAAGAATCTTTAACCAGTTTATAATTTTTTGTACATTCATAAGACATTGTTCAAAGGAATTATCAAAACATAATATGTCGTCCAAGTAAAAGTTAAAAATACATCCTCCTTGTCTTAAGGTTTGAGCTACAAACTCTCCTAATTTGTGTAAAAACATACGGGCTTGTACATAAGCCAAAAGGCAAACAAGTAAACTCATATAATTTATTCTCGAAACAAAAATCTCAAAAAATTTTGGTAGCCTTTTGCAACCGGTACTAAAAAATATGTGTCTTTTAAATCAATTGTACACATGTAAGCTCCGTGGGTTAATAACTGTGTTGCTGTTCTAATATCCTTCATTTTAAAGTGATAAATATTGGTTTTTGTGAAAGGTACATAATTTAACAGCACCTGTTTGTATTAGTCTTTGAATGGCTAATCGTAACTCTGGTAACTGAGCTTGAGATTCCTTAGGCATAACTCTCTGTGTTACAGATTTTATAATTGGTAATTTATACCCATTAATACATTTTAAAACAAATGAATTATTTGTAATTGTGTTCCATACATTCAAATAATTTCTAAGGCGTCCTGCACTTACCGTTGATGTATTTATTAATTGTTCTGACGACGATATCGCTGATTGTTGGTTGCTTTCTTGTAATTTCCTCTGCTCGGTTTTGTCGTTCTTGCTGTTGTTCCTCGCGTTTGTTGCGCTTGTTTCTTTGCTTCCTTCCTGTTGTATCGCCTCCAGCCCACCTGCTTGTATTGTTGAGCAGGTGGGAGTTTCAAGTTTAAATTTTTCCTAACTATCTGATTTTTTGGAGGGGCGTTAGTTCTTATAATTTGTTGACCGGTGCGTGCAATTGTTTGCGCTTCATTAAATTTTTCTGTCAATTGATCACCAGAAAGGAATTCAGATTGTAAACAAACAAAATTCATGGTGTAAATCTGTTAACAATTTCCCGGCATCACTTAGTTTTTCTATTAATAACATCTTGTCCACCCTTTCTCTAAATCGGGGTGAAATTTAACTTGCACCTCCTTTGTTACCATTGGATCTTCTCCGAGTAATTCGTTTACCATGTCTTGCGTCTCTATACCAACCAAGCTAACAGCTGACGTCTCTGGCTGATTGGTGCTAAGTATGTGCCGCTCTGGAACCACAATCTCAGATTGCACCGTTCCGAAAACTAATTAGGTGTTATTTAATCTTCTATGTTGTAAATAGTACTAACATCATCATGTTAAATATTTCACAAAGTCTATCTTGCTACAATTAGTATCAGTTTTGCGTTATTCGATAAACGAATAATGCAGAAGCAGACTGTCACCTCTCGTGTGCACTGCTGCCAGCTGAACTAAATGGGAATATTAAGAATGCATATTTATTGAGGGCGGTTTCATCTTTCGTGTGAATTTTTGCTACCCTTAGTATCAACTTTGAACATTTGATAAACGAATAATACAGAAGCAGACTGGTGTCACCTCTCGTGTGCACGCTAGCTGCAAGCTGAACTATTTTGGTATATTATGCAATGCATATTTATTGCGGACGGTTATATTTGCTACCATTAGTATCAACTTTTAATCATTCGATGAACGACTAATACAGAAGCAGGCTGGTGTCACCTCTCGTGTGCACTCTAGCTGCAAGCTGAACTATTTAGTATATTATGCAATGCAATTTTATTGCAGACTGTTTCACTTTAGTGTGAATTCCTGCTACCCTTAGTATCAGCTTTGTATCATTCGATAAACGAATAATAAGGAAACAGACTGGTGTCACCTCTCGTGTGTACTGTAGCTGCGAGCTGATCTATTTGGATATACATACTACGCAGGTAAATGACTACTCCTAGACTCTCCCCTTTTATTATAAAAAAATATAAATGTGAACTAAACATTTACCCTGATATAACTCCGAATCATCCTCTGACAATGAACTGTAGCTATCGGATACATTCTCGATCTTCTTTTCTAGTTTCCTTAACTTTTTCATAAAAGATGCTTTGTCTTGACGTTTCCTTTTTCCCATCTTTCGATGCATACAGAGAATTAAAAAAAACACGGCACTTTTTCTCCTCACAATCACGATGTGACTATAATCGCACAAGAAATTTTCAGTAAACAGAATATTAGGAGAAGAACGTAATTGATTACGTTTTGTTTTTAACACTTTGGCTACCGTAATATTACCAAAAATGTAGTCTCTTCTGGCCGGATTTTTTTTTCTTTAATTTGATAACAATAGGAGCAGTAAGTATTATAAGATGTATTTTTTCTCAAAAAACGTATTTTTTTATTGTTTTGGGCTGAGAGACATCACATGATTCACGCGGCCTTCATAGTTGATGCTTGTTCTAATGGCCGTAAGAATCATACATTGAGTCAAAATTCTTGCAAAAATTGATCATAAACATGCCCAAACAAAAACTCTTTAGTCAAGATATTGGTGTGTGTGCAAAAGTTATTGTTTGACTTGCCTTTTTGAAGTTCATAAATTTACAACATAGTCGTTTACTTCCAATAATATAATTTTATGTTCCCTTTATATTTTCATTTATACGTAGAAAAACACTTCATTTTATTGTTACGTAAGTGTCAAAATACTTTTCAATGTATGAATAAAGGAGAATATTTATTTATTCAGTGTTTCGTTGACATATTCATTACGAACGTCAACTACTTACATTTCAGGCCATGAGAATCACCAACTGATTCACTTACATACAGGCCAAATACAGTTTCTATTGCTTACAGCCGTGTTTTTGAAGTTGCCTAAAACTTACATTGATGCGAGCAGCGACAACTGCTTCTAGCAGCTTTTGAAGCATGCGGTGTTTGAGAATCAAGTGATGATGCTCGCGGCCATTGTTGTAAATTCGCTGAGCATCGCGTTATGATTCTCATGGCAATCAAAGTGTTAAATTAATTCTAAACTTGTGACATAATCGTACCGGCTACATTGTTGTAATTTATTACTATTACTAAGTTTACATGTAGTTTTGAAACCGTTTCCAAAAAATTTTTAGTTTTGAAAACGCCATGTATACAGTGTCAAAACGGTTTTGAGTTATCTCAAATCAAAACTGAAATTCAGGGGTTTGACTTGAAAACTAGTTTCAAAACTACTCATGTAAACACTTAAAATTCAGTTTCGATACTGCGCATGCGTACATAGCATAACGTTTCTGTCACTTTGTGTTACTTGGTGTTACTAATCTACAAATAAACTGACTGTTTTGTAGTTTTAGTACGTAGTGGTATGATGTAAATAATATTTGGAATAATGGCAAAACGAAGTATTTGTAGTGAAGAGCATCTGCCACTTTCATCAGCCAAAAGCGCATGCGCCGAAACTGTTTTCAAATCAATCTGTAAAACTGTTTTGAAAATTGCATGTAAACAGTTTCGTATAATTTTGACTGAAAACTTAATCCATTTTCAGAACTGCATGTAAACGTGGTATATGTTTACATGCACTTTTCAAAACAGGTTTATAGATTGATTTGAAAACAGTTTCGGCGCATGCGCATTTGGCTGATGTGACTGACAGATCCTCTTCACTCCAAATTCTTCGTTTTGCTATTTTTCCACTTATTTTTTCTACTTTGTACCATTACGCACTAAAACTACAGAACTGTCAGTTTATTTGTAGGTTAGTAACACCAAGTAACGCAAAACAACAGAAACGTTATGCCATGTACGCATACGCAATATTAAAACTAAATTTTAAGTGTTTACACGAGTAGTTTTAAAACTAGTTTTCAAATCAAACCCATGAAATTTCGTTTCGATTTGTGAGAACTCAAAACCGTTTTGACTCTGTATACATGGTGTTTTCAAAACTAAAAACGTTTTGAGAACGGTCTGAAAACTGCATGTAAACTCAGTATGAGAACGAGGCTCGAAATATAATGTTAGTGTATAAGTAATTAATTTAGTATTAGTTATAATTATTCATTTAATATTCGTTTTAATCGTTATTTATTGTTTTATAAACATCTATGTTAATTAGTAATAATTCTTTGAATTTTACACTTCAGCCAAATAAATAAAAACGTTACAATACATTGTTTACACATATATTTAACGATTTAGACAGCGTAACCCTATAGAACGTGGTAGGGTAGGACGGCCATTCTGTCGTCAACTTACTTCTGTAAAATCACAACTGCTGGGCTCCCTTTTATCATACATTAATGTTTCGCACACAACCTTCCCTGAGAAATGCTCTATAGAACTGTGAACACCGCATCTATATTTCTAAATCCGTATAGTAGTAGTAATAATAATAATAGTAGTTCTCGAGATTAGCATGAACAAAACAGACAGACGGAAATTAACCCGTAGCCATGCATCAAGCGGTAAACTTGTTAACCCGCTATAATTTGTACTGCTTGCGACGACAATAGAACTTTATGTGTCATGGTTATTATTTTACTTCGACATATTTTACATTATACCTATTTATTGTTATTTTAGAAGTTCGGCGTTAAATATAATGACTTGTCCCGAGTGGGGAGCCCAATTGTTATGAACTCATAGGTCGGTTATTTATCACTAAAAAACAAAAACTAATCCACAACCAGATTAAATATCTAACCCGCATCCATAAGAGCCTGTACTATACGCAGAGTGCAACATTTAGTTCTGGAGGTTGGTATAGCACGGTATAGCATATATATAAAAAAATATAATACACATAAATTTCTGGAGAATTCCCCATCAAAAATTTTTCTGTGACCCACGGGTTGCGCACCTGTGCCGAAGGCCGCAGATGCCGAAATCTGGCATTCAGATGCCGAAATCTGGCATTTTATTTAAACATCTAAAATTATTTAATAAATATGGTTGAAGTATTTTACATTCTGTCGTGGGACATCCTACATATACCAGGTGTCTACTTGAAATCCGTTATATAGGGAATAGAATGTTATTTTTTTACTTTATTGTAGTGTGTAGTTACCTATTAATTTTAGACAAAAATATTTCAAATAAAGATTCCACATCTATATAAATAATGAAATTTTATTTTGCACGTTTAGTAACCTGTAAGACCGAATTTGAATTTTTGCTCGTTTGTATAGCCATGCAATAGACACAAAATTACAAATAAATGCATAATGTTTGAACTATGTCACTAATGTCAGAAAAATTAATGTATTATAAAAAGAGATTTCGAAATTATTATATTACTATTTATTTTGTTTTGGTTTATAAATAGAACGTTTTTATCAAAAAGAAAAGCTATAAATAAATCAATAATATTATTCTGACAGTTCAAGCATTATGCATTTGTCATTTTATGTCAATTCCATAGCTATCACTAAAAATGGACAATACTTATAAAATTACAAATTCGTTTTTACAGGTTACAAAATATGCAAAATAAAATTTGATTGATATAGATGTGGAATTTTATTATCTACAACTTGTATTTGAAACAGTTTTGTCTATATTTAATAAGTAACTACAGCAAAATAAAAAAAAATAACATTGTATTCCCTCGGTATTCCCTATAACATATTTCAAGTAGGCATCATCTGTTACGTAAAATTTAATGCGGTGCTTTATACATAGAAATTTAAGGAATAAAATTCAAAAATTTCTATTGTCAAAATTTTTGCGACCGAGCAAACTTTATTTAAATACATGGTAAAAACATTTCAGAAAATGAGAGTTGATTGATTGATTGATGGTCAGATACATTTTTGACATGTTGCTTGGTTTGACACTTCCTTTTTTGAAATAATCGCACACTAAATTCATTTTTACCAGATCTTTGTTTAAATTAAGTTTACATGGACACCAAAAGTGTAAATTTAAAAATTGTCGGACCCAATTCGGAATTTTATTCTCTAAATTTCTATAAAGCACCGCATAAAGTTTTATGGGACAAATAATATTTGAAATATACTGTTAAACGCCTATCACCTGTATACACGATGTTTCAAGCAACAGTATAAGGCTTCGGAGTAAGAATTCTAGATACCAACACGAGAAAAAAAATCCCAATAAACACTGGTGCTATAACGCTTCGTAACAGAGATACCGAGGATTTCATAAAAAACAGGAATAGTAGGTTAGCTTAAGTTATTTTTTTATTGGATCATAAATACTTAATTATAAAAAGAATCTTAGAGTAAATGTTCAAAATGAAAACTATTGCATACAATACATAATTCTGTGCGACGAACAAGCGACCTTTGTACTAATACATAGAGGTTTTCATTACCAGTAATATAATTCGAGTGATGTATTATTATTTGTTCCCACAATTCCTCTTTAGTATCAAAATTTCTTTGCTGGTACACCTCACTCTTCAAGTGCCTCCATAAGTAGAAATCCAGTGGATTTAAGTCCGGGGACTTTTAACAAGTCGCATTTGTGTCAAATGAAATAAACAAAAGGAGATACACCAACTAGTTATAACACCAATGCTAATTGGGATTTTTTTTGTTGGTATCAAAAATTTATACTCTGAAGCCTTGTACATGTTGTTGTTACATGAAACACCTAGATATTATTTAAAAAATACATTAGCAAATTACAAACATATTACATTTTTATTATATGCAGAAAACTTTGCAATTCATTTATTTTAAATTAAAACTTGCAAATTAAATATATATATATATATATATATATATATATATATATATATATATTTAATTTGCAAGTTTTAATTTAAAATAAATGAATTGCATAGTTTTCTGCATATAATAAAAATGTAATATGTTTGTAATTTGCTAATGTATTTTTTAAATAATATCTAGGTGTTTCATGTAACAACAACATGTACAAGGCTTCAGAGTATAAATTTTTGATACCAACAAAAAAAATCCCAATTAGCATTGGTGTTATAACTAGTTGGTGTATCTCCTTTTGTTTATTTCATTTGACACAAATGCGACTTGTTAAAAGTCCCCGGACTTAAATCCACTGGATTTCTACTTATGGAGGCACTTGAAGAGTGAGGTGTACCAGCATATATATATATATATATATATATATATATATATATATATATATATATATATATATATATATATATATATATATATATATATATATATATATATATATATATATATATATATATATATATATATATTTATTACATGTTCAAATTCATATCCATACCATAAATTTCATTACATTTTAGACAACACTTTTTGAGAGAATGTTAATTAATGATCCTAACCAAATAAGAGATATATAGATCATAGAATATTATTATTTTTTTTTATGGGGTCTCGTGGCCGCGTGCCTGAGTGTCTGGTCGCGAATCTGGGGAACCGGGTTCGATCCCGACCAACGCTAAATATTTCGAATTTTAAATGGCACAAAATTAATCCCTGTTGTGCACTCTCCACGCCAACAATGAGTGCCCGTGAGGTGACGCCTGGTAAACGCCCGCACGGTACAAATATGTCATCATCATTACCGATATCTGCGAACAAAGCAGATTGGCACACCCAGCAATGGGTAATATGCCATGATGATATATTTATTTATTTTATTTATTTATAGAATATTTCCATCATTACTGAAATATACGTTAGTGCTTAGTGCACATACGGAGGTAAAAGTTGAAAGTATTTTTATGAAATGTTCATGCTGTTGAAGAACGATGTTTGTTCTGAAAATAAAAATTTTCACGTAATTTTTAAATCAATTTAAATAAAGATAACATAATAAATGAAAAAAAAAATTAGTCCACAAATATTTTAGTACGGACCGTATTATTGAAAAACATCCAGTTTATACATTTCTATAATGATTATTCTTGCAATGTTGCAGTGCATTCGAAAGGTACATTTACATTCAGATACATGTATGAGAAATAAATTGTGAAAGTGTGAAAAGATCATGTCAGCCACTAATATTTTTCACAGTTTCACAATTTATTTCTAATATATATGTAGACTGTTAACTCATGTCATGAGAATTTGCGTGACAAAGTGTGATGAAACAAAACTTGTGTACAGTTCAAAATATTTACTCTTTAAAAGAATCTATATAAGTCCACGTCTCATTTTAATCAGAATCAAAGAGTAAAAACAGAAGAGTACTTTATTTATATACTTTAAAGTAGTAAATTGTACTGTTTTTCTCTAGTAAAAAATTTACTCTTCTTTATGATTGTGTTTTACAATTCTTGTAAGTATAAAGTACTCATATGAAAATATACATCTTATTGCTTATCAAAAGTAAAATTTACTTTTTAAATAGCAATTATTATGAAATATTTTTTACTTACATTTGAGTGAAAGATACCTTTAAAGAAGTAATAATTACTTTATAAAATAATAGTCTTTACCTATTAATTAGTATTCTTTATACTAAGAAAACGGTAAAAAATTACTAAAATAAAAGAATCATTTAGGGATAGGTAGGTACAAAAAAATTATATAGGTAAATAAAAGTTTATTATTCATACCATATACCATATTCACTAACAAGAAAATAAATTATAAATGGATTTTAGTAATTACACCAATATTATTTTCACTGAATAAACAACCTCTTTTTCTCATTTATGTGTAACGTTTTTATATTTAAATAAGAACCACGCATATTAATACCAGACTGAACAAAGATGTCCTAAGTCAATATTTCTCTCGATTTTATAATAGGTACATAATGTTTTTTATCGTTATAAATGCAAGGTAATAACATTTTTAACAATTCTTTTTAAATAATTTTAACCTTAATTCGTCAATAACGCAAGAAATAGGCAACTCTTCCTAAGCGATATACCATCTTGTGGCAGATTTTGGAAGCTCTCAGATAGACATAAGTCATAACATTTATGAGTGCTACGGTACAAATTTCGTGTATTTACTCATTTATTTCTGTGTTATAATGTCAAAATCAAATTTTTATTCCTGTATTCCACAGTGTATATCGTGGATAAAGAAAGATCCGAATTTATATTTCCATTCTTTACCATTACAAAGAAAAAATAATGTTAGGTGGAGAATTAGTTAATAAGCGGAAAATCTGAATAATATGAGAAAATCCAAGTCCCTACATGAAAGTTTGCGGCCTTCATTTCACCGAAGATTAATTTTTTAAATTTACTAATGAAAGAAACTTAGATATTTGAAAAAATTGCAACATCCACTTGTAAATTGCCACAGTCTTCTTTTCCATTCAAAGACAGGGAAGAAAGGGCTAGAAAACGAGCTAAATAAGCACAATTAAATGAATTATTTATTGATGCATGATCCAGAACCAGCACTCTTGGACACAAATGAAGAAACAGAAATGATTGCAGCTAAATGCATTATTAGATTTAATTAAGGAGCAACCAAATGTGCAAAATATGAAACCTTTTCGCGACTTTGCATTACAAGTTAACAAACCGAATTTCTTAACATTGAGTGAATTAAGTACAATAAATAGTGTTCTTTGTAGTTTTACTATATATTTAAAGTTTCCTTCAATAGTATGTGGGGCAGACTGCAAAGTACTTGTTTGCAAACAGAGTGCATATATTGGTATATCATTTGCATTTGTTGTAGTCTCTGTATTTACTACACCGTATAAAATAATATGCCCAGCTTTGAAAACTTCCTCGACCGAAAATGAGAGTTTATTAAATTTCATAACCTACAGAAACTTCAAAATTATAGTACTGTTAGGTACTAAATACAAAAATTATATTAATAAAATGAAGTATAATTTGATAACAAACTTACTGTTTAAATATATATAAATAAACACTGAATACAGAAAAGAAACATCAACTTTCAACAGCAATATTGTCTCAGTCAGTAGGTATGTTCCTCGAGTATGTCTATCTGGCAGCTTCCTTAACTCACCGTTTCGGCGTTGCGATCTTAATCGAGATCGCCTATACGGCCGAGGAGCACGCTGGTAAACAGAGAACTACGTGCTTTAACTAATATGAAAAATTGTTCTTTTAAAGAGTTAAATATGCTCTTTACTTGAATAGAGTTTACTCCTAGAATTATATTTTGCTCTTCAGTCCCGTTATAATTTCCTTTCATAGAAGTCAAATAATAATTATTATTTTCGGGAGCACACAGAACATTCGAATACCTTTATATTGACTTGGTTAAATCACGTTTTATAAATCTACGAATCGTCAAATTTCGTATAGTTTTACATTGACGTATTCGTGTCACGACTTATGCTTTTTTCACCTCTGCAAACCTCGAAAAATATTTATCTCGTCTTATTCAAATATTGAAAAATTTTATCCTGTTCCATTCAAATCTCAACTTTTGCAAGTCTCTCCACTCTGAAGCTGGCGCTCTTGTTAGAACAATGTTCGTTCACCATGCTCCATTCCAATGCTGTTAGTAACTTTAGTTTTATGTGGTATTTAAATTATTTATAATATATCTAAAAATCTTTTGGTACGAAATATTTGTTTATTAATGTTACAAGAAAGTGCTAAACGTATAAATATTAAGGTAAATAAATATGTAGTTATTATAAATGTTTCATTTTAGAATTTATAAACAGGAATAAATTCACCAGAGTGATTCTACCGGCCACTTCTCTAACGCAACCTGTTGTGAACAAGCCTGACACACTACATTACCATGGCCTAACAGATATATTAATGATAATTATTAAAGGTATTAACGAATAAATGACAATAAAATATACATAAAAATAAGGTATTATTAAAGATAATACATATAAAAATTCTCAGACGCAGGTAAGTGATGAATTTATTCATTTTGATGATACTAACCCCCAAAAAAATTACATGTTATGGTAGCAGATAATAAACAAATGTATTTATTCCCTATTTATCTTAAGAGTGCCGCTTCGAAATTATTATAAATAAGTAATATGTATTATAACAAATATACTTTTATATATTTTGTAATAGCGCCACCCGTAGGGCATTTGTAAATAATTAATAAAGTTTGCGTTATATCCTATGTGAATATATATTTTTAGATTTCTCCTTTATAAGTTCGCGTGCCGCTTTGAAATTATTATAGATAAATAGTAGGTATTATAACAAATTATTAAATATATATTTCAATTTACTGCCCCCCGTAGAAGGGTATGAAAAAAATTCATGAACATTTTGTTGCCTATGATATATGTTTAATCTTAGATATTGCTTATATAAGTCCGCGTGCCGCCTTGAAATTATTATAAACAAATAGTATACACTACAACAAATTATTAAATATATATTTCAATATAGCGCCCCCCGTAGAAGGGTTTGAGAAAAATTCATGAACATTTTGTTACCTATCATATACTTGTAATTTTAGATATTCCCTAAATTAGTCCGCGTGCCGCTTTGAAATTATTATAAACAATTATTATGCATTGTAACAAATTATTTAGTATATATTTCCATATAGCGCTCCCCGTAGAAAGGCATGAGAAAAATTCATGTACATAGTGTTACCTATCATACCAGAGTGATTCTAGCGGCCACTTCTCTAACGCAACCTGTTGTGAACAAGCCTCACACAGTGCATTACCATGGCCTGACAGATATATCACTGATAATTATTAAAGGTATTAACGAATAAATGGCAATAAAATATACATTAAATTAAAGTATTATTAAAGATAATGCATATAAAACTTCCCGGACGCAAGTAAGTGATGAATTTATTCACTTTGATGATACTAACCCCAAAAAAATTTACAGGTTATGGTAGCAGGTAATAAACAAATGTATTTATTCCCTGTATATCTTAAGAGTGCAGCTTTGAAATTATTATAAATAAATAGTATGTATTATAACAAATATACTCATATATATTTTGTAATAGCAGCACCCGTAGGGCATTTGTAAATAATTAATAAAGTTTGCGTTATATCCTATGTGAATATATTTTTTCAGATTTCTCCTTTATATGTCTGCGTGCCGCTTTGAAATTATTATAAATAAATAGTAGGTATTATAGCAAATTATTAAATATATATTTCAATATAGCGCCCCCCGTAGAGGGGCATGAAATAATTCATGAACATTTTGCTACATATATCATATACTTATAATCTTAGATATTCCCTATATAAGTCCGCGTGCCGCCTTGAAATTATTATAAACAAATAGTATACAGTATAACAAATTATTAAATGTATATTTCAATATAGCGCCCCCCGTAGAGGGGTATGAAAAAAATTCTTGAACATTTTGTTACCTATTATATACTTATAATCTTACAAATTCCCTATATAAAACCGCGTGCCGACTTGAAATTATTATAAACAAATAGTATACACTATAACAAATTATTAAATATATATTTCAATATAGCGCCCCCCGTAGAGGGGTATGAAAAAAATTCTTGAACATTTCGTTACCTATTATATACTTATAATCTTACAGATTCCGTATATAAAACCGCGTGCCGACTTGAAATTATTATAAACAAGTAGTATACACTATAACAAATTATTAAATGTATATTTCAATATAGCGCCCCCCGTAGAGGGGTATGAAAAAAATTCTTGAACATTTTGTTACCTATATCATATACATGTAATCTTACAGATTCCCTATATAAAACCGCGTGCCGACTTGAAATTATTATAAACAAATAGTATACACTATATCAAATTATTAAATGTATATTTAAATATAGCGCCCCCCGTAGAGGGGTATGAAAAAAATTCTTGAACATTTTGTTACCTATATCATATACTTGTAATCTTACAGATTCCCTATATAAAACCGCGTGCCGACTTGAAATTATTATAAACAAATAGTATACACTATAACAAATTAATAAATGTATATTTCAATATAGCGCCCCCCGTAGAGGGGTATGAAAAAAATTCATGAATATTTTGTTACCTATTATATACTTGTATTCTTACAGATTCCCTATATAAAACCGCGTGCCGACTTGAAATTATTATAAACAAATAGTATACACTATAACAAATTAATAAATGTATATTTCAATATAGCGCCCCCCGTAGAGGGGTATGAAAAAAATTCATGAACATTTTGTTACTTATTATATACATGTATTCTTACAGATTCCCTATATAAAACCGCGTGCCGACTTGAAATTATTATTAATAAATAGTATACACTATAAAAAATTATTAAATATATATTTCAATATAGCGCTCCCCGTAGAGGGTTATAAAAAAAATTCATGAACATTTTGTTACCTATTATATACATGTAATCTTACACATTCCCTATACAAAATCGCGTGCCGACTTGAAATTATTATAAACAAATAGTATGCACTATAACAAATTAATAAATGTATATTTCAATATAGCGCCCCCCGTAGAGGGGTATGAAAAAAATTCATGAACATTTTGTTACTTATTATATACTTGTATTCTTACAGATTCCCTATATAAAACCGCGTGCCGACTTGAAATTATTATAAATAAATAGTATACACTATAAAAAAATATTAAATATATATTTCAATATAGCGCTCCCCGTAGAGGGGTATGAAAAAAATTCATGAACATTTTGTTACCTATTATATACTTGTAATCTTACAGATTCCCTATATAAAACCGCGTGCCGACTTGAAATTAGTATAAACAATTAGTATGCATTATAACAAATTATTAAATGTATATTTCAATATAGCACCCCCCGTAGCCGGGTAGGAAAAAAATAACAAATTATTTAAAATATATTTCAATATAGCGCCCACCGTAGGCAGGCATGAAAAAAAAATTCATAAATATTGTGTGGTCCGTCCTAGAAAAGGAAAGTATAAATAAATTTATAATATCCATTTCTCTTCGTGGCATTTAATGAGGTTCGCTTGGTATTATTAATAAATAACATTTATAAAAAAAAAAATATAAGGTCTAACAAAACAAATTTATCGAGTAAGTTTGACCTTTAAAACGCGGCAATTTTAATAAATTTAAATTTGTGTAGTGTATCCCTTGTACATATACTTTTTTCATATAACTCTTATATGAAATATGAATCTGCGTCGCTTAATTATTATAAATAAAAAGTATAATAAATTATTCCATGTTTTTTGTTACATTGCCACGCAGGAGGTACGTAAAAATTAATAAGTTGTTTACATTCATCACAAACACCAAAATATCTGGAAAAGATTTAGACTGAGCTTGTCTTATTATACATTTATAAAGAAAGGAAACATAAACATTGTTTAAAAGAAATGCTACTTTTATTGTTAATTTGCTCTATTTGAAATGTTCTTAATATTATTAGAAAATAACAGGGTATCGAACCTGCCAAAAACTCGCTCCGGATCAGGTTAATTTGGATTTTGATAGATGGGTTCGTTTGTGATTCAAGCAATAAAATATGTGGTTTTGTTCCGGGTTCAAGTTTGGTTCGACATAATGAAAATTGAATAAATGTTTTTTTGAATAACAATTTAAAATACGAGCCAAAATTTATAGTGCAACATAATATAAGCACACGAGCCCGATTCCCCGATGTTCAGCTATAAGAAGTATTTATAACGATTACGTTTTGAACTGAAAATGGACCGGAACTGAACCCAAATTTTAATACCCGGTTGGGCTCTCACTCGGGTTCCATTGAAAAATATACCGGAGGTTCCATTCTGTGTTCGATGGCCTTGGAAAATAAGGATCTCAATTTATGAAAAGGAAATGAAGAAATATAATAACAAGAATTAACATAATTCAAAGTATATTTTTATTTTTTCTATAAATTTGTTTTTAATGATTTTAAAACATATTAGCTTTTATAGGATGCATTTTATACTGAATTTTAGAACATAGAATTCTGGATTATTTAGTTCTTAAATTTTTGAATTGATAACATATATTTTAATTTAAAGTCGTTGCAAAAATCGATCATTTTATACTCTAAATTTCAATGGTGTATCGCATAAAGTTTTACGGTAGAGATTTCAGAAGAAACTGCTTAATGTAATATGTAAATCAACCTTTATACTACAGTGCCATCTATGTTGCGAGCTATAACACAAACACAAATTCTAACCTATACAGATATTTCAAAAGAGTTTTGGGAGAAGGAGGCGCTATTTTCAAATATATATTAAATAATTTTTTATAATGCATACTATTTATTTATTATAATTTCAAGGCGGCACACAGTTTTATATAGAAAATATCTAAGATTACACATGTATGATAGGTAACACTATGTTCATGAATTTTTCTCATGCCCTTCTACGGCGGGCGTTATTTCGAAATATATATTAAATAATTTATTATAATGCATACTATATGTTTATAATAATTTCAAGACGGCACTCGTACTTACATAGGATATATCTAAGTCTACACATTATTATGATGGGTCATACTATGTATATGAATTTTTCTCATGCCTTTCTACGGGGGGCGCTATATGGAAATATATATCGAATAATTTATTATAAGGCATACTAATTGTTTATAATAATTTCAAGCCGGCACGCGGACTTATATACGGAATATATAAGATATATGATATGTAACAAAATGTTCATGGATTTTTCTCATACCCTTCTACGGGGGGCGCTATATTGAAATATACATTTAATAATTTCTTATAGTGTGTACTATTTGTTTATAATAATTTCAAGTCGGCACGCGGTTTTATATAGGGAATCTGTAAGATTACAAGTATATGATATAAGTAACAAAATGTTCAAGAATTTTTTTCATACCCCTCTACGGGGGGCGCTATATTGAAATATACATTTATTAATTTGTTATAGTGTATACTATTTGTTTATAATAATTTCAAGTCGGCACGCGGTTTTATATAGAGAATGTGTAAGATTACAAGTATATAATAGGTAACAAAATGTTCATGAATTTTTTTCATACCCCTCTACGGGGCGCACTATATTGAAATATACATTTATTAATTTGTTATAGTGTATACTATTTGTTTATAATAATTTCAAGTCGGCACGCGGTTTTATATAGAAAATGTGTAAGATTACATGTATATAATAGGTAACAAAATGTTCATGAATTTTTTTCATACCCCTTTACGGGGGGCGCTATATTGAAATATACATTTATTAATTTGTTATAGTGTATACTATTTGTTTATAATAATTTCAAGTCGGCACGCGGTTTTATATAGGGAATCTGTAAGATTACATGTATATAATAGGTAACAAAATGTTCATGATTTTTTTTCATACCCCTTTACGGGGGGCGCTATATTGAAATATACATTTATTAATTTGTTATAGTGTATACTATTTGTTTATAATAATTTCAAGTCGGCACGCGGTTTTATATAGGGAATCTGTAAGATTACATGTATATAATAGGTAACAAAATGTTCATGAATTTTTTTCATACCCCTCTACGAGGGGCGCTATATTGAAATATACATTTGTTAATTTGTTATAGAGTATACTATTTGTTTATAATAATTTCAAGTCGGCACGCGGTTTTATATAGAGAATGTGTAAGATTACATGTATATAATAGGTAACAAAATGTTCATGAATTTTTTTCATACCCCTCTACGGGGGGCGCTATATTGAAATATACATTTATTAATTTGTTATAGAGTATACTATTTGTTTATAATAATTTCAAGTCGGCACGCGGTTTTATATAGAGAATGTGTAAGATTACATGTATATAATAGGTAACAAAATGTTCATGAATTTTTTTCATACCCCTCTACGGGGGGCGCTATATTGAAATATACATTTATTAATTTGTTATAGTGTATACTATTTGTTTATAATAATTTCAAGTCGGCACGCGGTTTTATATAGAGAATGTGTAAGATTACATGTATATAATAGGTAACAAAATGTTCATGAAATTTTTTCATATCCTTCTACGGGGGGCGCTATATTGAAATATACATTTATTGATTTGTTATAGTGTATAATATTTGTTTATAATAATTTCAAGTCGGCACGCGGTTTTACATAGGGAATCTGTAAGATTACAAGTATATGATATAGGTAACAAAATGTTCAAGAATTTTTTTCATACCCCTCTACGGGGGGCGCTATATTGAAATATACATTTAATAATTTGTTATAGTGTATACTATTTGTTTATAACAATTTCAAGTCGGCACACGGTTTTATATAGGGAATCTGTAAGATTACATGTATATAATAGGTAACAAAATGTTCATGAATTTTTTTCATACCCCTCTACGGGGGGCGCTATATTGAAATATACATTTGTTAATTTGTTATAGTGTATACTATTTGTTTATAATAATTTCAAGTCGGCACGCGGTTTTATATAGGGAATCTGTAAGATTACACGTATATAATAGGTAACAAAATGTTCATGAATTTTTTTCATACCCCTCTACGGGGGGCGCTATATTGAAATATACATTTATTAATTTGTTATAGTGTATACTATTTGTTTATTATAATTTCAAGGCGGCACGCGGTTTTATATAGGGAATCTGTAGGATTACAATTATATGATAGGTAACAAAATGTTCATGAATTTTTTTCATACCCCCCTTAGGGGGCGCTATATTGAAATATACATTTATTAATTTGTTATAGTGTACACTATTTGTTTATAATAATTTCAAGGCGGCACGCGGTTTTATATAGGGAATCTGTAAGATTACAAGTATATGATAGGTAACAAAATGTTCATGAATTTTTTTCATACCCCCCTACGGGGAGCGCTATATTGTAATATATATTTAATAATTTGTTATAATACCTAATATTTATTTATAATAATTTCATAGCGGCACGCAGACATATAAAGGAGTAATCTGAAAAAATATATTCACATAGGATATTACAAAATATATATGAGTATATTTGTTATAATACATACTATTTATTTATAATAATTTCAAAGCGGCACTCTTAAGATATACAGGGAATAAATACATTTGTTTATTACCTGCTACCATAACCTGTAAAATTTTTTGGGGTTAGTATCATCAAAGTGAATAAATTCATCACTTACTTGCGTCCGGGAATTTTTATATGCATTATCTTTAATAATACTTTAATTTAATGTATATTTTATTGTCATTTATTCGTTAATACCTTTAATAATTATCAGCGATATATCTGTTAGGCCATGGTAATGCACTGTGTGAGGCTTGTTCACAACAGGTTGCGTTAGAGAAGTGGCCGCTAGAATTGGCTGCTAGAATCACTCTGGTACCTATCATACATGTGTAATCTTGGATATTTTCTATATAAGACGGCGTGCCGCCTTGAAATTATAATAAATAAATAAATAGTATGCATTGTAACAAATTATTTAATATACATTTGAAAATAGCGCCTCCCCCTCCCAAAGATCTTTTGGAAATATTTGTAGAGGTTAGAATTTGTGTTTGTATTATAACTCACATCATAGATGGCACTGTAGCATAAAGGTTGATTTACATATTACATTAAGCAGGTTCTTCTGAAATATTACCTGTACCATAAAACTTTATGCGATACATACATTGAAATTTAAACCATAAAATGATCGATTTTTGCAACGGCTTTAAATTAAGATGTCTGTCATCAATTCAAAAAATTTAGCACTAAAAAATCCAGAATTCTATGCTCTAAAATTCAATATAAAATGCATCCTATAAAAGCTAATATGTTTTAGAATCATTAAAAATTAATTTATAGAAAAAATAAAAATATACTTTGAATTATGTTAATTTTTGTTATTATATTTCTTCATTTCCTTTCCATAAATTATGAGATCCTTATTTTCCAAGGGCATCGAATACAGAATGGAACCTACGGTATATTTTTCAATTGAACCCGAGTGAGAACCCAACCGGGTATTAAAATTTGGGTTCAGTTCCGGTTCATTTTCAGTTCAAAATGTAATCGTTATAAATACTTCTTATAGCTGAACATCGGGAAATTGGGTTCGTGTTCTTATCTTGTATTGCATTATAAATTTCGGCTCGTATTTTAAATTGTTATTCAAAAAAAAACATTTATTCAATTTTTATTATGTCGAACCAAACCTGAATCCGGAACAATACCGCATATATTATTATTGCTTGAACCAGAACCACAAACAAACCCATCTATCAAAACCCAAATTAACCTGATCCGGAGCGAGTTTTTGGCAGGTTCGATGCCCTGTTATTTTCTAATAATATTAAGAACATTTCAAATAGAGCAAATTGACAATGAACGTAGCATTTCTTTTAAACAATGTTCATGTTTCCTTTCTTTATAAATATGTAACAAGACAAGCTCTGTCTAAATCTTTTCCAGATATTTTAGTGTTTGTGATGAATGAAAACAACTTATTAATTTTTTCGTACCTCTCCTGCGTGGCAGTGTAACAACAAACATGGAATAATTTATTATACTTTTTATTTATAATAATTTGTAAGCGACACATAGATTCATATTTCATATAAGAGTTATATGAAAAAAAGTATATGTACGAGGGATACACTACACAAATTTAAATTTATTAAAATTGCCGCGTTTTAAAGGTCAAACCTACACTCGGTAAATTTGTTTTGTTAGACCTTATATTTTTTTTATAAATGTTATATATTCATAAATACCAAGCGAACTCTACGAAGAGAAATAGTTATTATAAATTTATTTATACTTTCCTTTCCTAGGACGGACCACACAATATTTATGAATTTTTTTCACACCTGCCTACGGGGGCGCTATATTAAATTATATATTAAATAATTTGTTATAATGCATACTAATTGTTTATAATATTTTCATAGCTGCACGCGGTCTTATATAGGGAATCTGCAAGATTACTAGTATATGATAGATAACAAAATGTTCATGAATTTTTTCATACCCATCTACGGGGGACGCTATATTGAAATATATATTTAATGATTTGTTATAATGTATACTATTTGTTTATAATAATTTCAAGGCGGCACGCGGACTTTTACAGGGAATCTGTAAGATTACAAGTAAATGATAGGTAACAAAATGTTCATGAATTTTTTTCATACCCCTCTACGGGGGGCGCTATATTGAAATATATATTTAATAATTTGTTATAATACCTACTATTTATCTATAATAATTTCAAAGCGGCACGCAGACTTATAAAGGAGAAATCTGAAAAAGTATATTCACATAGGATATAACGCAAACTTTATTAATTATTTACAAATGCCCTACGTGTGGTGCTATTACAATATATATATATATATATATATATATATATATATATATATATATATATATATGAGTATATTTGTTATAATACATACTATTTATTTATAATAATTTCGAAGCGGCACTCTTAAGATATATAGGGAATAAATACA
This sequence comes from Harpalus rubripes, assembly GCA_963082715.1. Lineage (NCBI taxonomy): Eukaryota > Metazoa > Arthropoda > Insecta > Coleoptera > Carabidae > Harpalus > Harpalus rubripes. The sequence goes on along the minus strand of OY720458.1, from coordinate 24,401,294 downwards.
TTTGTTTATTATCTGCTACCATAACCTGTAATTTTTTTTGGAGTTAGAATCATCAAAATGATTAAATTCATCACTTACCTGCGTCTGAGAATTTTTATATGTATTATCTTTAATAATACTTTATTTTAATGTATATTTCATTGTCATTTATTCGTTAATTCCTTTAATAATTATTATTGATATAGCTGTTAGGCCAGGGTAATGCACTGTGTCAGGCTTGTTCACAACAGGTAACAGGTTGCGTTAGAGAAGTGGCCGCTAGAATCATTCTTGTCATTAAAATCATCGTATCGCTGTCAAAAAATTGAGTTACACTTAATTAAATTTACTTTGGAATTAAATTTTAAATGGACGTTTATGAAACCGGAATTGAGTTTTACTATAAATACTTGTCTTCATACTCAAAAACATTTGTCAATCCCATGTTGCATTTTAGGAAAAGAAGAGCAATGCAAAAAGTAGGATTTTATCTGTTGTTGCCAGTGTAATACATCTCGTCAATTCCACTTTATTTTACATAAATATAGTGTACATGTATAATATAAATAACACAAATTTTAAACAAGTCAGATTTATACAATAATGAACTATTTTTGATTTGTACTCTACGTACACATAATTTAGTAAATGATAAGGTACCTTATACAGTGCTCATTTGGTAGATTGTTATTCCTTTAATATACCTACTAGTATGAATAATTTGTTTATCCATTTTCATTTAAAAAAATGTAAAAAATATTGTTATGCAGTGTTAATGAATACGTGTTACAAATTTATAGGGTATGTAGGTAGTGGATGCAAAATACACTAACTTTTACCAATAAACTTTTATCTAGAAACGCAACGTTTTCGAGCTTCAGGCTCATAAAAGAGTAACCTTAATTTTAGTTGGTTGTGACCTACCACTTCAGTTATTAATTATCCTTATTTTAAATTTTTTAAATAATTTTTCTAGAAATCTACTATAAGTAGGCTTTTTAATGTTTGTTTTTAGGGTTGAAATATATATAAGTATAATATTATACATAAAGGGAGAGAAGTGTATAATTTTTTTCCAAGGAGTAAGTTTGTAGCGTAGCCCGAGCCGTAGGTGATGGCTACAATACGACGAGGAAAATATGTTCCAATTTCCTGCTGAAACAAAATGTGCTGTTTCTCATGATTTTGGAGTCATAGAAATCAACTTTCTCTCCCGGTCGTGAAAAAATATCATTTTATGACACCAGTATTAAAAAGTGACAGATCATTGTTACTTTGAACACTATATAGTGTTAAAAGTGAATTAGTTACCTTTGTAATAACGAATGGGACAACAAATCGACATTTTTGGCATATGTCAAAAAATTATAATAAATACAAATTTAGAAGAAAAAGTAATGTTTATAAATAGAATAGTATATGATATACGTGTTAAAAGTGATTTTATTTTGTTTGAAGGGTTGAACCACTCCGCTTCGTATTCCAAACTTCCTTCTCACAAAATAAAATGTTATTTTTAACACATATAAGCACAATGTAATTTGTTTCTATTTGTCAAAATATTTAACGACGTCGTTTAATATAAGCGATGTGTTACATGATACAACCGATTATAAAATAACTATTATTCATTTTTGTAATACATATTATAGTAATCAAAATACCACCACTAACTTCAATGCAAGCATTGCACCTTCAGAGCGAGCATATTTTGATACATTCGTTCAAAAACGCCAGAATTTGTTTGAATTTCTTGTGCTGTTATACATTAATATATACCATGTTTGCGTAATCGCGAACAGTATGCTCATTGATGCTCATTCATACTGCGTCTGCAATTCAATAAAGTTAAAATAAACAAAATAATATTTGGTGACAGGTCACAGCAAACTAAAATTAGGAAAATAATTACTCTTTTAAGAGCCTGTAGCTCGAAAACGGTGCGTTTCCGGATATGAGTTTATTAGTAAAAGTCTATTTTGCATCTCCTATATACCCTTATAAATTTGTAACAAGTATTCATTAATACCCTGTATAGAAAAATGTAAAAACAGTAAAACATTGTGAATATAAATTACCATCGTATTGGTTGGTACCACAAGCCCTGTTTTAACTAAACCGCTGTTTTAATAAATATCAAATTTCATTACTTATAATACTAATAAATAATATCAAAGTTATCAAAATATGATTTTAATGCAAAACATAGTTTGTATTCAAACAAATATTTTAAAAAAATCGTTCTTAAAACGTAAGGGTAAAATTAAACTTTGAATTTGACATTTCTTAAAACAGGGCTTGTGGTACCAGCCACTATGTCTGTATTACTACTTATGGTAGGTACATGTTTAAACAAACCTGTTCAAAAAATATAATTACAAAATAACAAATATATGTATTTAGTTTATTCTAAAAGTGATTCTATTTTTCCCATACATTTCATTTTATGTTCTTTATATTTTATATTTAGCCTTTTTATGGCCCTTCTATAATTATATTATAAAATGGTTATTGTTTTTATATATCTACAGTTAAGTAGCATTAATATTAGAAATTCGACTATTATTATTAACGAACAAAACAAAATATGTATATATCATTTGCAAATATAAAATATGTATTTGATTATTTTTGAATTGTCACAACAAATATATTAACATTCTCATATATTTGTAATTCAAATTTAAATATAATTATTAAATCAAATATCACTAAATTGTACCGCAATAAAGCAGTAGTGAACAAACCAGAAACGAATATATAAATGCGCGCAGACTTCATAGTAGTAGAGATTTGCACAAGTCGAGAATTGTATAAAACCATTATAATATTTTTTGAGATTTGACGATTCGAGAAATGCATAAGTAGTTATTTGAATAAGGCAATGCCATTTTTTTCGAATTTTATCCATTACTATGTTTTGTAAGTTGATATATGAATAAAGTGATATTTGAATTTTCGTACACTCTGACCCTACCCATTATTTTCATTATAGTAAAATGATCAAATTATTATAAGGAGTAAAATGATCAAATTATTATAAGGAGTAAAATATGTTCTTTTTAGAATAAATTGTAATTTTACTTGAGTAAAGTTTACTCTTAAAATAATTATCTTAAGTCCTGTTATAATTTCCTTTCATAAAAGTCAAATAATTATTACTTTTATTTAAGTAAAATAGTACATCAAATTATTATTACAGTGAGTAAAAATTGAAACTAAACGAGTATATCATGGTTTTATTATAAATAAATGTAAAAAATACTATTGCTCTTTCTTTACTCTTTTATAAAAATTAATATGTACTAGAGAGAAAAATAAAAATTTACACTTAAAATATTAAATATCTCATTACTCCTACTTAAATTTTTACTTTTACTCTATAATTTTGAACTGTGAAGCGTACGTCATAATGCATGTTGAAAAATTAAAAAAGATGGTTGTGTTTACACTGGTAAACAATTTCCGATACAAGAGAGTACACTTTGTTCATCTTTATATTTTCATTTGTGTTAATTTCTTTAATTAGATATTCTTCTTCTTCATATCCCTCAAATAATTAGATATTCAAATATTATAAATTATTAGTAATTATAAATCAATCAATTAATTATTTGTAGTTTGCAAGAAAAAAAATTATTTAAAAATTTAAAGAAGGGGTATAGCGATATCACCATGGCCAGAGCGTGTTAGACAGTTAGACAGACAGACAATGTACCATAATGGTAAACTCAGGCCATGTTAACGTCACCGGTCACCATACTATATCCTATATCCGTTCTCCAAAACCATCAATTTCAAATTGCAATATTACTACGAAATAATGTATTATTATAATGAGAAGCTATAGTGGTTCATTTTTATATTTTATGACCCATATATTGAAATTCCATTAAGTTCACATAACTCATTAAAAAAGTTATCAAATCGTAACCTGCATTACTTACATAATCTACTTTGATTTTGAATCATTTAAAAATTAATAATAGATGGACTCTAAGGTTAAATTTAACTAAAACTATTATAATTACCCCTTAACCTTAAAATTAATTTTAAGGTTAAGGGGTAATTATAATAGTTTTAGTTGAATCATTTAATCAAAACAACGTGGTAATCAACTCATACAAGTCAAAGTTTATGCTATTTCTTGCTCACTCAAAATGTATGAGGAAATTGTACAGTTTGAACAAAATATATGAGCTCTTATATGAGGTGATGTTTCACGATTTGTTTATGTGACATGATCTCACACATGTATCTGAATGTAAACATATCTTAACATGTAAATTATTTCACCACGAATATATCTCAGTTCAACTACTTTTTGCTCAATATGGGTAAGCAATTATGTATCTTAAGTCACAGACAAACAGCAAGCTTGCTGTTTTCTGTGCTTAAGTATAGCTGTAAGTTAAAAGTATTTTCCCTATTCACTTTTGCATCTGGTCAACGATTGTTAAATGTTAGGGTATGTTTACATTCAGATACATGAGAATTTGTGTGAGATACTTGTCAAATAAACAAATCGTAAAACATCACCTCATACAAGGGCTCATACATTTTGTTTAAACTGTATAATTTCCTGATACATTTTGACTGATCAAGAAATAACATAAACTTTGACTTGTTTGAGCTGATTACCACGTTTGTACGTTGTAGGTAATGCGTTATGTTCCGATAACTTTTTAATGCGATATGTGGCTATTGCATGGAATTTCAATGTATGAGTCATAAAATATAAAAGTTAAGCACTCTACTCGTAGCTTCTCATTATATTAATAAAAATTAAACATTATTTCATAATAATATTGCAACTGAATGTTTCGGTGAAGGGATATAGTGAAGGCAGCATGGCCTGAGTTTCTCGCTATGACCATGGTGTCATCACTAGATCTGTTCTCATTTATGTAAATATCAAAATTTAGATACGTTTTCTTTTTTGTGATTAAATTAACACTAATACATAATGTGGTCAGTATAAATACTCATCATTACAATTTTTTATTGTGAATATCTAATTTAAAAAATTAATTCAAATTACAAATAGTCGTACAAAGAAAGTATACTCTCTTACTTGTATATGAAATTGTTTAGTGTTAACGCAACCACCTTTTTTTCTAATTTTTCAACATGCATTATGACTTTTAGGCTTATACAAATTTAGTTTCATCATACTTTTATCTCAAACCAATTCTCAAATAGTAAAAAATAATTATTGAAATCTATTAATACTGGACTTTGATTTTAATGGAAAAACTAAAATTCAGTTGCATGTCTCATTTCCCATAAAAATCAAAGTCAAATACTAATAGATTTCAATAATACTTTTTTTAAAAGGGAGGTTCATATCTGAAGTATGTTTGTCTAATGTAGAATTTTTTAAAATGTTAATAGTTCTAGTACAGAAACAATTTATTTGAATTTTCGCTTCATATTTTAGTATAGGTGAACACAATGCTAATGATGAAAACTTATGCATTTACTGCTAATTAATTATTACACGATTACACCTCTTGTAATACTACGTCTTATTCAAAATAGTGAGTTGCAAAGCCTACTGCATTTAATGTAATATTTTAGTCATTCGCCATTGTATTTTTTAATAATATAAGATAAATGATTATTTTCATTTATTTGATAGCAAATTTCATGTGTTTATTTAAATTTGAGTAAATATATAAGTAATAAACGTAAATAACTCGTTTATTTGAAAAAATTGTACATAAACAACATTACCTTATTCAAAAGAGAAAAAAATACTTTTTCCAATAAAAGAATAAAAAATATATGGTTCCATTTAAAATTTATATATTTTGTCCCAAATTTTGGGAACCGCTGATATTTTTTTGCTGATATCACTCATTTTCTTATTCAAAATGGAACAATTTTGCTCATTTAACCAACTTCGTCCCACTTCAATTAAAAAAGTTACCAATAGTGAACAAGCTTATACAAATACCCAGTAATGGAAATTTCTAAAAGTAATATGTACTAACAAAGCGAGATAATTGCTGGTTTATGTATAGACAGACCACCTTGTATGTACCCTTCATTCAAATCTATTGCAAAATTTACAAAAATATGCGGAATGTGCTCTTGTTTTAACTTTTGAAATGAAATTCTATGGAATAAGTATAAAATTGTGTTTGTGGGTGTATTCTGGCAGCAAAACTATAAAAAGAGAGCTTCTGTATCCGAATTTAGATCCAGTTTATTAGGAATAATGTTCGTTTTAGTTTATTTGCCTACGTTTTCAAGTAATACAGCATGTATTTATATATTTAATATCACACAATATTTTAATTGATATGTATTGGTGACAGAATAGTATACTATGTATTTTAACTGTATTAACTAATTGTCGTTTAAATGTAAATATGATATTTAAAGTAATGACATACGGATATTACTCTTGTGTTTAAAATTTAAAACAAGTTTTTGGCATTTACATTACTGGTTCTAAAATACACACTACTGCGTACTTTCTTTGCTTAAATACCTATTAAGATAAAAATATTTTATTTGAAAGAATAATTTTGGTACAATTTCATGTTAAAGGCTGCAGAAAAATTATTTACTTATTTCACTCTCAATCTCGATGTAGACACAAAATAATATTTAAGAAAATACGAGTATATCGCAATCCTAATATAAACTACCAAAATTATACGCAATATCAACTTCAAAAGTCAAATCGTCACTTATTATTTGATGAATGGCACGATAAAAATGATATGGCCTCGGATATGACTGAAACATGTTTGATCCTTCATATCCGAGTTCGCGAGTTCATATCTTAAATAGTAACATTAAGTAATATCACAGATTGGCACACCCAGCAATGGGTAATAAGCCGTGATGATATATTTATTTTATTTATTTATTTAAGTAATATCAAATACTAGTACACTATACATATATTTAAATATTTCAAATACCCAAAAATAGAAGAATGCATAACTTTATTTTCCTAATAATTATAATACTAAAATTTAAAAATAAAATAATTGTAATTGAAATACATTCAAAGTTTATTTAATTACAAATGTTGTTAGAAAAAAATCTGTTTTCACATTTTTTAAGTAATGTGATCATTAGTAGCAACTAGGAAACCACAAAGAACGCAAGGGATATATAACATTACACTGAATTTCATATTTTAATTACATCACAATTGAGATTTTTTTATTTATCTAATTATTCATATTATGCTCAATACTACTATTTTGTAGGTGTCAGGATTGTAAAAATTGTACACAAATGTGTAAAGCGAGTAATTTTTAAATTTAGCCTAGCCTAAATTGCAAAACGTATCATTCTCCTGTCAAATTACAAATAGTTCAAGAATATATATATTACACTAGGGTTTTTTCTACTAGGAAAAAAATAATATAATTTGAACTGTTATTTTAATAGCAATATAGTGAATTCAAAATATATGAAAAAAATAAAATTAATTTAATCATTAACAAAAAAGGTAATTTTCAATACATGTGCCATCTATTAGCAAATAATAAAAAGTAACTAAGCACGTGCATTTTTAAAAACAGATAGTACATGCTTTCGATGAATATTAGCATGCGTCGAGAATATAGGTGTATATGTATGAAAAATTAATAAAAACAAAATATATGCATCAAAATTAAACTTTCGTAACTATGTAATTTTTCTTTACGTTACAATTAATATTAACATATAGAAATCCAAATAAAAAACTATAATATAACTTGTTGAAGGTCAACATGTAGGTTAGGTAATATATTTTTTTGTATAAAATTCGTTACTTACCGCTCATGTTAACCGGTGTTGTTGCCGTACTAGATAAATTTACTATGTGGTTCACAGTCACCGATAAAATTAAAAATAGATTTGTTGGACACAAACACAACCGTCACGAACATGTACTAAACTGTAGACTGAAGTGAAGTGGTTAGTTGTTGGTACTACATACGCGAATATTTATATATAAGATACGTATATGTTGCACATATATTTATTTACATATTTTCTGTGTACAGAAGCATGTACAGAAATATTTAAAATTACTGTGTTATTACTTTTATAACTTGTACATTTTTTAATACATGCATTACCTATGCTTTGCTAAATATATGTATATATATATTATATTTTGTTGTTATATATATATATATATATATATATATATATATATATATATATATATATATATATATATATATAAACGAAACGAACTTAACGAACTTAATGTGATAAATTTAAAGGTGAGTAGTACGACATGTGTAGATTACGAAACAGAAAGAATTTTTTAAAAATTCGCATATTTAAGGGTAGTTCTCATTAAACTAACATTATTATTATTATTATTATTATTATTATTATTATTATATTATTATATATCTTTGCAAATAATATATATGTTAACATACTCAGAATTTTACATTATTCAACAAAATATAATAATAAAAATATTGTCAATAACAATAAAAAATATCATTTCACTAAAAACATTAAAAATGTAATAGTAAAATGAAATATAAATAATTTATTTTATTTTTTAAAATTCATGATTGTCTCTATGTATGATTGTAATGACATTACAATATAGGTATGGATGTATAAAGTGTTTTATGATATTATAATGCTAAATAAAATAAGACAAAAAAAAATGAATCAGTCATACGACGAAATTATGTAACAAATTCTAATCGTCGAAGGCATACAGCACATCTATTTTTATTTCTTTAAATTATGTTTAATTTTTTACTACACATATTACGTCGTTCAATACACTGACACATTGCGTATTTCTTTATTAAATAAATATTTTATAAACATAGGTAATTTATATTTATAATTATAAAATTGTTGTACAAATAACAAAAAATAAGAAAGCTATTTTATAGGAATTTCATAAAATGCTCATAGGCGCCGACTACATTGGGCATCGGGGCAATGCCCCCAAGGAGTCTTTTCCCTTAGCGCAGCAATTTTTTTAAAATCAGTAAAACTTTTGTTTAATGTACGAGTAAAATAAAAAATATATAATTTAATGTAATATTAATTACAGGGTGTAAATCAAAAAACGGGACATAGGCGTTTAACATGGGGAATTAGTTTTTCTTTACGCAGACGTTATCAAATTATTTTATTTAAAAATACTTCAAACAAATTATAGAGATTTAAATTCTGCATCTAAATAATGTAAAACGACTGTTCTTGTTCTTCAGGTAAGCGAAATAATCAGTTATAAATTACTGTTTTCATGAGCTTTTAATCTAGACAGCCATGGAGTATTACAAGAAACAAACAATTTCATAGTATTTAACAGTCAATTTATATTTAAAAATAAATTAGAGTAGTAACTATAAACTAATACAAAACACAAAAAGTATACCTTGTTCCATTTAAGCTATTCAGTATTACAGAGAATAGGGAATAGTTTTGACCTCTCTGGCTGAAATTGAAGATAAAGCACAAGTTTACCCAATGTAATTTCGGTTACTTAAAACTGGCGCTGATGTGAGCGCATCTACTGAATGGCTTAAATGGAACTGTTTTAAAACTAACACAATTGTTGCTAGAATAATCGTTTTATATGATTTAGATGCAAAATTTAAATCACTATAACTTTAATTTGAAGTATTTTTGCATAAAATAATTTGATAACATTTGCGCAAAGAACTGATTTCCCATGTTAAAGGTCTTTTCATTTACACTCCGTACATTGAAGATAAAAAATAATTTAAAATAATTTCCATTGAAAACTAGTTATTTTTTCTTTATCCCTTTCCAGTATTTTTTTTTTTGTAATGCATTAATGGTTAATTTTATTGTTTGATTTTGGTCATTATTTAAAACTTGTGCTTCCAAAGAAAATTAGGAAAGAAAGAAACAATGCTACATGTATTTTATGTATTAATTTCACTACCAGCAAATAGAAGATTTTGATAAATAGGTAATATGGTTACTTTGGATTAATAAAAAATCTTTGAATCTGAAAATATACGTGTATACACCGGCAAAATTAAAGGAACACAAATAAATCATATTTTAGTGATGTTTTTTCATTATTTATTTGACTGAATTTGGTATCGGCAAATTCATACTGCAAAGACTAATTATAAAAAAACTAAATTTTCCATTATTTATAAATGATTAATTATTAATTAAAAATAATGATTTCCTATTTTTTTTTAATTACTTCATATATTTAGAATTGAAAAAAGAACAATAGCAGAAATGATTGTGAACTCGGGGGTTTCCACTATTTTTCAATTTTTTGTTATTCATTATGAAAAGTTATATCTATTATATTGAAAACAGCATTTTTTTTTAACTTGAACGACCAATTTGTACCTTCACGTCAGTGCGACAGAGCGCTTGTCTAAATGCTCAATATTAATGCGGTCATAGCGTCATTATGTTTAAAATTCAGTTCTGTATTTTTAAGAAATGGAGTAGGAGTGCTAAAAATCGACTCGCCTACGTTAAAGATATTGAAATTATTTGATATATGTACGTAAAACAGAGTATTATAAAGTGTTCCTATGTTGAGAGGTACAACAAAAACTGTAAACTCGATTTGGCATATTACGTCACAGCCCAACCAGCAATCGGCGCGATTTGGACCAAGGTTGGTTAGGTATGACCAATCAATATGTAACAACTCGATAAATGATAATTAATCTTTAGTAGATGGCTATATTTAGGTGGTGTTATATCGTTATTTGTAATACATGTAGAATTAATACTACAAACATGAAAATAAGAGAAGGTTCAAACTTTCTTAAATATATAGCCTTTTTATATTCCCCTAATTTTGCCGGTGGGCGTATATTTTCTTCGTATCTTCTTAATATTAATACCTATCACTCTCCACTCTGTTGAAATTATAGTCGTGGTTTAGGCTATGTGTAGTGCCCGATAGTAATGAATTAAAAAATCAAACTGTCCGACATCAAAAATGTTCATTTGGATCAAAATGCCATGAGTAATTAAGATAGATTAAAGAGAACATGTACTTCATGAATATCAATATTGTTTATCATGTAACTGTGTCTATTGTAAATTCATATAAAATTTTCGGTTGTTTTTAACGACGTCAGGAGGCCTATTCTATAACTTTTACCAATATTGATACGCGCTCCATCTTGGTAAATTTCCTAGCGAATATCGTCGAACACCGGCGGTTATAACCGATTTGCGAGACATGACGTCACACCCAGCGGTGAACTCGAGACGGGATTCCAAGCACGCATAGGATCTTGGAATTTAGTTATCCAGATCGAAGCTGTCAGTTGTTTCGGCGCCATTATTGAATCGTTTAACTTTCGACTATGAATTTTTTGTGTTGATTGAATTTAAATGGCTTTTAATTTCTTCCTTTTATAAGGAGTTGAAACTATACTAATTATTATTTTATTTTAACATGAATTTGTTTATACTTGTTGAAGACATATCGGCATGTACGATAACTGAATTTTAATCAAATTTCAGATTGAATAAGAATACCAGTTGGTATGTTATCGACTGTTCATCTCTTCTAATGGATATCGGTAAACGGATCCAGCGAATTCCTATACATTAGAGCATTTAATAAGTAATATTACTTATTAAATGATTTGATATTAAGATGATACAAATTTTTAAAATAATTTTATTTACAGGAATTTATAACGAGGTAATGATGTCATTTAACTTTTTAACTGTAGGAAGCTACCAACGCAGTGTTAAAAACAATTTGCTGGCATGTATAAGCCAGCCATTTTGTACTTTAGATTTTGCGTATCCATCGCAAATTTCCACAAAAGCGATAAAAAGGTAAATAAATGACGCGAAGAACATGTACAAATAACTTTATAGATAGTTGGAAACAAAGGGAAAAGCGAAAGTAGTGATTTAGATTTACTTTGTTTCGAAAGATGAATAGGTATGATTCCTATTAGACTTTGAAGATATGTATTCAAAACGAACAGTTACATTTATCATTATTTTTTAGGTAACGAAAGGGTGAATTTAGAAAGTAAAAGCTTCATTATGTTCCAAATTTCCGCCAACGGTGCAACAACACCCGTTGTAACAGTTTCGCTAACTTTGGTGCACCAATTGCTAGCGATACGAGTCACTGCCACTGCTACAATGACTACTTCAAAAGTTGGAGGTACATCCAAAAGTACATATGCAAGCCAATTTCGTATTACCAATTCATATAGATAAATAAAAAGAGGATCTGCATAAATATTATGTATTAATTTTATGTTTGTGTGTTTCAGGAAAATCAAAAATACAATCAGCCATGCTGAAGATTTTAAAGAAATCGGTGTGGAGTCTAATAAGGCCAAGGAGTTGGGTGAAGAAGAAATGGCGAACATGAACAAATAATTGAATAATGCTATTATAATTCTAAAAAGAATAGCTGTACCGGTTAGAAAGCATACATATGAAAATAAAGAATACCTGTATATGAATTGATTTTGTCATTTTTTTACATCCCCGTTTTACTTTTGCAAAGTAAATAATAAATATCACATACAGTAGTTGTACATAATTATTATGCAATAACAAAATTACGTAAGTATATGCATATGTCATAAAGCTGTTCCCATTAATTAGATTCATTAGATATAAATAATTTCATAACATGATTTACTCTAAAAGTCTAAAGGATATTGAACATACATATTATAATATGTATAAATAAATTACTACACAACTTACAACTAGAAAATATCGGATTTAAATATATTGCCAATCCACTCTCAAATCATCAACAATATGGGGATACTAAAATTACTAGTATTATCCCCAAATCTATCGTTAGAGAGGGGGAAAATCAAACGATGACGTAGACCATTAAATTTATAATACCCTTATAAGAATGGAAACGCAAAGCAGTAACCTATATAAAAAATATAACGTCGCGAGCTAACGATCTCTGCCGTCCAACATAGAAACTACGAAGAAAATTGAAGTGCACTGTTGCCAAGCACTACCAAACTCGTCTGGCGAGTGGCGATAATATACGAGCAAGAATCCAATCGCTCTCAGTCGTCAGTAAGCAGTACAAGTCACGATACAAATGTGATATGTTATGAAAATTCTTATTTCCTCTTATTTTAAATATCGATAATAAAGTTATTGTAGATTGCATTAAATTACTACCTACTATTCTTATTATATTGTTTTCCATGTGATATGACCCCTTTTCGGTAAATTGAATTGTATATTTTCAAAATATCATACTCCTATTATATACAACTATACAACTCATCAGAAAATAGACCAATCAGATAGCTCAATTTTTCTTAGTTACGCTGTATAACATCGATTATTTGCGTTGATAAGTTGTGTTTCGCGAACAAATGAATCATATGTAACCATCATCCATGGATATAAATGAAAAAGTAATATATTTGACATTTCGTAAAAATATAGTTGGTTGATTCATTGTATAGTCTTAACGTATACAACTCGAGCTTCGAAAATCATCTGAATATACAGTTTGCCGACTCGATGTGTTACCTGAAAACACAACTCCACCTACGTTGTTGTTGTGTTTCCTACGCAACACATCTCGTCCTATCAACTGTATATTCGTTTATTTTCAAACCTCTGGCTGTATAACTATAGAGTATATCGATATCGAAACTATTTATATCATATTATTCGCAGTTTATTTTGATTATATGAAATCCAAACAATTTTTTAACCTGGTGAATGAAACAAAAATGTCTAACAGTCTAACTAAATAATAAGACTAGGATTTTAAATTTGCGAACTGAAGGCAGGTCGCCGATGGAAGACATTTATATTGGCTACAAAACGGACATAAAATAACAAGTTCACTGCAAGTTCTTACTTCCATTCTATTATAGCAACTTGTTATTGTAAGTTCTTACGTATATTGTTTATTTTATTTATTTATTTATTAGCAGGCACTCAACAGGATACCGAAAAGTATCCCAATTACCGAGGGCTGGAAAAATATATACAAAAAACAAAGAAAATATAGTTTCAGACGTAAGTGTACAATAGAAAAATAACAAAATAACATAATAATTGTAAGCCTAAGAAAAATACGCAAGTAAACAGTTCTTAAATTGCATAAGACTACTATTAAATATGTCAATATCAGTGTTGGAAACATGATTATTAAAAATGTGACAAATTCTCCTAAGAGGCGCTGTAAGTTCATAATTGGTTGTTGTTAATGGTTGTTTAAATGTGTATTTTATACTTAGCGATCTAATTTGAGTACGTGGTACAGCAAAATTTATATTTTCCAAACCCGAGATATCATCAATGTGGCCATGGATAAGTTTGTAAAGAAATACGCAAGATAGAATATTGCGTCGACTCTCAAGAGTAAGCATATTAAAATCCAGTATAGAGCTGGTATAATTGTGTGCAAGGTAATTGAAGAAAATACAAAATTTACGTGACTCTTACGAGAGGTACATTTTCCATACTATAAACATAACAATTAAGATTCTGTTTCGTAGAATATGTCATTACTTTATATTTATTAATGTTAAAAAATAAATGTAAGGCAACAGACCATTTATGGATATTGGCGACGTCAGACTGAAAAAGTAAATAATCTTGATATGTATTAATAATTTTAAAGATTTTCAAGTCATCAGCATATAATAATAATTCAGAATGTTTAACATGGGAAGTAATGTCATTTAAAAAAAGGATAAAAAATAACGGACCAAGATTAGACCCTTGTGGAACTCCAGAAGAAAGCATGAAACTTTTAAATTTACAGCCATTATAGTAAACATAATTCACTTCAGGCCCGGATACGGCCACCGGGCAACCGGGCAAATGCCCGGTGGGCCGAACCTTAAAATTGGGCCGACCTTACTGCAATTTTTAAATAAATAATCAAAAGAAAAAAATATTTTTTTAATCTGAGCAAAAACGGCTAGTCTAGAATACCAACCAGTCAAGAATTTTATTTTGATCATTATATACCGGGTGTACTACTGTTTTTGTGGACCATAGGAAATACAATGTTAAAATTTTGCCCTATTAATTTTATAACAAAAGTGTAATTACAAAAATTTTCAAAATTAAAAACTGCGTTTAACAAGTCCAATATTATTTTTTGCATGCGCTTCGTTAGCTATTTAGAGTGAGCCACGAACAATAGCACAAAATGTTAAACAGTTGTATTTCTTAAGTTTCGCAGATGACATCTCTCATAAAGTTTTAATAATTATTAAATTCATTAATTTATTTAAAAGTAATCATGGATACATTTACCATCGCACATGTGAAAGTGAAACAATACGACTATGGAATTGTATGTTCTGTCGTGCTTAAAGACGGATATTTTATTTTATGGTTGTCTCATGACAAGAATCTATTATATCTATAAATTTAGACTCTTTTGCTACAGTTTTTAATTCTCAACATTTTTTTGTATTTAAGCTTTAGTTCTAAAATTAATTGGGAAGAATTTAGAGCCACATGAAAATTTTTACTTTTGTATTTCCTATGGTCCATAAAAAGTAGACACCCGGAATATATTTGTAAAACCAATAAAAACACTGAATTCTACAAAAATTAGAGCGCGGAAAGCAATATTTCTAGTCATCTTGGATTTATTTCTGAAGGGTTTAATTCCTATAAAATGAATGTATAACTATTCGAGTTTCGTCAAATTGAGTTCTGTGCGTTGGGTTAATATTACATTAAAGTATTTTTTAATTTGCAAGCGATATAGTCACTTTTTTCACAAATACGGACTAATAATCATTTGGGCGCGAAATACCTATAAAATGCACGCACCACCCGAATTTTGCCAAATTGAGTTCAGCGCATTAGGTGACTTTACGTTCAAGTATTTTTTAAAAATTTGCGAGCGAAGAAGTCATAATTTTCACAAGAGTCTTTAGATGAGGTAAAATCCGACTTTATTTCTGCAAAAAAAATTTATAAAGATATCTGCTTCCGCGGTTTAATTTTGGGTTACTTCATTACACCAAAAAAAAATAGAATTTCAATGATTCTTTTTTCAAATTGAAATTAATTTTTAATTCGGGCCGGTCTGCTACTATTTGCCCGGGCCGGCTTTAGACCTCGTGTCCGGTCCTGATTCTCTCGATATTTAATATAAGATCTGAAAACGATAATTAATGCAGGCGAGAAGCTAAATTGATGCTGAAGTTTCCAAAGCAAGATTTCATGATTTACCCTGTCAAAAGCCTTGGAATTTATAATAATTAGCTAGTAATAAATAACAGAGAAATGATTACAAATTTAGTGACTTCAAGCACATATTTTTTTTTCTTAAAAAAGCCAAAAGTGTACAATCTAATTAATATTGTAAATAATTAAATAAAATAAATTTATATTTTGCGAGCCAGCGAAAAAGTTTTTTCCCGATTGACATTAAAAGTGCGATTTTTTTGACAGCTAAATGTAAAAATATTTTTACTATTATATAGCAACCGCTATACAAACGCATAGTAACCGTTCAACAAACGCATAGCAACATAATTTGATGGCGATAACTTTCAACAATAATCACTATAATATGTTCAACGGCAGCCTCTGCTGTAAATCTGGTATTTTAGTGCCTAGTTAAACAAATAACTATTTTTCAACCGCCTCTCTTGGCAACCCATGAAAAAGAACTTTGTTGCTCACTCCTCAAAAAACATCAACTTTACGATGACATATGAGAGCATAAATTTCTATTTTTTTATTATATTACTCGTAGAAAAACATTTTTTGCAGGTAATAATAAATAAAATCCGAATTGGGGTCATTCATTGTCATCCTAAGGTTAACAAACTATTATGTTTTATTTCTTTCCCACTGGCATAAACGATTCTACAGCACCTGCATTACTCATCTCATTAGAGACGTCGAAAGGACCGGGATGGGGGAGTTTGCTATTATTTCTTGCTTTCGTTGTTTCATCGTGATAACATTGTAATATTTTTCTAACTGCGTACACGATTATTGGATTTTGTTTTAGGAATTACATTTTATATCGTTTTTTGCTCAGTTTTTGAATAATATTCTGTTTTAATTTATTTTACTTTTGGCTTTTTTTTCTGGATTTTGACTTTAGTACCTTCTATTCCAATTTCATTTTCTATTTTCGATATTCTGATAACAACTTTCTGCTGTATTTTTGTATATTCCGTTTTGATTTATTGTACGACTTTTATTATTTGTTTTGGCTAAATTGCAGTTTATCCAGAATTCAAGAATTTTATATTAATGGTTATATATACTTGGTAAACCATTAAAAACATTAAACACCGCTAAAAATTGGGTGCGGAAAGCTATATTTATAGAGATTTTGGCATTTTTTCTGAAAAAAATTAGGTTAGATTAACACCTGTGTGAAACTAGCAAGAGAGAACCAGCAAGAGAGTGTTATGTACTCCTACCGTTCAATAAAGTCGTCGCAGTACGTGAACGAAGCAGCGGCTATCAAAATGTTTTGTATTAGAGAGCACTGAAATGTAATTAAACTATTATTTTAAGGTATGGTTGTTGTATTTGAATAAAAATGTATTTAAGATGTTATTTTAATAATGAACTTTACAAATAATGAATCAATAAAGGATTAAGCACTATTAACCATAACCATTGCATCCATATTTGTATTATATTTTTGCATAAACAACCCCCTGCCAAACTACTCTCTCATAATAAAATTAAGCCTACAAACTGAATAAACTAGTACAAACAAAAACAGATATATGTATAGTTTAGATAAGTAACAAAACTAACTTTTTTACTGCAAAATTGTACCACTCTGCATTTTTGCATAACGATAGATAGGGGTAGGGGTGCACACATCTCAAATAAAAATATATTACGACCAGGGCCGTACAAAACACGCAACCCAAAGTAAATAATTTATAACTTTTTTACTGCAAAATGTACCCTTCTGCATTTTTGCACCAAGATAGGTAAGGGTGCAGTCATTTGATATAAAAATAGGTGACTACCACCAGGACCGTACAAAATAGCAAACACTAAAATGAAACAAGTCATATCCCCCAGAGTTAAATAATAGGAGTATATAACTTTTGTATTGCAAAATGTATACATCATTTCTGCTCAAAGTTAGGTAGGGATGCACCCTTTTAAAATAAAAATAGGTGAGTACCACCAGGGCCGTACAAAACAGGGAACACTAGAATGAAACAAGATAAGACATATACCCCAGTATTAAATAATTTATAACTACTATATTGCAAAATGTACACCCCTGCATTTTTGCACAAAGGTAGGTAGGAATGCGCCATTTTAAAATATAAATAGGTGAGTACCACCAGGGCCGTACAAAACAGGGAACACTAGAATGAAACAAGATAAGACATATACCCCAGTATTAAATAATTTATAACTACTATATAGCAAAATGTACACCCCTGCATTTTTGCACAAAGGTAGGCGGGATGCACCATTTTAAAATAAAAATAGGTGAGTACCACCAGGGCCGTACAAAACAGGGAACACTAGAATGAAACAAGATAAGACATATACCCCAGTATTAAATAATTTATAACTTCTCTATTGCAAAATGTACACCCCTGCATTTTTGCACAAAGGTAGGTAGGGATGCACCATTTTAAAATAAGAATAGGTGAGTACCACCAGGGCCGTACAAAACAGGGAACACTAGAATGAAACAAGATAAGACATATACCCCAGTATTAAATAATTTATAACTTCTCTATTGCAAAATGTACACCCCTGCATTTTTGCACAAAGGTAGGTAGGGATGCATCATTTTAAAATAAAAATAGGTGAGTACCTCCAGGGCCGTACAAAACAGCAACCACTAGAATGAAACAAGATAAGACATATACCCCAGTATTAAATAATTTTTAACTTCTATATTGCAAAATGTACACCCCTGCATTTTTGCACAAAGGTAGGTAGGGATGCACCATTTTAAAATAAAAATAGTTGAGTACCACCAGGGCCGTACAAAACAGGGAACCCTAGAATGAAACAAGATAAGACATATACCCCAGTATTAAATAATTTATAACTTCTATATTGAAAAATGTACACCCCTGCATTTTTGCACAAAGGTAGGTAGGGATGCACTATTTTAAAATAAAAATAGGTGAGTACCTCCTGGGCCGTACAAAACAGCAACCCCTAGAATGAAACAAGATAAGACATATACCCCTGTATTAAATAATTTATAACTTCTATATTGCAAAATGTACACCCCTGCATTTTTGCACAAAGGTAGGCAGGGATGCACTATTTTAAAATAAAAATAGGTGAGTACCTCCAGGGCCGTACAAAACAGCAACCACTAGAATGAAACAAGATAAGACATATACCACAGTATTAAATAATTTATAATTTCTATATTGCAAAATGTACACCCCTGCATTTTTGCACAAAGGTAGGTAGGGATGCACTATTTTAAAATAAAAATAGGTGAGTACCTCCTGGGCCGTACAAAACAGCAACCACTAGAATGAAACAAGATAAGACGTATACCACATTATTAAATAATTTATAACTTCTATATTGCAAAATGTACACCCCTGCATTTTTGCACAAAGGTAGGTAGGGATGCACTATTTTAAAATAAAAATAGGTGAGTACCTCCAGGGCCGTACAGAACAGCAACCACTAGAATGAAACAAGATAAGACGTATACCCCAGTATCAAATAATTTATATCTTCTATATTGCAAAATGTACACCCCCTGCATTTTTGCACAAAGGTAGGTAGGGATGCACCATTTTAAAATACAAATAGGAGAGTACCTCCAGGGCCGTACAAAACAGCAACCACTAGAATGAAACAAGATAAGACATATACCCCAGTATTAAATAATTTATAACTTCTATATTGCAAATTGTACACCCCTGCATTTTTGCACAAAGGTAGGTAGGAATGCACTATTTTAAAATAAAAATAGGTGAGTACCTCCAGGGCCGAACAAAACGGCAACCACTAGAATGAAACAAGATAAGACGTATACCCCAGTATCAAATAATTTATAACTTCTATATTGCAAAATGTACACCCCTGCATTTTTGCACAAAGGTAGATAGGGATGCACTATTTTAAATTAAAAATAGGTGAGTACCACCAGGGCCGTACAAAACAGGGAAAACTAAAATGAAACAAGATAAGACATATACCCCAGTATTAAATAACTTATAACTTCTATATTACAAAATGTACACCCCTGAATTTTTGCACAAAGGTAGGTAGGGATGCACCATTTTAAAATAAAAATAGGTGAGTACCGCCAGGGCCGTACAAAACAGGGAAAACTAATATGAAACAAGATAAGACATATACCCCAGTATTAAATAATTTATAACTTCTATATTGCAAAATGTACACCCCTGCATTTTTGCACAAAGGTAGGTAGGGATGCACCATTTTAAAATAAAAATAGGTGAGTACCTCCAGGGCCGTACAAAACAGCAACCACTAGAATGAAACAAGATTTGTATACCCCAGTATTAAATAATTTATAACTTCTATATTACAAAATGTACACCCCTGCATTTTTGCAAAAAGGTAGGTAGGGATGCACCATTTTAAAATAAAAATAGGTGAGTACCTCCAGGGCCGTACAAAACAGCAACCACTAGCATGAAACAAGATTTGTATACCCCAGTATTAAATAATTTATAACTTCTATATTACAAAATGTACACCCCTGCATTTTTGCACAAGGGTAGGTAGGGATGCACCATTTTAAAATAAGAATAGGAGAGTACCACCAGGGCCGTACAAAACAGGGAAAACTAAAATGAAACAAGATAAGACATATACCCCAGTATTAAATAATTTATAGCTTCTCTATTGCAAAATGTACACCCCTGCATTTTTGCACAAAGGTAGGTAGGGATGCACTATTTTAAAATAAAAATAGGTGAGTACCTCCTGGGCCGTACAAAACAGCAACCACTAGAATGAAACAAGATAAGACGTATACCCCAGTATTAAATAATTTATAACTTCTATATTACAAAATGTACACCCCTGCATTTTTGCACAAAGGTAGGTAGGGATGCACCATTTTAAAATACAAATAGGAGAGTACCTCCAGGGCCGTACAAAACAGCAACCACTAGAATGAAATAAGATAAGACATATACCGCAGTATTAAATAATTTATAACTTCTATATTGCAAAATGTACACCCCTGCATTTTTGCACAAAGGTAGGTAGGGATGCACTATTTTAAAATAAAAATAGGTGAGTACCTCCAGGGCCGTACAGAACAGCAACCACTAGAATGAAACAAGATAAAACGTATACCCCAGTATCAAATAATTTATATCTTCTATATTGCAAAATGTACACCCCCTGCATTTTTGCACAAAGGTAGGTAGGGATGCACCATTTTAAAATAAGAATAGGAGAGTACCACCAGGGCCGTACAAAACAGGGAAAACTAAAATGAAACAAGATAAGACATATACCCCAGTATTAAATAATTTATAGCTTCTCTATTGCAAAATGTACACCCCTGCATTTTTGCACAAAGGTAGGTAGGGATGCACTATTTTAAAATAAAAATAGGTGAGTACCTCCTGGGCCGTACAAAACAGCAACCACTAGAATGAAACAAGATAAGACGTATACCCCAGTATTAAATAATTTATAACTTCTATATTACAAAATGTACACCCCTGCATTTTTGCACAAAGGTAGGTAGGGATGCACCATTTTAAAATACAAATAGGAGAGTACCTCCAGGGCCGTACAAAACAGCAACCACTAGAATGAAATAAGATAAGACATATACCGCAGTATTAAATAATTTATAACTTCTATATTGCAAAATGTACACCCCTGCATTTTTGCACAAAGGTAGGTAGGGATGCACTATTTTAAAATAAAAATAGGTGAGTACCTCCAGGGCCGTACAGAACAGCAACCACTAGAATGAAACAAGATAAAACGTATACCCCAGTATCAAATAATTTATATCTTCTATATTGCAAAATGTACACCCCCTGCATTTTTGCACAAAGGTAGGTAGGGATGCACCATTTTAAAATACAAATAGGAGAGTACCTCCAGGGCCGTACAAAACAGCAACCACTAGAATGAAACAAGATAAGACATATACCCCAGTATTAAATAATTTATAACTTCTATATTGCAAATTGTACACCCCTGCATTTTTGCACAAAGGTAGGTAGGGATGCACCATTTAAAAATAAAAATAGGTGAGTACCACCAGGGCCGTACAAAACATGGAACACTAGAATGAAACAAGATAAGACATATACCCCAGTATTAAATAATTTATAACTTCTATATTGCAAAATGTACACCCCTGCATTTTTGCACAAAGGTAGGTAGGGATGCACCATTTTAAAATAAAAATAGGTGAGTACCTTCAGGGCCGTACAAAACAGGGAACACTAGAATGAAACAAGATAAGACTTATACCCCAGTATTAAATAATTTATAACTTCTATATTACAAAATGTACACCCCTGCATTTTTGCACAAAGGTAGGTAGGGATGCACCATTTAAAAATAAAAATAGGTGAGTACCACCAGGGCCGTACAAAACAGGGAACACTAGAATGAAACAAGATAAGACATATACCCCAGTATTAAATAATTTATAACTTCTATATTGCAAAATGTACACCCCTGCATTTTTGCACAAAGGTAGGTAGGGACGCACTATTTAAAAATAAAAATAGGTGCGTACCTCCAGGGCCGTACAAAACAGCAACCACTAGAATGAAACAATATAAGACGTATACCCCAGTATTAAATAATTTATAACTTCTATATTGCAAAATGTACACCCCTGAATTTTTGCACAAAGGTAGGTAGGGATGCACCATTTAAAAATAAAAGTAGGTGAGTACCACCAGGGCCGTACAAAACAGGGAACACTAGAATGAAACAAGATAAGACATATACCCCAGTATTAAATAATTTATAACTTGTGCAGTTTCAGTACCAAAGACTCCCAAGAGCAGGTAACTTAAAAATATTGCAAGCTCGCTTAACTTAAAGACATAATTTGCATGCTGAAGAATAAAGCCATAACTGGTCAATTTTGATGACTTCAGTTGAGCATTTTTCTGTACCACTACACCAGATGGTGTAGTTCGTAGAGTTTAAATATCTAGTCGAAAGTCGAAACTGAAATTGAACAGAAAATAATTGATATCGTTAATGAGTTTTACAACAAGAGGATGCATACTAAAAAATGCCAGAATTCGTCGATTGAGTCATACACGTCTGAATAGAGCGATGTTGTAGAACGCACATGTTCATCGGTTCCGAATTACCTCCATCATTTTGGGCGCAACAGTGGCTATAGTGAATTACCTCCGAATCTTATAGTATCAAGTTAAAGTTTTAACTTAAAGGAGAATAAAAAAGGTAGCTGTAAACAAAACAATACAACCAAGCATAAATGTAATGTTGTAATGTAAGAATAAATATGATTCCTCGTAAATATTATGAAACTTTCTTATACGAGTAGGCCTATGAATTAATGACCAATTTTCTTATATTTTTTACATAAAAAGCAAAAAAAATCTATGGGGCAGACTATATCTGACTTTAGAAAGAGTACAAGAATAATGTAACCATCTATGGCAGCATTTACATTGAACCCATTTCTGTCCTAAATCATTATCCCTTCCGCAATATAAACAGGTATTGATCATACTATCAGATGTTTCCAAAATTTTGTTTTGTAACTCAAGTCTGTAGTCGTCAGGATTGAAGGGTGTTAAATTTAAATTTTGTATAAGTTTACAAAAGAAGTATATTATATATATATATATATATATATATATATATATATATATATATATATATATATATATATATATATATATATATATATATATATATATATATTCCACAATTATAACCGTCAGTTTGAATAGGATGAGACATTACTTTTGGTGTCAAGTGTATGTTCGAAAATCTTGTATCACCTGAGTACTTTATAAATTCACAAAATATATTCAAATAATATTTTGTTTCTTTTAAACTACTCCCCATGGGATTAATGAAATGAAATGAATTGTTCTCAAAGTTTACAACGCATAAACACCAATGATTGCCATGTATATTTACCGGCATAAAATATATATTATCAGTGATACTTAATTTACAACTGAAAATTTGACTATCCAAAATGTATATAGCTATTTCCGAATTTACTATACAAATTTTTCTCTTTTGATCGATCGAAAAAATATTAAAGAAGATATCAATTACAAAGTTAGTTACCCAGTTTCGCTCTTGCAAAGAATTAAAATCATGAATATAAATTTCTTTTACTGGACACGGAAGTGTTTTAAATTCTGCAATTTTATATTTTAAACCTGGAACATAAGTATAATGCTTTGGATCTGTAACTAAACCATTGTCATAAAGTAACACCCACGGGACTTCATAAATTTCTTTTGCTTCTTCAGTTAAGTGACTCTTTTTCTCTTCCTCACAATCGTTTACTTGCGTGCTCTGGTGTTTATTCCCATTCTTTGCAACAAAAATATTTGTATCTTCTTCCATCTCCTTGGTACTCTGGATTTCGGTAATTTTGTCTTCTAATACTTTTTTCTTATTTAGTTCCATCAATTCTTTTAAAAATACATGGTCGAAATGTGTTTTTCTTATATTTATATGTGAAACCTTTTTTCTTTTATTCCAAGATTCTTCACACTCCAATTCTGTTTTAATTTTGTTTTCGACTAGTGTATGTTTTTTTCTCGTACAACGAGTATTCTTTATATTTAAATTAATTTCCTTACACAGAGCCAAAACCTTCGCACGAATTTTGCGAATAAATCGGCTGCCTCTTAAATTTGGAAGTCCTTCTAAAATATGATTTTTTACTAGACAAAACCAGTTTTCAACGGGTGCGTTACTGTGTCTATCAATATAAATACTTTCACTTATGACACAAGTCCAAAGGGGTGCGTACGGCATATATTTTTTTATTATCGTTTGTAACATTTCAGGACAATAATATTCATTTACAGGAAAAGAATAATTACTATTCCCATCTTGCAGAATTTCGAAGCAATTTTCATAAATTTTTATGGATATTGTGTAAAAAGGACTGGTTTTATAAATAGGCAAATCATCATTTATCATGTCACTTTTTATGTTCATTTCGTACTGTTCCAAATTTTCTAAATATTGATTATGCTCAGTAGTAACAAATAACAACAAATTTTGATAATATTTTTCAAAAGTAGTTGTTTTATGGGTACTTAACAAAGTAAAAGCTAAGCATTCAAACCATGCAATTAAATCTTTCATATTTTTAATATTGAAAGCGGCAGCTAAAATTTCTTTGAGAAATTTTTTCAACTGTTTGTTAGCTGTTATCTTATTTATGTCCGTTGTTATTATTTTTATAAAGTGTGCGCAACATATATATATATTGGAATAACTGTACCTTGACGAATATTTTCGGACCCAACAGCAACGTCATAGCAATAATTTAGATATGATTTCATATCTGGAAAATTGTTCCAAAATATATTTATCGCATTGATAATAGCAAAACTGAAATAAGTTACTACTTGCAAAAAGGGAGGCCATTTTATATTACTTTTAATAACAAAGGATTTATATTTTGCTAGCCACATACCAATACTAGTAGCATCATGCTGACCACTTATCATTAACAGAGGGAAAATGCGATTATTAAAATTAGTTTCTATAACGCCAACATAATAATAAACTCTTTTTTTTTAATCTTTTGGTTGGCGCACAACCGATCCAGTAGCATCAATATGAACAACAAGAGATTTCTTTACTTTCAATAAAAACTTTAGAATATTTAATTGGTCACAACTATATAATATAACATTGAAAGGATCACAGACAGATTGAATATAATTAGAGTTAAGTTTATCTCTGCGCATTAAAATTAAATCAAAAATATCGTCCCAATGTCGATCATTTATACCTAGACTCTCTGATCTTATTTTTCTGTATACCGCATCAGATTTAATATTTTGTAAGTTTCCCCTTACTACCATGTTTGGTGAGGAATCTAATACACATTTTGTATGATAGTTCGAAGGCTTCATATTTTTTAATTGTTGACGGGCAATTTTTCTTTCAACACCTTTTACATATCGTGTTAATTTTCCAACATGGCAGAAATTAATGGAAGAATTATATACTGTAAGTATTATTTCATCTTAAACATAATTTAAATAATTTGCAACCTTCGTGCGCACAATATCCATAAATGTTTATACCGCTTTTAATGTAATCAACATTTTTAAAATTTATCAAACAAGTAATATTTACTTTCTTAAATTTCTCCCTCATTATAAGAGTATAATAACTAGGTTTTAATCTATTATTATGGACCATATTATTCCATTCCTCAGGTAATATATATGTAGTACCCTCTTTGTAAATGCAACAAGAATATGTGCGGGGAACATCCAGTTCGTCAACATTTTTTGAATCTTTGGGTAAGACTTGTCCGTGAAACAAACTCTTTTAATTTTTGAAAAACCAATGGTACATCTTCACTTTCGTTTGAAATGATAGAAGCGGGTGAATGAGGTATCACTGTATTAATTTTTGACTCTGAATCAAAAAATAATTGTCGTTTCACAATGTTTTTGCTAGGTGTTTGGAATTCCTCATGTTTTACATCGACAGTTGAAGAAAACGAATTTTGTGACTCAGGTGTACAATTTGCATCATAGGGAGAATTATTTTGAAAATTTTGAACAATAGGTAGACAGTCATCAATTTCAATTTTTTTAATATAAGAATTGTATTGTTTTTTATTTCGCTTCCACATCATATAGAGTTTGACTCTATTTTTGTTATTATTTTTTATTTTTAAATTAATACAAATTTCTCCAAAAATTGAATCTTTATTTTTATTGTACGGTTTGTCCAGAGCTGTAATATCAACCTTAGATATACAAATAGCATTAAATAACAGAAATGTTTTGTTTGGATCAGTATGAAACATGATGAAGACAAATAAATACGAATGTTGAAAAACCTACTCCACCAAATACGAATATTAATTAAGTAATAAGTAGAAAGAAGATAAACTTAATTTCAAAGCAATGAATATAATATAAAACCACAAACAAATAAATCTGTGCGAGAAAAGATAAAAATAAAATCTAATAAAAATGAAACAACAAAAAATCCAGAAAAGGAAAATAGGTTACAAAAACAAAATATGAGAAACGGCACGAGACGAGAATATGACTAATAAATACAAACACTACTTGTTAAGTAGAAAGAGGAAATAAACGAACAATCTATAATAAACGAAGAAAAAAATGAAATTAGCACTGAAAAGTACTGGTTTTTAAAAATTGTTGCCAATATGACAGTGACAATTTAAAAATGTTATATATTCAACTTTTATAAAAGTTTTTATTATAACATTCACAACCGTGAACACTTCAATCATTAGATACGAAGAAATTATTCGTGAAAATTTTACTCGTACTGGATCTTATATGCGTTTCTCGCGACCAGTAAAAATTCAATTTATTTAAGTTTAATTATTATAAAATAAGACTTACACTTAATATATATTTTTGTTTCAATTAGATTTAATTTCTATATATTATTTTATTTATTTTTACATAAAATTCAATTAAATAATAATTCTTTTTATGATTTAAAATCCATATTTTTGTATTTATTTACGAAATATTACGAATTTCAGTAGAATATTGTAATTCTTTATTTTTAAATGCTATTTTCATTATTTTTATATTAAATTCAATGAATTAATAATTATTTTTATGATTTATAAATAATCTTTTTGTAATTATTTACGACATATAACAAATTTTGGTAGATTATTGAAATTTTTTATTTTTGCATATTATTTTATATTAAAATAATTTTTTTTATTATTTGAAAAAAATATTTGTGTAATTTAGGAAGATCTTTAATATTATAATATAAATAAATAAATAAATATATCATCATATTACCCATTGCTGGGTGTGCCAATCTGCTTTGTACGCAGATATCGGTATAACAAAAAGCAATATATTGATTTTATATTAGGTATTTATTAATATTGAGTAACTGCTTTTATTTTAAATTACTAATTTTAAACATTTTTTTAATAAAACCTAACAACCTTACGACTTAATTTGTTTATTTTGTTTTAGGATGGACTTTAAAAGAGATCAAGTTGAATTTTAACCGGGCCGACCATGTGACACCCTATATATATATATATATATATATATATATATATATATATATATATATATATATATATATATATATATATATATATATATATATATATATATATAGAAGTTATAAATTATTTAATACTGGGGTATACGTATTATCTTGTTTCATTCTAGTGGTTGCCGTTTTGTACGGCCCTAGAGGTACTCACCTATTTTTATTTTAAAATAGTGCGTCCCTACCTACCTTTGTGCAAAAATGCAGGGGTGTACATTTTGCAATATAGAAGTTATAAATTATTTAATACTGGGGTATACGTCTTATCCTGTTTCATTCTAGTGGTTGCCGTTTTGTACGGCCCTAGAGGTACTCACCTATTTTTATTTTAAAATAGTGCGTCCCTACCTACCTTTGTAAAAAATGCAGGGGTGTACATTTTGCAATATAGAAGTTATAAATTATTTAATACTGGGGTATACGTATTATCTTGTTTCATTCTAGTGGTTGCCGTTTTGTACGGCCCTGGAGGTACTCACCTATTTTTATTTTAAAATAGTGCGTCCCTACCTACCTTTGTGCAAAAATGCAGGGGTGTACATTTTGCAATATAGAAGTTATAAATTATTTAATACTGGGGTATATGTCTTATCTTGTTTCAGTCTAGTGTTCCCTGTTTTGTACGGCCCTGGTGGTACTCACCTATTTTTATTTTAAAATGATGCATCCCTACCTACCTTTGTGCAAAAATGCAGTGGTGTACATTTTGCAATATAGAAGTTATAATTTATTTAATACTGGGGTATATGTCTTATCTTGTTTGATTCTAGTGTTCCCTGTTTTGTACGGCTCTGGTGGTACTCGCCTATTTTTATTTTAAAAGGGTGCATCCCTACCTACCTTTGTGCAAAAATGCAGGGGTGTACATTTTGCAATATAGAAGTTATAAATTATTTAATACTGGGGTATATGTCTTATCTTGTTTCATTCTAGTGTTCCCTGTTTTGTACGGCCCTGGAGGTACTCACCTATTTTTATTTTTAAATGGTGCATCCCTACCTACCTTTGTGCAAAAATGCAGTGGTGTACATTTTGCAATATAGAAGTTATAAATTATTTAATACTGGGGTATATGTCTTATCTTGTTTCATTCTAGTGTTCCCTGTTTTGTACGGCCCTGGAGGTACTCACCTATTTTTATTTTTAAATGGTGCATCCCTACCTACCTTTGTGCAAAAATGCAGTGGTGTACATTTTGCAATATAGAAGTTATAAATTATTTAATACTGGGGTATATGTCTTATCTTGTTTCATTCTAGTGTTCCCTGTTTTGTACGGCCCTGGAGGTACTCACCTATTTTTATTTTTAAATGGTGCATCCCTACCTACCTTTGTGCAAAAATGCAGTGGTGTACATTTTGCAATATAGAAGTTATAAATTATTTAATACTGGGGTATATGTCTTATCTTGTTTCATTCTAGTGTTCCCTGTTTTGTACGGCCCTGGAGGTACTCACCTATTTTTATTTTTAAATGGTGCATCCCTACCTACCTTTGTGCAAAAATGCAGTGGTGTACATTTTGCAATATAGAAGTTATAAATTATTTAATACTGGGGTATATGTCTTATCTTGTTTCATTCTAGTGTTCCCTGTTTTGTACGGCCCTGGTGGTACTCACCTATTTTTATTTTAAAATGATGCATCCCTACCTACCTTTGTGCAAAAATGCAGGGGTGTACATTTTGCAATATAGAAGTTATAAATTATTTAATACTGGGGTATATGTCTTATCTTGTTTCATTCTAGTGTTCCCTGTTTTGTACGGCCCTGGAGGTACTCACCTATTTTTATTTTTAAATGGTGCATCCCTACCTACCTTTGTGCAAAAATGCAGTGGTGTACATTTTGCAATATAGAAGTTATAAATTATTTAATACTGGGGTATATGTCTTATCTTGTTTCATTCTAGTGTTCCCTGTTTTGTACGGCCCTGGTGGTACTCACCTATTTTTATTTTTAAATGGTGCATCCCTACCTACCTTTGTGCAAAAATTCAGTGGTGTACATTTTGCAATATAGAAGTTATAATTTATTTAATACTGGGGTATATGTCTTATCTTGTTTGATTCTAGTGTTCCCTGTTTTGTACGGCTCTGGTGGTACTCGCCTATTTTTATTTTAAAAGGGTGCATCCCTACCTACCTTTGTGCAAAAATGCAGGGGTGTACATTTTGTAATATAGAAGTTATAAATTATTTAATACTGGGGTATACGTCTTATCTTGTTTCATTCTAGTGTTCCCTGTTTTGTACGGCCCTGGTGGTACTCACCTATTTTTATTTTAAAATGATGCATCCCTAGCTACCTTTGTGCAAAAATGCAGGGGTGTACATTTTGCAATATAGAAGTTATAAATTATTTAATACTGGGGTATATGTCTTATCTTGTTTCATTCTAGTGTTCCCTGTTTTGTACGGCCCTGGAGGTACTCACCTATTTTTATTTTTAAATGGTGCATCCCTACCTACCTTTGTGCAAAAATGCAGTGGTGTACATTTTGCAATATAGAAGTTATAAATTATTTAATACTGGGGTATATGTCTTATCTTGTTTCATTCTAGTGTTCCCTGTTTTGTACGGCCCTGGAGGTACTCACCTATTTTTATTTTTAAATGGTGCATCCCTACCTACCTTTGTGCAAAAATGCAGTGGTGTACATTTTGCAATATAGAAGTTATAAATTATTTAATACTGGGGTATATGTCTTATCTTGTTTCATTCTAGTGTTCCCTGTTTTGTACGGCCCTGGTGGTACTCACCTATTTTTATTTTTAAATGGTGCATCCCTACCTACCTTTGTGCAAAAATTCAGTGGTGTACATTTTGCAATATAGAAGTTATAATTTATTTAATACTGGGGTATATGTCTTATCTTGTTTGATTCTAGTGTTCCCTGTTTTGTACGGCTCTGGTGGTACTCGCCTATTTTTATTTTAAAAGGGTGCATCCCTACCTACCTTTGTGCAAAAATGCAGGGGTGTACATTTTGTAATATAGAAGTTATAAATTATTTAATACTGGGGTATACGTCTTATCTTGTTTCATTCTAGTGTTCCCTGTTTTGTACGGCCCTGGTGGTACTCACCTATTTTTATTTTAAAATGATGCATCCCTACCTACCTTTGTGCAAAAATGCAGGGGTGTACATTTTGCAATATAGAAGTTATAAATTATTTAATACTGGGGTATATGTCTTATCTTGTTTCATTCTAGTGTTCCCTGTTTTGTACGGCCCTGGAGGTACTCACCTATTTTTATTTTTAAATGGTGCATCCCTACCTACCTTTGTGCAAAAATGCAGTGGTGTACATTTTGCAATATAGAAGTTATAAATTATTTAATACTGGGGTATATGTCTTATCTTGTTTCATTCTAGTGTTCCCTGTTTTGTACGGCCCTGGTGGTACTCACCTATTTTTATTTTAAAAGGGTGCATCCCTACCTAACTTTGAGCAGAAATGAGGTATACAGTTTGCAATACAAAAGTTATATACTCCTATTACTTAATTCTGGGGGATATGACTTGTTTCATTTTAGTGTTTGATATTTTGTACGGTCCTGGTGGTAGTCACCTATTTTTATATCAAATGACTGTACCCTTACCTATCTTTGTGCAAAAATGCAGAAGGGTACATTTTGCAGTAAAAAAGTTATAAATTATTTACTTTGGGCTGCGTGTTTTGTACGGCCCTGATCGTAATATATTTTTATTTGAGATGTGTGCACCCCTACCCCTATCTATCGTTATGCAAAAATGCAGAGTGGTACAATTTTGCAGTAAAAAAGTTAGTTTTGTTTACTTATCTAAACTATACATATATCTGTTTTTGTTTGTACTAGTTTACTCAGTTTGTAGGGTTAATTTTATTATGAGAGAGTAGTTTGGGAGGGGGTTGTTTATGCAAAAATATAGTACAAATATGGTTGCAATGGTTATGGTTAATAGTGCTTAATCATTTATTGATACATTATTTGTAAAGTTCATTATTAAAATAACATCTTAAATACATTTTTATTCAAATACTACATCAACCATACCTTAAAATAATAGTTTAATTACATTTCAGTGCTCTCTAATACAAAACATTTTGATAGCCGCTGCTTCGTTCACGTACTGCGACGACTTTATTGAACGGTAGGAGTACATAACACTCTCTTGCTGGTTCTCTCTTGCTAGTTTCACACAGGTTAGATTAACTACATATATTTCCAAGTTTAAGTAGGTACTTACGCTTTCATACGAATAATACTGTTTCAATTAATGTATATTTGCAAAATTATGTCTTATTTTCGTTCTTATCCTACGTTTTATAACATTTTTTATTTATAATTTTGCGTTCATCTTTCAAACTATTGTAAACTAACATGAAGATAGTGGGCCGCTGGGCCGAGCGAATGTGTGCCTGGTGTGCGTTAGGTATTGTTTTTGTCGGGATTTTTTAAAAATTTCTTAAAGAATACGCGTGCGTTAGGTATTGTTTTTATCAAGATTTTTTTAAAAAAATATGTTTTGCTTACTTGTACAAATATGGCGCACAAATTCAAATATTATTTGTAATATTATATATTTTTTTAATGAAAATTAAAAATTTACGTAAAAGTAACACAAAATAAAAAGATTTTATTTCAACTATATGCTATTATTTTAATTCTGCAGCTACATTCTGCTATAAATGCGAAACCACGACGGATCGTATACCCAAAATGAGGCTGGGTATTGCATGGGAATGAGAGCCTTAGCACAATATTTCTCCCGATAGGTGCGCTACTGGGCTAGTTACTTTAACCTTCAAAACACAGAAACGTCAAACATAACTATTAATAAAAATAATTAATTTAGACCACGTATTTGTTAAAAACGTTTGTTTTATTGCACCTACAGTATATTATTCTATACTTTGTGTTTATATAATGTGCCACAACCATGAAAAGTAACGGTTACACACAATAATATGTGTGTACTCTTACAAAAGTCTGTACATTGTAATACGTACTTAGGAGAATGTCCATATGCTGCCATCTACGCTAAGCTTTGCGCTAAGGGTCTCATAGATGCTGAAAGTAAGTTTTAAAATACAATGAAATGATCATAACCTTATTTCTAACTTTCTTTGTAGCACAAAATATCTTTTATATTTCAACACAAGAATTTGCTGAAAGTGTAGAGCCAGAAGACACCAATGATACCAAAGAACAAACAGTATTTAGTCACAAGATGATTCTCATGTTATTAAAGAGTGTTAAAGAAAATAAACACAAACTAAGAGAAAAGTACAAAAAAAGTAAACTTTGGGAAGAAATAGCTATGCACTTGATTGAAAAGGGATACGTAGTTACTGGCAAAGAAGTTGACAGAACATTTAGAAATTTAAAAACAACATACACGAATATAAAAGATCACCACAAAAAGAGTGGTCGCGACAGAAAGACAAAATGGCAATATTACGAGATATTTGAGGAAATTTTTGCAAATGATTTGTCGGTGAACATAGTAAATTGTTCTCTGATAGGAGGATTACATGATTCATGTGATGAGTCCCAGTCTCTTGAATTTCAATTTAAATAAAAAGTCAAAAAGTTCTAAAGAATCTGATTCCCCTTCCCTTTTGGGATTTTACAGAAAAGAAGTTCATTCTACGACAAATACTAGTAGAAGTAGCGTTAGTAGCAGCAGTTCTGGTGTTGCTACATTACCACGTGAGGAAGTTATAAAAAATTGAAAACGTAAAACTCCCAAATGGGTAGAGAAGATCATGAAAAATCAGGAAAAACAAACCGAAGACCTTTCAAAATTAAAGGAAGCTGTAGAGAGATCAAATGATATACAGTAGCGTAGAAATAAACTTTTAGAAGAATACTTGAAAAACATGTCAAAGACTACATAAGTTTTTCTTATATTCGTTTTATACAATTTATAGAGATATTCAAGCATATATTTCTGATACATAGAAACACTTATTTTTGTTAATTTATTTACAGCTTGAATATCATTTTGTTAAAGAGTATCTATTTTTTATTTGTTAGGGTTGATCTTCCTATCTACGAATGAATGATTATGATCAAACAATAATTTTTGTCATTTTTTATGCACAATTTTTCGATTATTAAAAAAAATTATACGGAATTTATTCGTGGATGGAAAAATCGGCCCATACAAATTTATAATTATTTATTTTGCATGCATTCATGCATATTTTTGTTATACGAGTACAAAGAAAAAAAAGACTGATTTTGTTGCATTACCTGTGTATAGATTTTGAAGCAATGCTTTTGTGTTTTATAGGAAAATAATTTTCATAAATAAATACTACATATACAGTATAAAAGTATATTTATTTTTTAAATCAACATAAATACATCGTCCATATTTATTTACTACATTCTAGCTATATCATTACGTTTTACATTAGCACCGTCTTCCAAATTATCATCATTTACTACATGTGGTAAAATATTAACAAGTTCCTCCTCTTCCTCATTATGTAAAAATCCATCATTTTTTAATATTAAATTATATATAATACAAGAAGCACATATTACATTGGGAATATATTCAGTTATATCCATATCTAAAAATTTTAATCAGCGAAATTTCCCTTTTAAAATTCCGAAATCTCTTTCAATAACTGACCTCGCAGCAGAATATTCTTTATTGTATCGTTTTTGAATTTCTGTGAGGTGTCCATTATCTCTATATGGAGTCATAACATTTATTGAAAGGGGATATGCGCTGTCGCCCAGAAGATGTTGGTGTCTATTAATTAAACCTGCTTGTATACGTTCATAAATCTGGCTATTTCTAAAAATTCGAGCGCCATGTACACGTCCTGGCATAATCAGAGTGAACAACTTAGCAGCGGATTCGAAACAAAAATAGTGTTGGACAACCCTGACGTTCGCTGCCGTTCGTTTAGGATTATTTCAATAAAATCGAAGAAAAAATAATAAATACCTTTTTTTATCTAATTCAGTAAACAAAATAAGTCATTTGGTATATCAATTCAGGGGCACAGGGTACATAATAACAATAACAGTTTAAAAATATACACTTTAACAAATATTACTACCTCATAGTTATCCAGACAAGGATACAGGCACAATGAAGCATTTGCTACATGGGTCTCTGTATCCTAGAAACGAAATAGAGTACATATATTTATGAATTTATGCAATATTTCAAAGGACAAAGTGCTGTGAAAATAAGATACAAAATGTGGTATGCAAGTGATACTGTTCTTATATAATATTAACAGTCATTTCACCACATAATACTACTTCTGATATTTTCATAATTTCAGGGCAAGAAAACACTACCCTAGCAATTATAATAAATTAATAATAGTTGAAAATTTCAGGGGATGCGATACTATAAAACAATAAAATAGAAAATGTGGTATGCAAGTGCTAATGGTTTTATAAAATATTGACAGTCATTTCACCCCCTAGTATTACTTCTGATACTTTCATAATTTCAGGGGAGGTAAACACAACTCTAAGAATTAAAATAAAATTAAAACATATGAAAATGTCAGGGGATGCGGCACTGTAAAACAATAAAATTTAAAATGTGGTACGCAAGTGCTACTGGTTTTATCTAATATTAACAGTCATTTCACCCCCTAATATTACTTCTGATATTTTCATAATTTCAGAGGAAGTAAACACTACCCTAGCAATTATAATAAATTAATAATATTTGAAAATTTCAGGGGATGCGATACTGTAAAACAAAATTTAAAATATCATGCAAGAGCTACTGGTTTTATATAATATTGACAGAGATTTCACCCCCTAATATTACTTCTGATATTTTCATAATTTCAGGGGAAGTAAACACATCCCAAGCAATTATAAAAAATTAATAATATTTGAAATTTTCATGGGATGCGATACTGTAAAACAATAAAATTTAAAATGTCATGCAAGTGCTACTGGTTTTATATAATATTAAGTTACTTCACCCCCTAATATTACTTCTGATATTTTCATAATTTCAGGGGAAGTAAACACATCCCTAGCAATTATAATAAATTAATAATATTTGAAAATTTCAGGGGATGCGATACTGTAAAACAATAAAATTTAAAATACGGCATGCAAGTGCTACTTGTTTTATATGATATTGACAGTCATTTCACCCTCTAATATTACTTCTGATATTTTCATAATTTTAGGAGAAGTAAACACAACCCTAGCAATTACAATAAATTAATAATATTTGAAAATTTCAGGGGATGTGATACTGTAAAACAATAAAATTTAAAATACGGCAAGCAAGTGCTACTTGCTTTATATAATATTGACAGTCATTTCACCCTCTAATATTACTTCTGATATTTTCATAATTTTGGGGGAAGTAAACACAACTCTAGCAATTATAATAAATTAATAATAGTTGAAAATTTCAGGAGAAGCGATACTTTAAAACAATAAAATTTAAAATACGGCATGCAAGTGCTACTTGTTTTATATAATATTGACAGTCATTTCACCCTCTAATATTACTTCTGATATTTTCATAATTTCAGGGGAAGTAAACACATCCCTAGCAATTATAAAAAATTAATAATAGTTGAAAATTTCAGGGGATGCGATTCTGTAAAACAATAAAATTTAAAATACGGCATGCAAGTGCTACTTATTTGATATAATATTGAGTCATTTCACCCTCTAATATTACTTCTGATATTTTCATAATTTTAGGGGAAGTATACACAACCCTAGCAATTATAATAAATTAATAATAGTTGAAAATTTCAGGGGATGCGATATTGTAAAACAATAAAATTTAAAATACGGCATGCAAGTGCTACTTATTTTATATAATATTGACAGTCATTTCACCCTCTAATATTACTTCTGATATTTTCATAATTTCAGGGGAAGTAAACACAACCCTAGCAACTATAATAAATTAATAATAGTTGAAAATTTCAGGGGATGCGATACTGTAAAACAATAAAATTTTCTACTTGGGCCTTACAATCTTTTCTGATTCCAAATTTCTTAATTAATATTCCAAAAATAATTGGATAAAAGGGAAGTATATCTTTCAATAAATAATTAATAAAATTCGGAAAATAGGAATCATTTGCAGCCCCAATGGGGGTTTCCACCGTAATCAAAATAGTGAAAAATAACACTATTACACTAAAATATATCATAAAACATTTCTGAAAACACTAATTAAATGGTTAAATATGTTTCCAATTTTTTAAAAATGAATGAAAACAATTTACTACGCTTGAAACACTGCCAGCCAGTGACGTCACGGTCCGGATCGATTTTAGTTTCTATGTTTTCCGGCAATATATGTGTGTGTGATGGGAGTAGTTTACAATATTCGATTTTACCTACATACATCAAATACATTCAATATCTTCCTATGTGATAATAGATGGCAGCACATTCAAATTAGAACATTATATTTAAAAAATATTAAAGGTTAGTAGATATTCTAAACTAGTTAAAATTGTGAATACAATACAATTATTATTGTTTGCCGTATGTTATATTGATAAAGTATTTTCTAAGGTATACGTATTTAATAGATTATTGTATTCCGTGGATTAAATATTTGAAAGGTATTTAGTCTTCACAGATGTACAAATGATGACCACTAGCAATAATGTCTTTGATGTTTAATGCTTCATACCATTTCTTACGAAGTTCCATATTCCTTGGCGTACTTAAAAATAATTTCTTCTTGCATTTTAAAGAATGGACCTTTCCAATTTCAAGAGATAGAAGATATGCGCAATGGAGATCTGCGCATAGTAAGAACAACTGAGATCTATGACGTTTAATTCTAAAACATTTAGACGTAAAATGTGAGAATATCTCGGATAACTTTAAAAAATCTTATCGAAATAAGTTACAAAAGCTTTTATTGAAGGTAAAATGTCTAACGATGCAAATTTTCACTGAGAATACAAGTATTTTAATGACTGCAATATTTTTGACGTTTCGTTTGACAGCCCAACTGGCAGTTGTTCGCGCCATTTTCTTACTATTTGCAGCGATAGAAAGAGATAGTCCTTAAATTGGAAAGGTCCATTATTTCCGCAAATAGGTACCATACAATATTTCACCACCATAATGTATGTATTTCTTTATTAAAACACACTTAACCAGATACAGTTGCAGTACAAACAGACACAATTTTTGAGTTGAATCACTATGTAACACAGATCACAAACAAACAGTTTGAATGTTTGAAATAAAACATTGTTTGGTGAAAACTCCCATCCCCACCTCTATGCGTTGTTCAAGAAAACTGTAATAGGAGAGTGCTAGTACACCATCAATTGACAGATGACGCCACTACTGACTCTAGAGCACAGACCATCATACACCATCTGTTAAGCATTGGCTACATTAGCCGGGCATTTACGCGCTGCCGGGGCGGTAAAAATGGCCGTTCAAACGAGTTGCAAAAAATACTGTTTTCAATAATTTTTTTACAGAAAACCTGTTATAATAAAAATGATTTATTTATTCTAATAGATATAAGTTTTCATGAGGAATAACATATAAAAAAATAAAAAAATAGTGGAAACCCCTATTCGAGAAGAATATAAATGGTTCATATCTTCTTCCAGTAATTTAACATAAATATAAAAAGGTGACTTTTGTCTCAGGGAAGTGAAGTATTTATCTTAGGTACGCAGCCAGAAAATTTTACAGAAATACTTTGTTTATTTTTAATGATATTTAGTGCATATTCGAAATTTTCACATAAAAAAGGTAAAGCAAACACAATTAATACATTGACCCAATAATGTGTTACTGCTAATATGTCGTTTGTGAAAATCAGTGCTGATACCACTGTTTTAGCTAATCTTCTTAACGAATAACTTTTTGTAAGAGAGTTTATTTTCTAAGTTGCAGCATGAAATAAATGCGTTGAACAGATATCAATTAACGTCATATTATCTATCGAAATTTTTTATAAATATGTTTCCATGTTATGCGTAAATAGCCTAATAAATCTATTTTATTGAAAGAAAGAAGGATCGATTGTACAGTGCCGCATCCCCTGAAATTTTCATATATTTTAATTTTATTTTCATTCTTAGGGTTGTGTTTACCTCCCCTGTAATTATGAAATATCAGAAGTAATATTAGGGTGTGAAATAACTGTCAATATTATATAAAACCAGTAGCACTTGCTCACCACATTTTAAATTTTATTGTTTTACAGTACCGGATCCCCTGAAATTTCATATATTTTAATTTTATTTTAATTCCTAGGGTTGTGTTTACCTCTCCTATAATTATGAAAGTATCAGAACTAATATTAGGGGGTGAAATGGCTGTCAATATATAATCAGTAGCACTTACATACCACATTTTAATTTTTATTGTTTTACAGTGCCGCATCACCTGAAATTTTTATGTATTTAATTTTATTTTAATTCTTAGGGTTGTGTTTATCTCCTCTGAAATTATAAAAGTATCAGAGGCAATATAAGGGGTGAAGTAACTGTTAATATTATATAAAACCAGTAGCCCTTGCATGACATTTTAAATTTTATTGTTTTACAGTATCGCATTCCCTGAAAATTTCAAATATTATTAATTTATTATAATTGCTAGGGTAGTGTTTACTTCCCCTGAAATTATGAAAATATCAGTAGTAATATTAGGGGGAGAAATCTCTGTCAATATTATATAAAACCAGTAGCACTTGCATGACATTTTAAATTTTGTTTTACAGAATCGCACCCTCTGAAATTTTAAACTATTATTAATTTTTTATAATTGCTAGGGATGTGTTTACTTCCCCTGAAATTATGAAAATATCAGAACTAATATTAGGGGGTCAAATCTCTGTCAATATTATATAAAACCAGTAGCACTTGCATGACATTTTAAATTTTATTGTTTTACAGTATCGCATCCCCTGAAATTTTTAACTATTATTAATTTTTTATAATTGCTAGGGATGTGTTTACTTCCCCTGAAATTATGAAAATATCAGAAGTAATATTAGGGGGTGAAATCTCTGTCAATATTATATAAAACCAGTAGCACTTGCATGACATTTTAAATTTTATTGTTTTACAGAATCGCATCCCCTGAAATTTTCAACTATTATTAATTTTTTATAATTGCTAGGGATGTGTTTACTTCCCCTGAAATTATGAAAATATCAGAAGTAATATTAGGGGGTGAAATCTCTGTCAATATTATATAAAACCAGTAGCACTTGCATGACATTTTAAATTTTATTGTTTTACAGAATCGCATCCCCTGAAATTTTCAACTATTATTAATTTTTTATAATTGCTAGGGAAGTGTTTACTTCCCCTGAAATTATGAAAATATCAGAAGTAATATTAGGGGGTGAAGTAATTATTAATATTAAATAAAACCAGTAGCACTTGCATACCACATTTTAATTTTATTGTTTTACAGTATCGCATCTCCTGAAAATTTCAAATATTATTAATTTATTATAATTGCTAGGGATGTGTTTACTTCCCCTGGAATTATGAAAATATCAGAAGTAATATTAGGGGGTGAAATCTCTGTCAATATTATATAAAACCAGTAGCACTTGCATGATATTTTAAATTTTATTGTTTTACAGTATCGCATCCCCTAAAATTTTCAAATATTATTAATTTATTATAATTGCTAGGGTAGTGTTTACTCCCTCTGAAATTATGAAAATATCAGAAGTAATATTAGGGGGTGAAATGACTGTTCA
The DNA here is from genome assembly GCA_963082715.1 of Harpalus rubripes. Taxonomy (NCBI): domain Eukaryota; kingdom Metazoa; phylum Arthropoda; class Insecta; order Coleoptera; family Carabidae; genus Harpalus; species Harpalus rubripes. The sequence goes on along the minus strand of OY720458.1, from coordinate 24,360,377 downwards.
TATTAGATAAAACCAGTAGCACTTGCATACCACATTTTAAATTTTATTGTTTTACAGTGCCGCATCCCCTGAAATTTTCATATGTTTTAATTTTATTTTAATTCTTAGAGTTGTGTTTACCTCCCCTGAAATTATGAAAGTATCAGAAGTAATACTAGGGGGTGAAATGACTGTCAATATTTTATAAAACCATTAGCACTTGCATACCACATTTTCTATTTTATTGTTTTATAGTATCGCATCCCCCGAAATTTTCAACTATTATTAATTTATTATAATTGCTAGGGTAGTGTTTTCTTGCCCTGAAATTATGAAAATATCAGAAGTAGTATTATGTGGTGAAATGACTGTTAATATTATATAAGAACAGTATCACTTGCATACCACATTTTGTATTTTATTTTCACAGTACTTTGTCCTTTGAAATATTGCATAAATATATGTACTCTATTTCGTTTCTAGGATACAGAGACCCATTTAGCAAATGATTCATTCTGCCTGTATCCTTGTCTGGATAACTATGAGGTAGTAATATTTGTTAAAGTGTATATTTTTAAACTGTTATTGGTATTATGTACCCTGTGCCCCTGAAGTGATATACCAAATGACTTATTTTGTTTACTGAATTAGATAAAAAAGGTATTTATTATTTTTTCCTCGATTTTAGATATAATCCTAAACGAACGGCAGCGATCGTCAACGAGCGGCAGCGAACGTCAGGGTTGTCCAACACTATTTTTCTTTCGAATCCGCTGCTAAGTTCACTCTGATCCTGGCATACCAATAAATATGTCAATAAATTCTAAGTTATTGTTGCATACTCCTTGGAGAACTGAATGAAAACCCCTTTCGGTTGTAAAAATCTACAGGATTTTGTTTTGGAGCTTTAATGGGGATATGGCAACCATCAATACTTCCGACTACCCCTGGAAATCCATATAACCGTTGAACGTTTTCAATATTTTTTAAATTTTCCTCAGGAGTTGGCCAGCGAATATACCTATCTTTTAATTGGCATATAGCACTACATATTTCCAAAAAAATTAAATGGCCAGTGCCTTTGCTTAAGCCAAATAAATCAGTGGCACTCTTAAATGAAACAGCATGAATAGCCAACATCCAAATTGTAAAATGCAGTTTTTTGTTTATATCAACTGTCATATTTAGTATTTTTTCGTTACCAATCACATTTATAATATCATTTAGAAGAATCTGGAAATTCAAGATTACTGATTACTTGTAGATTGGGTCAATCTATGAGTTATTTGTCTTCTTACCTTCATAGAAGCTCTTGCAAGCCTGAAATGTTTTTTAAAAGTTTCTTCACTATATTCGGGAATAACATGTTCAAAATAATGGCCTACGAACACATCTGGTTCACAAATATTCGCATTCATGAGTACTTCTAACATATTTGTACTTGATTTTACTTGCGTAGAATATCCTACTAAAATTAAATTATGCATGTAATTGATATCAAGGACAGTTTATTTTCTATTTATTATTTACCTGACACTGCATTTAATGTATCTGTGTTACCTTCCAAGAAAAAACTCAATATTTGGAAGTTTTCCATTTTCGTAACCTCACTGACTGACAGTTCGATCGTCACAGAACAAGCAAATCGTTCAATGCGTGCTCTAGGCTCTAGCATATAGCAAATGCTTAAGCATTTGCTCGATTTGCTACCTCCATTGAACGCACCTAATGACTACGTCGAATGAATGAAAATATAAGTTATGCATATCTTAAAATATTTCATGACTTGTCATTAATTGAACTTCTATTATTACCTATTTAAATGTTAACTCAGTAGTTCAAAGTAACTTTTCTGGCAATTCTAGTATGGAAATAAATTATTACTATTTATTATGTTCAAATGATAGTTGAACGACGCCATCAACAAGTAACAAGTTCAAACTTGTAGAGATGATTAATACTGACCGACACTAACGCTCCTAGCGGTGACATCATTTAACTAAACGTAAGTTTGCAGCTCACAGAAACTTCTTTCTCTTTGTTGTCTTCTTTTCACAAAAGTGAATACTGAATCTGACATTTGGAGTTTTATCCATCATATAAACTCATTCTCTAGAGTTTTTAATAACTTTTTAAATCGCATCCGGGTAAGTTGTAATGCTTTTCATTATAAATATTGCAAGTAATTATTTAACTGGAATATATTTCTGCAGATACTAGGCCAGCACCTGCTATTGCTGAAGGTGAATCATTCTTGGAGTAACCAGCACCAAGATGAGCCCAATCAGCAAATGTAGGAGCCGGCCTGAACATCCGGATGCTTCAATTGCTTTGATGGATCAATTGGAAAACATGCTGGAAAATGAATATGCGTCGACACCAAACATTCAGATCTCTCCACAAGCTAAGGTAGCGTCCTTATCCTTAACCTGTTGTAACTTGTTTAAATTTTATACAACTTACTTTGTTAGGAACCTGGAGATGTAACTGCAGGGGCTCGCGATGGATCAATCAACGTACTCAGGTGCCTCAAAATGTGGTATGATTTATCATCAGATGTTTTCCTAACTGCTGTCAATATTGTTGATTGTTTCCTGACCAAAATGAAGGTTAGTATTTATATGAAATCACGTATTTAAAAAACGATGTTTATATTAAATAGTATCATCATGACGCAATCTGCATTACTCTTACAGGTTCGGAGTAAGCATATTGCTTGCATTTCTGTGAGCAGCCTTTATATTGCCAGCAACTTGCTAAATGAAACTATAAATCCTAGCGATTTGGTTACTATTTCACAAAGTCGTTGTACTTCTACAGATTTAGAACGAATGGTGGAAATCATCAATCAAAAGTTGTATCTGAAACCTGGTACTGTCCCCATTACAGCTGTGGGCTTCGTAAGATTATTTGTCAAACTACTTGATGTTGTCACAAAGAAACTGAACATTAGTGACCTATTTCGCCTCAACGTAAATGTATGTCCTTAACCTAATTTCATTTTGTTTGGTACATGATGATTACATGATTGTATTTTGTAGGAACAAGATTTGATAAAACGCCTTGAAATAGTTGCTTGTGATTCCCAGTGTGCTAATTACAGGCCCAGTGTTATCGCTTTCGTTTTGATGTGTATGCAGTTTGAAGAATTTTGCAGAAGATACCAGTACACAAAAGTCTCATTAGAACTTTTTGAATTGAATACATTCATTTTGGAACTAAAGCAATTCTTAAACGTAAGTTTTTACATTCTTTTGTATGTAAAAATGTAAACATTTAGTTGTTCTTATTTATAGATAAGTGACGATGACATATATTTATGTAACGAAAGAATTGTATCTGCTATGAACAATTACAACGGTGAGTTGAAACTTGCTCATCGTCAATGTTTGGTGTGGAGAGTTTCCTCTCGAACTATGCGAAAACTTCGTCCAACTAAACAATTGATGTACATTCTACCAACCATTAAAGAAGATTCGAATCACACTTGCAATGAGCTCATGTCAATTGACAACAAATTTTTTTTTAAAACTTAGATCAAATCTCGCTTCAGGAATATCAATTTAATTACCAGTAAAATATACCCCTCTCATTGTGTTTTTTTTAAAAAAAATTTATTATTTACCGGTAACTAAACCTAGTCATTACCAAAATTAGAATGTTCAAATATACTTCATCAATCATGTTTTATATGTAATTGTGCATATTTTAAAAAAGAATTCACATTTTTCTTCTTTTGAAAAATATGAATTAAAAAAATAATTATGTGTGGTATAAAGTTGCGTATAAATACAAGAAAATCATAGAACATTTAAAAGCGAATCTATTAAATTGTGAGTTTATAAAATAAAGGCACATTAAGAAGATTCTTAAAAAAATATAAATGTAAATAAAGTATTTTAATGTCGTTTTATTTATTACTCTATTACAATAAAATATCCTTATATATATAAAAATTAATCGTTTTATTCTTATCAATTTATGTTTTTATAACTATTAATATACCTATAAACAAAATAATGTGTAACTTTTCTTACTTTGAACCTTACAAAACTGTTATCGTGTCCATCAGAGTATATTTCATCACATGTTTAGTAGTTTTTTTTTTAAAGGGTTAATTCGTGTATACAAACCAGGGACTTGAACCGAAAAATGTTGTGGTTCGGTTACGGTTCTTACATAGTTACACATTCGTTTTTGGTTATCGGTAAGGGTTTTTTGAAAATATATTGGTTTTCGTTTCTATTAAATAAACAAATAAGTTTTGTTTTCGTTACGATTTCGATTCTTTTCGGTTTAAATTGAAAATTAACTTAGGTTTTATTTTTTCCAACATGAAATATATTTCGTACCTATTTCGTAATGTAATAACACTTCAATTCCTCGTTTTACTAACAACTAGTACTAGTAGATATATACGGCTTGTTCGGAATTCAAAATTCGAAAAAAATCTGTAATTTAAAGTTAGGTAAGTACTTTTATTTTAAGTGTGATCTTAAAAATAAGAATTGCGATTCAAAATGTAAGTTAGTTTTATTATATTTTATTATAATTGCAAAAATTATATGAAAAATAGACTAATATACCTTCAATTTTTTAAAAATAAGATACCACTTTTTTATGAATTCGAAGGCATACAAAGTATTTGTACGAAATAGATGCGGGTTAATAAAAAATACCTATTTTTAAATTTACGCTTTTGTACTGGTATTATTTCGGTTCGATTATGTTTTCGATTACAGAATGAATTTATTTTTCGTATCGGTTTCCATATTTGAAGAAATAAAATATAGGTTTCGGTTACGGTTTCATAAAAAGTCAAATATCGGTGCGGTTTTCGGTTACGGTTTCGTTACGGTTCGGGTTCCTGATACAGACGAATAAAAAAATTAGATTTCATAATAGATGAAATTTAGGCACAATATTATTTTGTTAAAAAAACATATAAATTTATTAAGACATTGTGCACTCATATTATTCATATTAAAAATCAATTGAGTTAAAAGAGGCCATGAATTTTTTTATAAATTTTACATTGAAACATTCTTGTCAGGAATTAATTTTTTAAATATAAAATACTTTTTATACTTTATATATAGATTTTATAAGTATAATGATTAAAATATGAACAACTATTTTTCTACAGTAGGTGACACGAAATAAAGCTGGTGTGGTAAGGAAGAGTATTCCACGTAATCGTGTTGTTAGTTGTTATGTAATATACCATTGGCGTCGCTTTCGTGCAATCTATTACTCATGGTTGGAGCGGTTCATGTATTACCTATAATAATATTTTTAGTCGTAGTGCCGCTTTACAGACATCTTGCAGCATTTAACATTCCACAGACCGATTTTCTTTCGTGTCACCGACTGTATTTTCTCGACAATACTGACAGTTTACATTATCATATTCAAATAACATTAATATGTAAAAGAAATGTTTTCATTTCTTGATATTTGCGATAAAATGATAAAATTCATTCTTTCTTTACGTTTAAAATGCCATCTAGCGAAGAAAATTCACACTATTTGGACACCATCTGTTTTCACTTTGATGAATAAATTGATGTCTGATAAGTTGTGTCAAAGTGTATTGTGATAGAAAATACAACTGAGTATTATTTCTACATTTAACGTCGTTATGACTGATTATTACTGTGAATTAGAATTTTGTAATATTTTAAAAATGAATAGTTCTTAAGCTGTGATACTTATATTTTTTTCAGAGAAATATGGATGTTGATAATGAGAATGTAAACGGTATTATATTTAATTTGTTTTTTTTTTTTAAATTATTTTAGATATATGAGATAACTATATTTATTTAATTACTAGATGATAATACAGCCGACGAATCACAAATACGGAACATGTCAATTAAAATTTCATCGGAAGAAATACCAATTTTGGAGGCTGATACAATTTATTTACTTATGAAAGAAAATGTACCGATTTCTCGTGTTTCTAGGGTGGAATGGTTACTGCGTAAATTAAACACCTTTATTACCTTTCCTTCAGATGTTGATAATAGAACTGTAAGTATATATAAATATTTGTCAAGCTAATTAACCTGTATTTAACAGATTTTATTTTCAAGCTGGAAGATGACGAATTTATCATATTGTCAATTATTCCATCTGAGTTATATCATGATAGATCAGACAACAATCATAGCTTTAAATATTTAATAACAGGAGACACAAAAATAAATTTTTTAGCTAACACCTATCGCATTGTGTACTGTTTGGATATGAGCCCTTCGCAATCTGCTGTAGATATTCAATGTGGTGAAATTTTGTTTGATGAGATATTGAAGTGTTTTAAAGGCAGCATTGAAGGAATAAGTCGATTTGTAAGTTATGGAATGGCACATATTTTATCAGTTTAAATAATTTTTAATATTTCTAGTTTACTGTACCCGGTAGTAGCATAATTTTGCAACCAAAAATTTATTTAACTGTGATTGCTCATACTCCGTTTTTCATGACACCTGCTCAACAGGTATTACTAAAAGGAATTATGATTTCACCTTCCAATCTTGAAGAAATATTTTCTTTGGTGGAGAAACGATTAAAAATTTTAGAAGAAAGAATTTGCGACGTTTCTGGAGTTGCACAAGATCAAATTCAGGAACAAGCAGTAAGATATTTATTTCATTATGCACTTACTCACTGCTTCAATAACATTTGTATTTAGTTACAAAAATATTTCAAATTGTTTACTTTCAGATTGATAGCGAGAAGTTAGTGGATGATTTATTTGAGGAAGATCAATTAGATACTGAAACAATTTTGAATATTCCTATGGTTTCACCAGATGCCAATTTTGTAAATATGCTTAGATATTCAATGTTGGCCTTATCTCTTTTACCAGATAATAGTTTAAGTAGTAAGTACTATTTTATTTATTGTTCAAATAATACAGACTACGAAAAGGAGTACACTAAAATAACTTTCTGTAGTACATATAGTTGTGATTTAAATTTCAGTTAAGTTAACTTCCATTTGTTACATTAATAGTAGTAATGCGGGTGTTAAATATCTGCACCATTATAAGACTTATTAATCTTTTCGGTGTTTTTCACAATTTTATGGTGAAATACATAGTACCGTAAGGCTACGTTATTAATACGTAGACTACCAACTGTGATTTATCTTGTTTTTGGTATTTCTTGCTTTTCAGTCGCAGTAATCTTTTTGTTTTTTTACTCTCCAATATCAAAGAAATTTAAATTTTAATGAAATCTATATTACCTCTATATTAGATTTCAAATATTATGTTGTCTGCGACTTTTGTTATGAGTCTCCACTTAAGAGAGTTGCTAGTTTGACATATAAGACATCATTTTCTTATTTGTAACACCTTCTATAACAATTTGGCACAAATTCATATCAAAACACATACTTTTTCACTAAATTATAAAGGTACTTATTATAAAATTACTACAGTACAATAAATATAAATATTTATACTTATTGTTGCGACACGGAACGCAATCTAGTTTTAATTGCACAGGTGTAGTAAATGTGCTTTCTACAAGCGTTTTATACAATATTTTTTCTACGATTGAATTTTGTTAAAGAAAGAAATATAAAATTAGAATTTTCTTGGCTGTACGGGCAAAAACAGCAGCCAAATAAAAAGTAAAATGTTTCATTGACACATTTTCATAGTTTTTTGTTTACATATATGCTACCATTACTAATGCGGAATAAATGAAACTTTATAAAGGTCTATTTTTTTATTCTGAAAATGCGAACATTGTAACCTACTTTTTGCACGATTGTGAAAAATAAAACTTATTAATAAGCGGAAAAATACCAGTGAGTAATGTTATACATAAAAAATGCACATTTTTGTCAAATTATCAAAATATGACAAATTTTAAATGATTTTATGTCAAGATTTTATTAAAATATAAAACTTTTCTTGCATGAGTTAAAAAAAACTATTCCCGCTAGCGGTATGACGTCACAACTTCAAAAGAATATAATTTTGTATTATTATAAATTTCACACGTGGTTTGATGACAGTTACGTTCAACAAGAGTAGCAAACTGAGCGACTGCTACGTAGCAATCCATTATGACGCTGATCGGATTACTCACTATCGGTGCGCGTTTGAAATCGGAGAGGTTTAAGAGCGAATAAATAAAAGTATCAGACCAAAAAATGCTATTACTGAAGTTTCTAGTACATAAAATATTATGTAATTTAACAAGATCGGGTGAAGCAGATTATATATTTGCTGTAAACGTAGGTTAATCGTATGAAAGTAAATTATAAAATTTTATAATTTCATTTAAGCCATTCAGCAGATGGCGCTCACATCAGCGCCAGTTTTAAGTAGCCGAAATTACATTGGGTAAACGTCTCCAATTTCAGATAATCAGAGAGCTCAAAACTATGCTCTATTCTCTATAATATTGAATGGTATAAATGGAACAAGGTATAAAGACCTTATACATTATAATTCAATAACCCTGCTTATTTTGCACTATTGTACTTTTTAAAAATATATAGTTAATAATGTTAATATTCATTTTAAATGCTTATAAGCGTAACAGATAAAATTCACTAATGCCAAGATCTATTTGTTTGAAGAATGAATTTGTAAGGTTGTATTCTTATAATGCTTGATATAAATGTTTTCATCAGTTTTAAAACATATTTGAATATCAATGATTATTTTTATTATAAAATGCATTAAAAACTTATACATACTAGTACTTAAATTTACAGATTAAGAAAATGTAATATTCATAATTTGCCGCCTTTCGCGAAATAACCGAAATATATTTCGCTACTTTTCACATGGCGTCATTTCCGTTTCGATCGATTTGCTACATTTGCTACCTGCTACCCTTATATCATATAGCTTACGAATAGATGAAAGGAGTTGGGAACGCATAAGAGTGAGTGACATAAATGTATACATATCGCGAGCATTGTGTAAAAACTCACGAGGTGCTGATGAATGTCTTCTCCACAAACGTAGCGGGTGTAGCATGGAGGTGGGAATAAATATGGAGAGAGCCTAAACTTGAACTTGGGGCAAGGGGTGTGAAGAACTGTGGGGACGGACTGTAGCTCCTCCTTCTAATGGGGTAGAATAGTGTGACGTCAGAGTATAGCACGAAATATGAAGCATACTTTCAAAGTAGAATCTATTGACAGAACACATAACCGTCAGAATTTAAAGGCTTGTAATTTGTTGCTGATATTATTGTTATTATGAAGAAGTTAACTTTCAGATATTAATAACATGAAATCGTAAACATTTTTCTATTACTTCGTAATACAGTATATACACATTAATAAATAACAAAGGTTTTATTTCAAATTGAAATCAACTCTGCACATTCTGAACTACAGAGTAACTGGTTTGCGCATTTTCAAGCATGTCCGAGAGTTTACCGACATACCGACTGAGATTTTGTTTGTTAGCGTTTTTGAGCATTTTCAAATCAGTTCTTTTGAGAACTTTAGATTTCTTCTTTTTAAGTTTAAGGTACGTAAATAACTTTGTCTATCCACATTAATATATTAATAATATGTCGTGTTCTTAGGTTTCTGTAACCTAAAAATGGTTCGCTGTCTTCCAAACGGGAGCATATCACAATCCATACTTCTCACACTTCATACTTTGCACGATTCATACTTCTCACAAGCCATACTCATCTCGGGTCCCCTCGGCAAAGTTCGATATACACTGGGAAAAAATACATATGCAGTAGAAAGATAGGTTCAACATTACGAGAATAGATGTCTCTCTAGTTTCTTAAAAGAAATTTATATAGCGATCTGTCAGATACTTAAAAAAATATTATTACATTTTAAATACTTTTGGAATTGATTGAAGATGTAATATAGTATTCAACAATTAATAAAATGGTAAGGTAGGCAAATATTTGTAGTACCTATACAAATATAATAAATAAATACATACAACAAATATATCTTCCACCGATAATATTCTAACACAGAAAATAATATATGATTATGTAGCAATAGAAGCAGGCAGTCCATTAGTAAGAATACTGTAGAACTGGAACAAAACTATCTGAAATTTCCGTTTCTTATATTCTTATCGATGTGTAAATAGCTTGAGATTCTGCTTGCAGTAAATCAATTGTAGATGATTACAGACAATGTTACAGGTTTTGTACTCGTATTTCGGTATAGTAGCTCACCAATTTTACAAAACACAATATTTTAAAGTTTATTTCTCCAATGAGCTAAAATCAGAACCTTGTAGCTGTGCACTGCATAAGTATATAAATAAATGAACGTACTGTTCTTAGAAAAATTTCGCTGTTGAAAATTAAAAGCTACTACGACAACATCCATCAGCTGATTACTAAACCAGATGATATTCCAATATTTGTGAAAATGGCATGTGATCTTCTAATTTTTGTAATATGTCACTTATTTAACTGTTTATTGTGATTATTATTAGTATAATATATCCTTTATTCTATTATTCTTAAAATATAGTTAAAATCTCAATAAAACTAATGGAAACATATCACATCATATCCGTATCACAGTATACACAACATACAGGGTGTAAATCAAATAAGTGCATTAAATTTAACCAGTACTGTAACTCGACGAGAGCAACAATATTTCTTAATAACTTTTTTTTCTAAGTCTATTAGATTTTGAGTTAAAATTCTTTAAAGATTTGCTGCATATTTCGGCGCGCGCCCATGGAGAACAAAAGCAGTTGTCGTATTCAAGTGGGATACAAACAGCTCAAAAATTGTCGGTTATCGGTTACACTTGCAGTCACAGTAATTAATAAACGAATCAACGGAAATAACATTTATTATTTATTAATTCGTAATAGTGCAATTTTTAAAATAAAGAAATATAATTTTGGATAACAAAATTATAAAGTTATGTATTAAACCAGGCTTTTAAAGTGAATAGTGGAAGACAAGGAGGGGTGAGGTAACGAGAGGAAGATCAAAAGCATAGTTATTAGGTTATGAGATGATTATTTATCGTCGATAAATCATAATAGTTTAAATACGTTATTCAAAAAATGTAAGTACAAACTTTTGTCCATTTAAAAGAGGTACATGAGTACCAATAATTAGTCGTCCATTATAGTTCCCGCTCAAATATGTTTTAATGAAAATTTTTACAGCATTTTCGTCTGTCGAAATATGTATTGTGCATAATAAATACACCTTCCCAAGTACCTAAATTCAGTCTCATTAATGAACATTATGAGCCATTCCCAAAATTGAAGTCTGTTATGTGCTGAAAACTTTTGCACATGTTATGGATATAACTGGTGCTTTTTTTAAAATTGTCATATATGACACTCCGTATTGTGATGTGATAAAGAAGTACAAGATTAACAAATGTGCGAATATTAAGAACAGAATGATTTGGTGATGATTTGGAAACGCTCCGTGTAAATGCGTTGGCAACTCCATGACACTGTCTTTATGTCAACCGTGATGTCAAGTAAAATGTAGTACAGATACGAGTAAAAAAAATAAATAAATAAACCATAGGTAAGTAATTACAATGTCTGTTACTCGCATTTTGACAGAATTTTACCTTATTAACAAGTTTATTACTAATGTCAAAATTTAATTGCAACAATTGACAGGACTGTCAATTGCTAAAACAAAATTTTTCATAGCTATTGTTACTGCATTCAATTATCATAAAAATATTTGAAACGACTCGTCAATTTACGGGGTGGTAAAAATGCTAAAAAAATGTGCGATTTCGAGAAAAAGTTATTAAGAAATATTGTTGCTCTCGCCGAGTTATATTACTGGTTAAATTTAATGCACTTATTTCATTTACACCCTGTATAATTCTTTTTATACTGTGTCCGTATCATCATATTGTTAATTTTATATTTAAGGTTGAAGATCTGTCACCTTGCATAAAATTTTAGTTGAGTAATGCGGATGTCAAATATTTTTCCGATAGAAAACGAAGCGTGTTCGGCTGTCGTCGTAGTATGACTTATGAGAAGGAGTACATATCATGCCCCATAATTCTTATAACTCATACTTCTCATAAGTCATACTACGACGACAGCCGAACACGCTTCGTTTTCTATCGGAAAAATATTTGACATCCGCATTACTCAAGTAAAATTTTATGCAAGGTGACAGATCTTCAACCTTAAGTATAAAATTAACAATATGATGATACGGATATGATGTGATATGTTTCCATTAGTTTTATTGAGATTTTAACAATATTTTAAGAATAATAGAATAAAGAATATATTATACTAATAATAATCATAATAAACAATTAAATAAGTGACACATTATAAAAATTAGAAAATCACATGCCATTTTCACAAATATTGGAATATCATCTAGTTAAGTAATCAGCTGATGGATGTTGTCGTGGTAGCATTTAATTTTCAACAGCGAAATTTTTAAGAACAGTACGTTAATTTATTTATATACTTATGCAGTGCACAGCTGTAAGGTTCTGATGTTCTGTTTTTAACTCATTGGAGAAATAAACTTTAAAATATTGTGTTTTGTAAAATTGGTGAGCTACTATACCGAAATACGAGTACAAAACCTATAACATTGTTTGTAATCATCTACAATTGATTTACTGCAAGCAGAATCTCAAGGTATTTACAAATCGATAAGAATATAAGAAACGGAAATTTCAGATAGTTTTGTTCCAGTTCTACAGTATTCGTACTAATGGACTGCCTGCTTCTAATGCTACATAATCATATACTTTTTTCTGTGTTAGAATATTATCGGTGGAAGAAATATTTGTTGTATTTATTTATTTTTATATTTGTATAGGTACTACAAATATTTGTCTACCTTACCATTTTATTAATTGTTGAATACTATATTACATCTTCATTCAATTCCAAAAGTATTTAAAATGTAATAATATTTTTTTAAGTATCTGACAGATCGCTATATAAATTTCTTTTAAGAACCTACAGAGAGACATCTATTCTCGTAATGTTGAACCTATCTTTCTACTGCATATGAATTTTTTCCGAGTGTATATCGAACTTTGCCGAGAGGACCCGAGATGAGTATGGCTTGTGAGAAGTATGAATCGTGCAGCGTATGAGCTGTGAGAAGTATGGATTGTGATATGTTCCCATGAGGAGTATGAGTTATAAGAAGTATGGGGCGTTATATGTAGGTATTCTCTTTCGGGCGCTTCACGCGATGTTTCACGAACATCTTCGAAATTGAACGAACATGTAATTCCGTGCAAAGTTTTTTAAAACAAATAGAATAATTGTTATTACAAATTAGGGTAATATGTTTAGTTTAATTGAAAGGGTAATATTCAAACTTAACTAAATGATAGCTTAAATAGCTAACTTTTCTTAATTAAGTAAGATATTGGCGACGAAATGAACTGCTTAAAATTATAGTTCTTATTTGCTGTGGCAATAAGGTTCACTTTGAAAGATGTGTTGCCAGTAGTTTAAATGAAGCACGCTGCATATGACGTATTGGGAGCAATTAGGCGCTGCAGTTCCACCTACTTTTTCCCCCCCTCCAATCTTCGTCCAAACGTCAAATTCTGACTTTTTCATTTCTAAGGGGGTCTCGTGGCTGCGAGCCTGAGTGTCTGGTCGCGAATCTGGGGAACCGGGTTCGATCCCGACCGACACTAAATATTTCGAATTTTAAATGGCACAAAATTGATCCCTGTGGTGCAGTCTCCACGCCAGCAATGAGTGCCCGTGAGGTGACGCCTGGTAAACGCCCGCACGGTACAAATATGTCATCATCATTACCGATATCTGCATACAAAGCGGATTTTATTTATTTATTTCATTTCTAACCTAAATGTAACTGTCATAATATGCATGCGTGCGCAAACTTTATTCACAGTGCGCAAGCGTACTATACAAAATGAAACATTTTTCATAACAGTGTCTACACTATTAACTTCTAAAAATGAATAGGTGAAATAGTGCTGCCACTTGGAAAAGTTTTGCGTGTGTGTCCTCATTACTGAACTACCCGATTCAAATGAACTTTTCCCGCAACTTTTAACACGTGACATGACGTCACAACGAGTATGTTTTAAAATTGTCGTTCACTTCTGCATTAAAGTTTGTGTGTGTATTGCTGTTTTAATACATATATTTAATGAATTAATAGTTTATTACTAATGGGACTGTTAATAAAGAATGTGTTTAATTATTTAAATGCTTCTGCGTGCAGCAGAAATTTTTGTGAGTATGATGAAATATTGAATTCTGACATATGCTAGCATATGGTAAAACACAATCAGATGACAAAAATTAAATACTTCTCTTTGGATTATGCCCACAAACCAGCGGCGTTAATAAATATTCGCATGAAATTACTGGAAAATTGATAAATTCTGGCTCACTAGCAATAAAAAGCATAAGGCGGGAAACTAACCTAAATATAAATATAAAACCTAAATATAAATACATAATGAAATAATTGAATATATTTATATTGTTTTAGAGCTACCAACACATGCGTAATATTCGTTACAAAAATATAAGGAACAAAAATTGAATTTGTAACTAGTTTTCCAATTAACAGTTTAATCTACCATGCTTTTTGTCTCAATCATTTCTTCGATGCCATATTTATTTATAAATTTAACGTTTTTGAAATATGTGAAAACGAAGGGTGGGATTTCTCGATTTTAAGGAATGACATTTCGGAACACAACAGTACATTTGATTTCGTTGGTTTTGGTGAAAATTCCATATTTCTACAATATTTACAAATATATAATTAACCCTTAAACGATCTAATATTGCATTCATGTTGTTTTTAACGTATTTATAGTAAATTTATGTCAATATTTTAACAAGCAACTACAAATATTATACTTAACTGTAACCTGGTAAACAGCTGTTTACCGATATATACCGGTAACAATTCACCGGTAGAATTTTCGAAAATGCCTATTGATGTGGGGATTCGCGCGGCAAATATAAATTTAAATATTTGAAATTGAAATGTTTTATTTCTAGTAATATCGTTAAACATACATATTTTTCAGCAAATATGTGCTTAGAAGAAATTAGAATATAGAAAAATTATTATAAATAATTAAAATTCCACTTACTTGAGATCGATCTTTTACATTATTTATTTAAATCAATAGATTTGTAAGAAATTACAATTGTTGTAATACATTCAATGTATTAGATTTTTTAATTATTTATTATTACATAATACACAAGATACAGACAAGATAAATAAATATAAATTGTTAAAAATTGAAATAATAAATAAATATATCATCATGGCATATTACCCATCGCTGGGTATGCCATCTACTTTGTACGCAGAGATCGTTAATAATGATGACATATTTGTACCGTGCGGGCGTTTACCAGGCGTTACCCCACGGGCACTTATTGCTGACGTGGAGATAATGATAATTGTTTTTTATCATAAATAGTTCTTATACCGATAAAATGATATTTTTCTCCAAATTTTCATTTCTTTTTCTATCTGGAGTGCTGTCTTTGCCCCTGACTTATTGGAGCACCCCACAATACAACAAAACACCACTGTTCAAAAAATCTGCCAATAATTACTTATGTTAAATGAAGAATTAAATATTATTGGAAGAAAACGTACATATAGCAGTTCAAGGGTCGACAGCAACAACCTTGAAACTTCAACTAAAGTTACACCCATTTCTACACATTATAGAGGGGAAAGATGATTCACTAGCGATTGCAAATACTCCCTCCATATTTATTCCTACTTCCATGGGATGTAGCTTAAATACGGGGGTTTCAATTATTTTCATTTATTCTGTGTCGAGATGTCGGGTAAAGCAATCTGAAAAATCATTTGTGCGCGATTTGTGTAGTACGGAATAAAAATGATTTGATTTTATTTCTTTTCCATTTTTATTTACTACACTACGAAAAAAGCATATGTACGCATATGCCATATATTGGCGTTTGCGCAGTTACATCGCGTTACGAAAAGTTCATTTTCTTTCCCCTACTTACGAAAATGTATAAATCTATCTTTCTTACTCTTAAGCGTTCCCTCCAAATGCATTGTGTAGTATAGGATTTCTTACATCTAGTTCGTAAGCTATATGATGTAAGCTGCTACCCTATTGAACGCACCTAGTGCTGACAGATCAATTTTTTTTATACCAAACTTACAAACTCAAACGAGTAATACGATAAAACTTACAATAAAACAATTTCAAAAAACATACTGGTCATATTATTTAGTACAATGGCCAGTAAAAGGTAAGAGAGTCGTATAAAATCTATCTGACACCAGAATGCCATGAAGCCCTGAAATTATCCATGTTTAATGACAATTAATAACAGGTTACGGTAAACAAAGTGAAATGTTTATTATTTTTATTTGAGTTAGATTCTTTTGTATTGTGATCATACACTTCCAGCAATAAAATCATGATTGTAATCAAAAATCGCCTTTCTACGAACTACGAATCGTTAAACAGCGATCGGTTGCGGTGGTGGGTGGTAGTAATGGATATGACGAGCAGTCATGTGGCTATGCCGATGCTAACCTAGAAACCATATGCCATGGGGGCTCATTTTAGTGGTTTTTGTTATTTTATATTTTTTTTAAAAGAATAGCTACTTAGAAATGTCTTTTTTGTAAAATATAAAACAAAAATTCATGCGTATTTGCACTATAGACTCTGAAAGCGTGACGTCAAAATCGTGCAGGAATTACAAAACCTGAAATATTCTTGAAATACGTATTCGGTTTGTACGGCAGCGTAGAAGGTCCTTCAGAAGAAAAAAACATTGCAAATTTACACTTACTGTCTATAAATTTACACTTGCTAACTGTAAATTTACATATATTAACTGTAAATTTACACTTCCTAACTGTAAATTTACGCATAACTAACTGTAAATCTTACACATAACTAACTGTAAATATACTCTTACTAACTGTAAATTTACACTTACTAACTGTAAATCTACACTTGCTAACTGTTAATTTGCACTTCCTAACTGTAAATTTACAGTTATCAAGTGTAAATTTACAGTTAGGGAGTGTAAATTTACAGTTAGAAATTGTAAATTTACAGTTAGTAAGTGTAAATTTACAGTTAGCCAGTGTAAATTTACAATGATTCTTTTCTTCTGTTGGTCCTTCTACGCTTAAGTAGGTTTGTAAGTACGCACCCAGATGACAGTTATTTAAATTGCCCGGTAATCTAGTTAGTTCACTACGGCCACACTCACAAACCGGATACATATTTCAAGAATATTTCCGGTATTGTAATACCCGCTCGATTATGACGTCATCACTTTCCGTACAGCTACTAAGGGTACTAAGGTACGTTCCACTTGGCGACCACAACGCCCGCGACCACGACCGCGAATTTTCCCGTTCCACTTGCTTGCAAACGCCGCGGTCGCGTACGTAAGTGGAACGGCTTGTGGTCGTTGGTGAACAACAAGATGGCTGCTGCTGTCATTGGCGCGTTGATGTTTCGATAGAAATAGATATAAAATTTAAAAATCTGATATGATTAACATGATTACCTTCCGTCATTTCTATATAATTTATTCTGTCTTTTAAAAATATCTTTATAATTTTTTTATCTCTAAATACATTGAATATGAAGAAAAAAATGCAGTCAAATCGCAGAGAATAATTCTTTAATATTTATAATGTAAACTATCAAAAAATGATATTTCACTACGTTTTTCCCAGAAAAATTGTTAAGAGGTTCAAATGAGGGAATTTCCCCGGGTGACCAAAATCTAATCAAATCTTCATAAGGATGTAAAGACGAGAAATATGAAAAAATTGTAATTGTATAACTGGAATTATCGAATCTGAAAGGATCGTCATATACAGACGAAGGTAAAAATGAAACTTTTTATGTAAACATTTTCAAAAATTGCGCTCAAAATGCCAAACGACCGCTCCGACCCATGCTGTTGGAATGAGCGTGGCGGTCGTCGTACGGTCGTTGTTAATGACGTCATCCGTGACGTTTTGAGGAACGACCACGGCGACCGCGGCTTTAAGTGGAACGCATTTGCGAGCGTTATGAGCGTTGTGGTCGCCAAGTGGAACGTACCCTAAATAATACATAGCTGATTCGTCCGCCATATTGGTGCCAAAATGAAAGCAGTAAGTTATGAAATAAAAGTGCATTTCTTACAAGTTTATGTAGTAACTATTTTTCATAATTAAATATTACTTCCATATTTACCATATAATATTTATTTAAAATAATAATACATGAAAAAATACGGTTCGTTAAAATTTTTGAGGTTGGAGAAAAATATATGTATTGCATAAATACCTGTAAAATATAAAACAATTTCTCAAATGATATGCACAATTTGGAGCAAAACAACCCGTCATTATGGATATTGTCTATGATTAATAATACTGTAACGCTGGTATTGAAAGATTTAAGTGGCTCGAAAATGGTGGACGAGTCAGCTGTAATTTATCTAGTAGTAGTAACTTTCCGAATTCATAAGTAATGTTCTGCAAATATATAGAATAAAGTGTAAAGGTATTAATTGAATTCATTTTTATTTGCTATCGTAACGTCATATAATTTTGAATTAAAACTAATTTATTTTGAACTTCCATTATCTTTATTTGTAAAAACATAAATTCTTCACAACGTTTCGAAAGCGAAAATCTGCTGTAGTCATCAGGTGATCTGACACTACTGACTAATTCCTTAACATACGAGCTTTATATCTGGTGTTATGGAGGTGAACATTAGTGACGGGTGGCTGGTCGGGTCCAATGGCTGGGTCGAGCGTCCTGGGTGTTTAGGTCTCAATGGTTAGGCTAGAGTCTGCTATGATGTGTTTCCTCCAGATTGGCCGAATTTCCACACTCGGCTGGCTGAAAACTGTTTTTTTTTGTTCTTTTGAATGCTGGCGGCTTCTTTGAACTTCCTCTTATATCAATGTTCTTCTTGAGGATTTTTGCTCCCTCCCACTGGATACGCTGATGGTGTTCCCACGCATGGTCTGCAAGTCCGGATTTTGACGTCTCTCCTCTCTCAGTGTGTCGTCTGTGTTCCTTTATTCTGATGTCCAGTGGTCGTTTTGTTTCTCCTATGTATGTTTTTCCGCATTCACAATCCACCTGGTAGATGCCTGTTTGTAGTTCTGGTGACTGTTCTGGTTTTGTTGTTGATAGGATGTTCTTGATTGTGGTTGTCGTTTGAAATCTGGTTGATATGTTTAACTTGCTGGCAATCCTTTTGATTTTTTCGGAGACTCCCGTTATATAAGGAATGTATAATTCATTTCTGTTTCCTTCGTCTATGTTTACCTGCTTTGCTCTTGTTGTTCGGTTTCTCTTTACTATTTTCTTGATTGTTTTATCCGTGTATCCGTTGCGTTGGAGTGTGTTAATGACGTCCTTAACTTCTGCCTCATAACCTTTTTCTGTGTTGCAGTGTGATTTAGCTCTGTCAAGTAGCGCGTAAGCTACCCCCATCTTGGTGTTCTCGGCATGGTTGGATTCATAGTTCAGATAGCGTCCTGTGTGTGTTGGTTTGCGGTAAACAAATGTTCGTATGGTGTTGTTATCTCTCTCCACAAGTACATCTAGGAATGGTATTCTGTTGTCTTCTTTCTCCATGGTGAATTTGATGCTCGGTTTTTGAGAATTTATATGGGAAAGATATAAAGCTAGTATGTTTAGGAATTAGTCAGTAGTGTCAGATCACCTGATGACGACAGAAGATTTTCGCTTTCGAAACGTTGTGAAGAATTTGTTTTTACAGATAAAGATAATGGAAGTTCAAAATAAAATATGTAGTTTTAATTCAAAGTGAATCATTGTCCGCGTTCAGCAAGGCACAGCGCTGGCAGCGCTGAGCGCCGAAGTTTACCGAATGCAATGAATGGACGAATGTGATTGGTCCAGCAACTGTATTCGGCAAATTTCAGTGCTCGGCGCTGCCAGCGCTGTGCCATGCTGAACGCGGTCATTATCTTATAAATTTAAAAATAAGTCATATATTTTATTACCTGAAAAGTGTAAAATATGCAAAATTGAAATACATAGTTCTCAATGAGGCGCGGGCAAACACGTGACTTTGACAAGTGCTTGTAGGGCCCCACAAAGGTGCCAAGTATACAGCTTGTGTAGCTTGCCTGTGTTGCCAAATCAATTTAAGCGTAAAATTAATAAATAAAATTGTAAACTAGTTATTATTAATGAATATCATGTTGTTTTATTTTCTGACACCTTAAACTTAATTTTTAAATTAAGTTTTATAAAAATAGAGCATTCAACATGAACTGATGGTTTCCTCAATGTTAGCGCGCCAAGAAATCTTTGTATCGTAGATGGCAGCACTAATCGCTCTATTTTTATTTAAATATTTTAAAAATTAAGTTTATGTGTTAGAAAATAAAACGCTTAAATTGATTTTGTAACACAGGCAAGTTACACAAGCTGTATACTCGGCAACCTTGTAGGGCCCTACAACCTACAAGCACTTGTCAAGGCACGTGTCTGCCCGCGCCTCATTTGATACGGAATTTTAGGTTAAAGTATATTGTTTTGCTTCTAATGTTAAAAATGTAGCATTAAATATTTGATTTATATTAATGAAATAAGGTTGATTAATGACAGAAAAGAATTAATTTATCATACCCGTAAATATGATTGTGCATAAATTTTTATTTAAAAAAAAATAACTAATAAATTATTTACAAAGAATGCATATGTAAAAATCCATAATTGACATATTTGGTTGACATTTTACTAGTTATTACTTTCTAGACAATCGTAGACTGGAAATGAGTACACTAGATGTAAAACTATGTATTTGCTCTATAAGTGAATTTGAGAAAAACGCGAAAAACCTTTGGCTTAATTATTTTTTTGTAAATCCTCTAGAACGTTGAATGCAATGAAAGTTACGGTAATCGTTGTCTAAGCAGTAGATCATTATTTGTTCAAATTCACTCGATTTAGGAAATAATTGATATTAATTGATTCAAATACCAAGTTTTGCAATTATTTAAATCTGTGAAAAAATTGACAAAAACGCATCTATTTTTGTTGATTAATAATTTTTTTATAAGAGTGGCAGGTTTCATTGCGATTTTATTCACTATTTACAGATTTAAGACTTACAGCTTTGACCATAATACGGCCATAAAAAGGATAACTTATCAAAGTTTGTTCTTGGTAGTTTAAATATTATGTTAACACTATGAATGTAATAGCTGATTGGTCACATGCTGCAAAGATATGCATCAGGATTGGTTACTTTGAAATTACAGATTTATGCATCTGACAAGCGAACAAGAACCGAGTTTTGCATCTGAGTTGACTTTTTAAAACTAATTTGTACTTGAAATACGAGGTCTGTAGAAAAAGTATCGGACCTTTATTTTTCTTGCGTAAACGAATGAACTGCGGATTTTCTCCTCCGGCGACGAGGTGTAGGTAACCTTCATGCATATGCGTGAGTTTTTTCCCGGTCGCAGGTTTCGTCAGTAGCTGCCTGTCATAATGGGAGTGAGTGAGCGTAGTACACGCCTGTCGGTTTTTCAATACTCGAATGGAGATTATTAGGAAGATTTAGAGGGCTTTCGGCGATGATGCCATGAGCATCACACGAATTAAGGACTGGTACAACCGTTTCAAGGATGGCCACCCATCGGTGGAGAGCGATCCACGTTCTGGGGTGGTCTATTAATAGTATGCACCACAAGGCCAAACCATCAACAAAGAGTTCTATCAGACAGTCCTGTTTGCAACAGGAACACTAACGTCTAATCGCTAATGATAACATGTGCCGAACGAAGCCGAATGCGTGTGACTGGCATTTTGTAAGAATTTTATTTTAAATCCTGACAAAAACAATACCTAACGCACAAAACTCGAGTCCTTATATTTGTTTTTTAAGCTTATTTTAAAAACTAATGGGTTTTGCGGGCGCTTGGAACATACATGTATCACCTTCGGCATCGTTCAGCTCTCACAGTGGTTTGTTACCGGTAGCGACTAGATGCTTCAAATAGGACCTTGGTCGCTTCATCATGACAACGCACCCGTCCATTCATCGCATCTGATTCAGAACTTCCTGGCCAAACACAGCACTCCTTTGGTCTGTCAGCCTCCATACTCACCCGACATGGCTCCATGTGACTTTTGCCTATTCCTTAAGCTCAAAACGCCGCTAAAAGGAAGCCGATTTTAATCACAGGAAGACATGCAGAAAACGACAGCGGAACTGTACGCCATTCCAAAACAGGCCTTCCAAATATGCTTCCAACAATGGCGGAAGCGGTGGGAGAAGGGTGTGCACTCCCAAGGAGTGTACTTCGAAGGGGATTAATGTTTAAATTCTACAGGCGAATAACTTTAGTTTTCCCGGCCAAAGGTCCGATACTTTTTGTACACACCTCGTGCAGATTTCTGCACCTTACTGGCTGCACTACTTTGTGAGGAGTGTTCTCTATATTTGGTTAAATTCGGAACAGCGAATTTTTAATTTTTGTAAATACAGAGTTTTGCATCCAAGTTACTCAAATTACAGTTACATAATAGAACGATTATACAACCCCGGTTAGCGCTTGGGATACGTTCCTAGGAAACAAAACGCTATACGAAACAGTGTTAAAGGGGATCACTTTAGTTTTTACACAAAGTGTACCGGGTGTCTATTTTCTTTATGAATCATAGAAAATACAGTGGTAAAATTTTCATATGGCTTAATTTCTGCTCTATTAATTTTAGAACAAAAGTTTAAATATAAAAAAAATGTTCAGGATTAAAAACTGCACCAAACGAGCCTTTATTTATTGATATAATACGTTCCTCTAATGAAATAGACGTAAAATAAAATTTCAGTCTATAAGCTGTTTACAGAGAACTGTATCTAATAAGTCCAAAATTATTGTTTACTTTCGTTTGCGAAAGAGTGACAAAATAAAAGTTATCATTTTTTAGCTATTTACAGAGTGCCAAGGTGTAATAATTGATTTCATTAAATTACTTATCAGTAATCATGGATACATTTAGCTTCTCAAATTTTCCAATCAAAATAAAAAGAAAATAATAAAATAACAATTAAATATCAATTAATAAACATATATATGTCAAACTCAAACAAGACGACTGGATGTTTTGTATTGCATGGCACTCTGTAAACAGCTTAACGAGGGAAATTTTGTTTTACGTTTATCTCATGACAGGAACGTATTACATTAATAAATAACGACTCATCTTATGCAGTTTAAAATTCTGGAACAATTTTTGTATTTATAGTTTTGTGCTAAAATGAGTAGTGAAGAAATTACAGACATATGAAAATTGTATCATTGTATTTCCTATGGTCGATAAAAAAGTAGATAATTAAATTTTTAGTCTATATTATTATTCTTACACAATAATAGTGACGATTACAACCCTTATATCGGGTGTTTATTTTTTTTTTCATGAACCATATGTCTGTAATTCCTGCTTTATTAATTTCCATGTTCAGAATTAAAAACTGGGTCTAAATTTATTGATAAAATATGTTCCTGTCATGGGAGGGGTCGCCAATCCAACGATCGCGAGCTACCGGTAGCTCGCGTGGATACTTCCGGTAGCTCACAGGTATATTCCAAAAGAACTAAAAATAATAGAAATTTCCGTAAATTCTCATCATGTTTCGCTGCACAATCAAAGAGACCATATTTGTTTTGTCCTGGATCCTAGTACATATATTGGTAAAGGACGCAAATCCGTTAAATACATTCTCTTTTCTAAAATGTTCTGTGATCTGGCAATTTATTTTTGTACATGAAAGGGGAAAAACATGTAGCTTTACATCCTTTGAAAAAATGTTACATTCATTTATAACGCATTTGACCTTGAATGAAAAAAAATCGCGTATTTTTTTCTGATAACTTGTCTCACCAAGTATAGGTAGCTCACTCTCTATTCGAATTTTTTAAAAGTAGCTCAACACATTGCATATGTTGGCGACCCCTGGATAGATGTAAGATAAAATTTCCGTGTTGAAGTTGTTTACAGAGTGGCACAGTGCCATGGAAAACAAAACATACAATTCAAACAGTCGCATTGTTTGAGTTTGACAGATAAGAGTTATTAATCGGTATTTAATTGTTAATATTATTTCATTGATTTTTTTCTGATGGTAAATGTATCTATGATTACTGATAAATAATTTAATGAAATCAATAATTAGTAATGTCTACTTTATGACAGATGTCATTTGTCAAAAAACATTTTTTTATTTCTTACGACAGTCTGTAAATAGCTAAAAATTGCAACTTATTCTCTCTCTCTCTCTGTCTCTCTCTCTCTTGAATGTATCACATATAATCACTAATTTTGAACTTATAAGACGCAGTTTTTAATTCCGAACATTTTTTTTGTATTTTCACTTGAGCCATTAGAAAAATATCCCATTTATTTCCTATGGTCCATAAAAAAGTAGACATCGATATAAGAATGACTTTTTAAGACCAAAGTAAACATATGTAAATAAGTATATACAGAAAATTCAGGGAAATTAAAGTAGTCCGAAACGATGAATCAGTAACTTTAGCTGATTTGCTGGAAGAACTGCATTATAACCAACGACTAAACACAGATGTCTCTGATTATAATGGGTTTTAGAGTTGGAGTGTAATGCGTTAACGAATTATCATAAATTTAGCTTTTTTTTATCGAATCAGCGTTAATTGGGGTAGCGTAAAGCGAGGATTTACTGTAGTTCTTTCGTGTTGCGAACTACAGTCATTCATACCGTCATAGATCAAATCGTTCTAATCGAATTAAAGGTGTGTTGTTCACCAAAAGAAACTAGCTAATAAACTACATATACTTTTCTATTGTTTGCGTAAAATTATTTGAACATTACAAGTGGCGTTCTAAGCAAGGTATGACAATAATGGCACATACTCTGAGCGCCACTCAGTAATTTTTATTAAGATGGTAGCTGTAAATTTTAGAATTTTTAATACTTTTTAGAAACCCTAAAATTTGTTATAAATACAAAAAATAATACTAAATTGGATATTAAATATTTATTCTGTATGGAGATTTTTTTTTCGATAATTAAATATTTAAATTTCGTGCTAATTTTTAAAGTACTTGCCACAGAAGCTGTTTACCGTTGTTACGATAGATATCTACCTGAGTCCGTAATGAATCGGTAAACCACATCCTAGGAATCCTAGCAGGGTATTTATGTAACTTTTCACCAGGGATCTATTACCGGCATTTACATAAAAAATTAATCTCTGGAATTGCAATAGTAAGTTATTAACGAAATATCACGGAATATTATTTATTAATTGTCTTTATATATTTCTAAATTGGGCTTAGATAGGAGCTCACAAATCTTGGTATTTGACATGACAATAACGCTTCCTGTTTAACCGGAAGTGGCGTTCACTTTCATATTTCAAATAGTATATCCTATTTATATATTTTTTTTTTCTTAATATATGATACATTTATTTTCGTCTTACTAAAGAAGACACCAAAAGCATAATAAAAAATGTAAAAACAGTACTAATTATATTGTACTTTTTATTCTGTACAACTATACAATCTACAGTTTTGCCGTAACCCGTAACCGCCATAACCCGGTATATATCTCGTTTAAAAGAAATGAAACTATGGAATGCCGTTTTAACATTTATTCCCACATTTTAAAACGCTCATTAAAAAGAAAGATTTAAACTGATTGTTGAATTTAAATGTTTGTTGATAATATAATTACAAATTTTTCAAACAAACATTTTAAATCAACAGACAACACAAAATTTTCTTTTTAATATTAGTTTAATTTTATGTTTGTTTAATTTACATGATTGTTGATATTTTCTAAACAAACGTAAAAATTCAAGTATCGTAGAAATGAAGTAACGTTTATAGGAATGAATTAAATTGACCCTTTATTTTCATGACACATGAATTAAAACGATTGTTTATTTCTGTGATACTTGAATTAAATTGATTGTTTAATTCTACGATACATGATTTAATATGATAGTTGATAATTTTAAACCATCAATTTAATTAGCGCCGTTGTGTCTATTTCAAATTTTTTTTTGCAATTTGGCCATTCTTTCACAGATGGTTCCACCGATCACCTGTGTAATATAAAACAAAAAAAAACTTTTATCAAACAACTGTGTTCAAATTTATTTGATTACATATTTATTATGTTATTATACTCATGTTCGTGATCTGGCGTCACTAATAAATTACAACTATCTGTTAAAAATTACGATGGTGATCTGTGAAAGAATGGCCGAATTGCAAATAGTTCTTGAAATAGACACTACGGCGCTAATTAAATTGATTGTTTTAAAATTATCAACAGTCATATTAATGTATGTATCGTAGAATTAAACAATTTAATTCAAGTATCACAGAAATAAACAATCGTTTTAATTCATGTGTCGTGAAAATAAAGGGTCAATTTAAGTCATTCATATAAATGTTACTTCATTTATATGATACTTGCATTTTTACGTTTGTTTAGAAAATATCAACAGTCATATAAATTGAACAAACAAAATTAAACTAATATGAAAAAGAAAGTTTTGTGTTGACCGTTGATTTAAAATGTTTGTTTGAAAAATTTGTAATTATATTATCAACAAACATTTTTATTCAAAAATCAGTTTAAATATTTATTTTTAATTTTAGTATATTTTTATGTACAGATCTCTATAATTTATTAGTGTCACTGGATTGCGGGCACAGTAAAATATTTTATAAAAAATGAGCGAAAGGCTATGGCTATATTATAGATCTTATAACTTCACTCGATACGCAAAAGCATATATATCACTATGCAAACGAGTGTTATGTAGGATTAAAAGAGATGGAATGGTTTGTAGGAGAGCGAAAGAGAAAAAATTCAACTCACAACGCGTCATTTTCCGTTGCACTTTTTTTTTTCTGCAAACATATAGCTTCTTCAAAAAACCAGGGCATTACTTTTCATAGCTATGTTTGATTTTATTTACACTTTAACCTCAATTGATTAATGTTTTTAAAACTTAGATCTATAGGTATGATCGTATTTATACCTATAGTTAGCATAGTTGAAAATTATGTGGAAATAAATAGATACGGAAGAACAGTTTGAAATAATGTTTTTATTTAAATATATTGACACTTGAAAGCTTTATATAATAATAATAATAATAATAATAATAATGGTAATGATAATGATAATGATAATGATAATGATAATGATAATGATAATGATAATGATAATGATAATGATAATGATAATGATAATGATAATGATAATGATAATGATAATGATAATGATAATGATAATGATAATGATAATGATAATGATAATGATAATGATAATGATAATGATAATGATAATGATAATGATAATGATAATGATAATGATAATGATAATGATAATGATAATGATAATGATAATGATAATGATAATGATAATGATAATGATAATGATAATGATAATGATAATGATAATGATAATGATAATGATAATGATAATGATAATGATAATGATAATGATAATGATAATGATAATGATAATGATAATGATAATGATAATGATAATGATAATGATAATGATAATGATAATGATAATGATAATGATAATGATAATGATAATGATAATGATAATGATAATGATAATGATAATGATAATGATAATGATAATGATAATGATAATGATAATGATAATGATAATGATAATGATAATGATAATGATAATGATAATGATAATGATAATGATAATGATAATGATAATGATAATGATAATGATAATGATAATGATAATGATAATGATAATGATAATGATAATGATAATGATAATGATAATGATAATGATAATGATAATGATAATGATAATGATAATGATAATGATAATGATAATGATAATGATAATGATAATGATAATGATAATGATAATGATAATGATAATGATAATGATAATGATAATGATAATGATAATGATAATGATAATGATAATGATAATGATAATGATAATGATAATGATAATGATAATGATAATGATAATGATAATGATAATGATAATGATAATGATAATGATAATGATAATGATAATGATAATGATAATGATAATGATAATGATAATGATAATGATAATGATAATGATAATGATAATGATAATGATAATGATAATGATAATGATAATGATAATGATAATGATAATGATAATGATAATGATAATGATAATGATAATGATAATGATAATGATAATGATAATGATAATGATAATGATAAT
>OY720458.1:24202124-24329624 GCA_963082715.1 Harpalus rubripes | reverse complement strand
ATAATAATAATAATAATAATAATAATAACAATAATAATAATAATAATAATAATAACAATAATAATAATAATGAACCTAGATAAACACGAGTTGTACCGTTACCAAGGAATAAAGCAGAATAACACAACTTCACACAAAAAATGAAAGAAATTTTAATTGAAGAACTAATCCAAAGAACGAAGAAAATCCTAGTAACTAAACTCTCAGCACGGAACAAAACTCTGGCAGTAAATACATACGCAATCCCTGTAATAACGTACAGCTTTGGGATACTCAAGTGAACGAAAACTGACTTGGAAGACCCGAACAGAAAACTTGGAGTATCCTTCACAAAATTTCGAGACCACCATCCACTCAGCTCTATTGAAAGATTTCACCTACCAAGATCTGTAGGAGGAAGAGGCGTCACTGACCTAGTAAACGCATACTACAAACACATCAGTAGTCTTAGGTCGTATTTCCTCTTAAAGAAAACAGCAAGCAAATATTACGAAGACCTATGCAAAGCTGACTTAGGCTATAGGCGATAGGAAATAAGCAATATGACATCTGGTGGTATTTTGAGGAACTATAGTTGACGGGATAATTTATACATGTGACATTTCTTTGACTGTATAAACACAAGTGTTACCTGTTATGTTCCTAATATTTGCGTTTGGGTATATAATATCTCTTAATATTTCAGACGTAATGCATAAATTAAATTAGTAAATGTCAAATTATCCCTTCAACATTAGTTCCTTTAAAAGCCATTTTGGCACTACGATCTTATTTTCCATCGCCTATACGCCATTAAACTTAGGAAATAGTGAGTACGAACCGCTACAGCTTATAAACACAAATCATACACCAATTGCTCGCTGCTAGGATAAAGAATGAAACTATAAACACACCTCAATACAAGTACGAACCAGAGATAGTAATAGAAACCCAGATTGGAAAACTGTATTGGGACCGACAAGTAATTGCCGACCATCCAGTAAAACATAACAGACCCGATATTGTGTACCATGACAAAAGCAATGACATCACGTATCTGATAGATATCGCTATACCTCACGTAACGAATCTCGAAAGAACAAGAAGAGATAAAGTTGGAAAATACACAGCGTTAGCAATGGAAATCAGAGAAATCTGGCATGTCAGTGAAGTTAAAATAATACCGATAATAGTAGGAGCAACAGGAGAGATTCCTACCACACTAAGAGAATCACTACAAGACATAGATATTCCATACGATACATATATTAAATTCAAAAAGCAGCACTATTGGAAACCTGTCGAATAGTACCCCAAGTACTCAACATTAAGGATTAGAAGAACACTTACCAAAAGACCAACGAACGAGCAGGCGAACTATCCACAGCGCACGACCACCGGATCGACACTATATATATCATATCTACTGTACTTACCAATGATATACCATACCTTTTATTGTATATACTTACCTCTCTGGAGGTACAATTTTTGTAAAATTGAATAGATGAATAAACAAATAATAATAATAATAATAATAATAATAATAATAATAATAATAATAATTTAATTTTAATTACTTTTTTTAACAGAAACTATACATCATATCCTAGCAACTACAATCATAGATAACTATTTAAATTGGTTATTTAATACCCCGCTCAATTTAAATAATCCTGGACAGTTTTTTAATTTAACAAATTTTTGACTAGGCAATCCTTTTTAAATATATTGGCAACTCGATCTTCCATTGACACATATTCTATAGAGACTACTTGATCTTCTATCAACTGACGTATGTGATGATATTTAATGTCAATATGTTTGACACGTCGATGATTTGTCGGATTTTTCGCAATAGCAATACAAGATTGATTGTCCTCTTTAATAACAATTTAATACAATCATTTCTTGTAGTAATGACTTCAACCATACAGCTCCACATGCTGCAGCGCAAATTAAATATGGTTGGAAAGCTAAAAAAAATCTCTTTTCATTGGTGTAACTTTCCAATATGGCCTTCATATAAAAATTAAAACTTTGACATAACTCGAAAACTAATAGTGATAAAATAATTGAGCATCGCCATTCGAAAGAATATAATTCAGTATTATTTCACATTTGGAAGATATTTGCAAAAATAAAAGACTGCAAAATTGACATTTTCGCCCATATCTAGTGACTATGTATTTTTTTCAAATAACAAAACACCATTAAAATGGTCTCCTAATGGAGCAACTTTTGTCTAATTTAACCGACTTCGTATCTCTTATACTCTATCTGTTTTAACTATAGAGTGATGTGAAAATAGATGCAGTTTGATCTTATTTTTTGATTGGATAATACCCCGATATTACCCAATCATACAGTAAGATCAAACTGCACCTATCATCCCATCACTCTATAGTTAAAACGGATATAATTCTCGAGAAATCCATGTTGGAAAAGTTATCCTGGATAAATGAATAAATAAATATGAATTATATTAAAATATATTTACTAGACCCATTTAAAGTATTTGCTGAATAAGCAAATGAATGACTGACACTATTTACGGACACGATATTAACTAGGTTTTCTAAAGCATTCTGAGTTACGCTGAAATCATTTGGTCTTAAATGATCCCTGATCCTTCGTAAATTTCAAATACACCTTGCATTTCTTGTCTAAGTCTTTGATGATTCTAAGTATCAGGACCTACGCTGATTTGCCTATAAGCTTCTAATAATTTGTGGCGAATTCTTCGTTTTACAGAATTAACGTTTATTGCCTAGTGCCTAATATGTATTAAGCGAAGATAATTTTTCAAAACTATTATTTGCTAAAAGTTTTATTTCATTTGTTATGACAAGTGTTACTCTTTAATAACTTAAAATTACAGAGATCTGTACAAGGCTACAATATGTGGAGCCATCTGAGGAAGAATGATCAAATTGCGAATAGTTCTTCAAATAGTCACAACGGCGCTAATTAAATTGACTGTTTTAAAATTATCAGCAGTCATATTAATTCATGTATCGTAGAATTAAAGTATCATACAAATAAACAGTCGTTTTAATTCATGTGTCGTGAAAATAAAGGGTCATTTTTACAATTGATTGGAAAATATGAACAAGCATATAAATTCAACTAATATAGAATGAAAGAATTATTGAAAAGATAGTTTTGTATTGACTGATGATTTCAAATGTTAGAAAATTTTGTAATTATATTATTAACAAACATTTTAATACAACAATCAATGTATATCTTTCATTTTAATAAGAGTTTATTTTTACGTTACATGAATTTATATGACACTGCCTTTTAAATTGATTGTTTTAAAATTATCAACAATCATATGAAATCATGTATCGTAGAATTTAACAAACAATTTAATTCAAGTTTCACAGATATAAATAATCCTTTTAGTTCATGTGTCGTGAAAATAAAGGATCAATTTACGTCATTCATATAAAGGTTACTTCATTTCTATGATACTTGAATTTTTACGTTTGTTTAGAAAATATCAACAATCATATAAATTGAACAAACATAAAATTAAACTAATATTAAAAAGAAAGTTTTGTGTTGACCGTTGATTTAAAATGTTTGTTTGAAAAATTTGTAATTATATTATCAACAAACATTTTAATTCAACAATCAGTTTAAATCTTTCTTTTTAACGAGAGTTTATTTTTAAGATACATTAATTTATACGACTGTTTTAAAATGTGAGAATAAATGTTAAAACGGCATTCCATATGAAACACATCTTAAAATTTAATTAAAATTATAAATAGAGGTATAGTTTGTATTCAAAATATTTACAGAAAATTGTCAGAATTTTTTATTACTATATGATAATATGAACATTAATGAAAACCTTTTAAAAAATAAAGCTTTAGTAATGGTGATTCGATAATTTGAGCTCTACTGTACTTTTTTGTTGGAGATAATCGTTCCAGTAATTTTTAATTTAGCAATACACCACTGGAAATACGCAGTATATAAATCTACATTTACAACTTGTAATTTATTTGTTATTCTTGTAGATATAATCCTCATAACAGATGGTGTAGTAGCCCTTCCAGATGTAAATATAATGGAATCTTTACTAATGCAGCTTCATTATGACAGCACAGCAGTTTCATTTATTAAAATTGGATCTCCATTCCATCCCCATGTATGTGCTGGATACGTTCCATACACTGATATTTTACGTTTCTTATCTCATTCTACTATGGGCTCATATTTAGAAAATCTTCCAGAAATTGTGAGTAGCAACAGTTTTTTTCAATTGCATGCGGGTTTATTTAATGTACAATAGATTATGGGAAATTGTACAGTAATAGAGTTTAACTCAAAAATCAAATTAATTAATAGTATACCTAATACAAAAAAAATCTAGGAAAATAAATCCAATATCAAATACAACTAACTCCCAATTACTATTTTCAAACCATATAAATAATGTATTATATATATCACATACAAATTAATTAACTATTATAATTTGGGGCCTAAGATTCGGCCATCCTTATATTATCAAGTATTCTCACTGATATCCCCGTTTACCTAAAAAATGAATCAAAATTTGTTATATACCGCAACTAAGAGTATCGTAAAACCCTTGCACGAATCATATTTGTATGTCCTGCACTTGGTTCATACCGCAACTATAATTATCGTAAAACCCTTGCATCAATCATATTTGTATTGCCCATACTTGGCTCATATCGCAACTATAATTATCGTAAAACCCTTGCATCAATCATATTTGTATTGCCCATACTTGGCTCATATCGCAACTATAATTATCGTAAAACCCTTGCATCAATCATGTTTGTATTGCCCGCACTTGGCTCATATCGCAACTATAATTATTGTAAAACCCTTGCATCAATTATGTTTGTATTGCCTGCACTTGGCTCATATCGCAACTATAATTATCGCAAAACCCTTGCATCAATCATGTTTGTATTACCCGCACTTGGTTCATAGCGCAACTATAATTATCGTAAAACCCTTGCATCAATCATGTTTATATTGCCCATACTTGGCTCATATCGCAAGTATAATTATCGTAAAACCCTTGCATCAATCATGTTTGTATTATCCGCACTTGGCTCATAGCGCAACTATAATTATCGTAAAACCCTTGCATCAATTATGTTTGTATTGCCCGCACTTGGCTCATATCGCAACTATAATTATCGTAAAACCTTTGCGTCAATTATGTTTGTATTGACTATACTTGGCTCATATCGCAACTATAATTATTATAAAACCCTTGCATCAATCATGTTTGTATTGCCCATACTTGGCTCATATCACAACACTATAATTATCGTAAA
This sequence comes from Harpalus rubripes, assembly GCA_963082715.1. Lineage (NCBI taxonomy): Eukaryota > Metazoa > Arthropoda > Insecta > Coleoptera > Carabidae > Harpalus > Harpalus rubripes. The sequence continues at coordinate 24,324,309 of OY720458.1, read as the reverse complement.
ACCTTTGCATCAATTATGTTTGTAGTGCCCGCACTTGGCTCATATCGCAACAATAATTATCGCAAAACCCTTGCATCAATCATTTTGTATTACCCGCACTTTGCTCATAGCGCTACTATAATTATCGCAAAACCCTTGCATCAATCATCAGAACTACTATCACTGTATCTAAATCTTTATCCCACTTCTGAATTATTACGATGATAGGAAAATAAAGAAATGCAATATGGAACAAACACTCTTTTATTACAAGTCCCAAATTACTATTTTGAAACTATGTGAATAGTGTATTATATCACATACAAATTATGTAACTACTATAATTTGTGGCGTAACAGTATTTTATAACACGTTATTTGTCTAATATAGAGTAGCGTCTAAAACTTTTAATTTAGATTTCTTTATTGACTTTTTTCATGAATTTTATAAGTGAAGGTTCTATAAACGGAAAGATAGTGGCCATAGATGAGCTATCAGCTGATACCTACATTTATTTGACCTTTTGGCATATTTTAGTTATTAACGTCATTGGGCCGACATAAAGCAAATAACGGACGGGGCTGAAGTTTGTAAACCATCAGCCAAGTCTGTTATTTGAATATCGGCCTTGTGGCGTTCAAGATTATTCGTAATGAAATAAAATTTGGACATTTAGGTATATCTTCTGAAAATTCTTTCTCCTGTCATTTTTTTTGTTTATAAATTTTCCGCGACAACAGTTTTCATGATGCTGTGATGCGTCAGTCATAAATCAATAATTCAATAATTCAATAATTCAATAATTCAATAATTCAATAATTCAATAATTCAATAATTCAATAATTCAATAATTCAATAATTCAATAATTCAATAATTCAATAATTCAATAATTCAATAATTCAATAATTCAATAATTCAATAATTCAATAATTCAATAATTCAATAATTCAATAATTCAATAATTCAATAATTCAATAATTCAATAATTCAATAATTCAATAATTCAATAATTCAATAATTCAATAATTCAATAATTCAATAATTCAATAATTCAATAATTCAATAATTCAATAATTCAATAATTCAATAATTCAATAATTCAATAATTCAATAATTCAATAATTCAATAATTCAATAATTCAATAATTCAATAATTCAATAATTCAATAATTCAATAATTCAATAATTCAATAATTCAATAATTCAATAATTCAATAATTCAATAATTCAATAATTCAATAATTCAATAATTCAATAATTCAATAATTCAATAATTCAATAATTCAATAATTCAATAATTCAATAATTCAATAATTCAATAATTCAATAATTCAATAATTCAATAATTCAATAATTCAATAATTCAATAATTCAATAATTCAATAATTCAATAATTCAATAATTCAATAATTCAATAATTCAATAATTCAATAATTCAATAATTCAATAATTCAATAATTCAATAATTCAATAATTCAATAATTCAATAATTCAATAATTCAATAATTCAATAATTCAATAATTCAATAATTCAATAATTCAATAATTCAATAATTCAATAATTCAATAATTCAATAATTCAATAATTCAATAATTCAATAATTCAATAATTCAATAATTCAATAATTCAATAATTCAATAATTCAATAATTCAATAATTCAATAATTCAATAATTCAATAATTCAATAATTCAATAATTCAATAATTCAATAATTCAATAATTCAATAATTCAATAATTCAATAATTCAATAATTCAATAATTCAATAATTCAATAATTCAATAATTCAATAATTCAATAATTCAATAATTCAATAATTCAATAATTCAATAATTCAATAATTCAATAATTCAATAATTCAATAATTCAATAATTCAATAATTCAATAATTCAATAATTCAATAATTCAATAATTCAATAATTCAATAATTCAATAATTCAATAATTCAATAATTCAATAATTCAATAATTCAATAATTCAATAATTCAATAATTCAATAATTCAATAATTCAATAATTCAATAATTCAATAATTCAATAATTCAATAATTCAATAATTCAATAATTCAATAATTCAATAATTCAATAATTCAATAATTCAATAATTCAATAATTCAATAATTCAATAATTCAATAATTCAATAATTCAATAATTCAATAATTCAATAATTCAATAATTCAATAATTCAATAATTCAATAATTCAATAATTCAATAATTCAATAATTCAATAATTCAATAATTCAATAATTCAATAATTCAATAATTCAATAATTCAATAATTCAATAATTCAATAATTCAATAATTCAATAATTCAATAATTCAATAATTCAATAATTCAATAATTCAATAATTCAATAATTCAATAATTCAATAATTTAATAATTCAATAATTCAATAATTCAATAATTTAATAATTCAATAATTTAATAATTCAATAATTCAATAATTCAATAATTCAATAATTCAATAATTCAATAATTCAATAATTCAATAATTCAATAATTCGATAATTCGATAATTCGATAATTCGATAATTCGATAATTCGATAATTCGATAATTCGATAATTCGATAATTCGATAATTCGATAATTCGATAATTCGATAATTCAATAATTCAATAATTCGATAATTCGATAATTCAATAATTCGATAATTCGATAATTCGATAATTCGATAATTCGATAATTCAGTAATTCAATAATTAATTAAGTAATTAAATAGTTAAATAGCTAAATAATTAAATAGTAAGTAGTAAATAATGAATAATGAATAACAAAAAATATTATATATATATATATATATATATATATATATATATATATATATATATATATATATATATATATATAATATTTTTTATTATTCATTATTCATTATTTACTACTTACTATTTAATTATTTAGCTATTTAACTATTTAATTACTTAATTAATTATTATATATATATATATATATATATATATATATATATATATATATATATATATATACAGGATGTAAATGAAATAAGTGCATTAAATTTAACCAGTAATATAACTCGGCGAGAGCAACAATATTTCTTAATAACTTTTTCTCGAAATCGCATATTTTTTTAGCATTGTTACCACCCCGTAAATTGACGAGTCGTTCCAAATATTTTTGTGATAATTGAATGCAGTAACAATAGCTATGAAAAATTTTGTTTTAGCAATTGACAGTCCTTTCAATTGTTGCAATTCAATTTTGACATTAGTAATAAACTTGTTTATAAGGTAAAATTCTGTCAAAATGCGAGTACACAGACATTGTAATTACTTACCTATGGTTTATTTATTTATTTTTTTACTCGTATCTGTACTATATTTTACTTAACATCACTTAAGGTTTATATACAATAAAGAATATTATTATTATTATTATTATTATTATTATTATTATACTATATTTTACCTGACATCACGGTTGACATAAAGACTGTGTCCATGCCAACGCATTTACACGGAGCGTTTCCAAATCATCACCAAATCATTCTGTTCTTAATATTCGCACATTTGTTATTCTTGTACATCTTTATCACATCACAATACGGAGTGTCACATATGACAATTTTAAAGAAAGCAACAGTTATATCCATAAAATGTGCAAAAAGTTCAATGTTTTCAGCACATAACAGACTTCAATTTTGGGAATGGCTCATAATGTTCATTAATGAGACTGAATTTACTTGGGAAGGTGTATTTATTATGCACAATACACATCTCGACAGACGAAAATGCTGTAAAAGTTTTCATTAAAACATATTTGAGCGGGAACAATAAATGGACGACTAATTATTGGTACTCATGTACCTCTTTTAAATGGACAAAAGTTTGTACTTACATTTTTTGAATACGTATTTAAACTATTATGATTTATCGACGATAAATAATCATCTCATAACCTAATAACTATGCTTTTGATCTTCCTCTCGTTACCTCGCCCCTCCTTGTCTTCCGCTATTCGCAGGTAATTACAAGCCTGGTTTAATACAAAACTTTATAATTTTGTTCAATAATTCAATAATTCAATAATTCAATAATTCAATAATTCAATAATTCAATAATTCAATAATTCAATAATTCAATAATTCAATAATTCAATAATTCAATAATTCAATAATTCAATAATTCAATAATTCAATAATTCAATAATTCAATAATTCAATAATTCAATAATTCAATAATTCAATAATTTAATAATTCAATAATTCAATAATTCAATAATTTAATAATTCAATAATTTAATAATTCAATAATTCAATAATTCAATAATTCAATAATTCAATAATTCAATAATTCGATAATTCGATAATTCGATAATTCGATAATTCGATAATTCGATAATTCGATAATTCGATAATTCGATAATTCGATAATTCGATAATTCGATAATTCGATAATTCGATAATTCGATAATTCGATAATTCGATAATTCGATAATTCGATAATTCGATAATTCGATAATTCAATAATTCAATAATTCAATAATTCGATAATTCGATAATTCAATAATTCGATAATTCGATAATTCGATAATTCGATAATTCAGTAATTCAATAATTAATTAAGTAATTAAATAGTTAAATAGCTAAATAATTAAATAATTAAATAGTAAGTAGTAAATAATGAATAATGAATAACAAAAAATATTATATATATATATATATATATATATATATATAATATTTTTTATTATTCATTATTCATTATTTACTACTTACTATTTAATTATTTAGCTATTTAACTATTTAATTACTTAATTAATTATTATATATATATATATATATATATATATATATATATATATATATATATACAGGATGTAAATGAAATAAGTGCATTAAATTTAACCAGTAATATAACTCGGCGAGAGCAACAATATTTCTTAATAACTTTTTCTCGAAATCGCATATTTTTTTAGCATTGTTACCACCCCGTAAATTGACGAGTCGTTCCAAATATTTTTGTGATAATTGAATGCAGTAACAATAGCTATGAAAAATTTTGTTTTAGCAATTGACAGTCCTTTCAATTGTTGCAATTCAATTTTGACATTAGTAATAAACTTGTTTATAAGGTAAAATTCTGTCAAAATGCGAGTACACAGACATTGTAATTACTTACCTATGGTTTATTTATTTATTTTTTTACTCGTATCTGTACTATATTTTACTTAACATCACTTAAGGTTTATATACAATAAAGAATATTATTATTATTATTATTATTATTATTATACTATATTTTACCTGACATCACGGTTGACATAAAGACTGTGTCCATGCCAACGCATTTACACGGAGCGTTTCCAAATCATCACCAAATCATTCTGTTCTTAATATTCGCACATTTGTTATTCTTGTACATCTTTATCACATCACAATACGGAGTGTCACATATGACAATTTTAAAGAAAGCAACAGTTATATCCATAAAATGTGCAAAAAGTTCAATGTTTTCAGCACATAACAGACTTCAATTTTGGGAATGGCTCATAATGTTCATTAATGAGACTGAATTTACTTGGGAAGGTGTATTTATTATGCACAATACACATCTCGACAGACGAAAATGCTGTAAAAGTTTTCATTAAAACATATTTGAGCGGGAACAATAAATGGACGACTAATTATTGGTACTCATGTACCTCTTTTAAATGGACAAAAGTTTGTACTTACATTTTTTGAATACGTATTTAAACTATTATGATTTATCGACGATAAATAATCATCTCATAACCTAATAACTATGCTTTTGATCTTCCTCTCGTTACCTCGCCCCTCCTTGTCTTCCGCTATTCGCAGGTAATTACAAGCCTGGTTTAATACAAAACTTTATAATTTTGTTATCCAAAATTATATTTCTTTATTTTAAAAATTGCACTATTACGAATTAATAAATAATAAATGTTATTTTCATTGATTCGTTTATTAATTACTGTGACTGCAAGTGTAACCGATAACCGACAATTTTTGAGCTGTTTGTTTCCGACTTGATTACGACAGCAATCATTTGTTCTCCACTGGCGCGCGCCGAAATATGCAGTAAATCTTTAAAGAATTTTAACTCAAAATCTAAAAGACTTAGAAAAAAAAGTTATTAAGAAATATTGTTGCTCTCGTCGAGTTACATTACTGGTTAAATTTAATGCACTTATTTCATTTACACCCTGTATATATATATAGTCTTTAATTACAGGGTCACACCACTGTGCTTTAGGATGGCCTATTTTTTCTTTATTCCTGTTCTTACCTTAAAACTCTTTTTCACTTTTCTGTCCTCTGATAGCCGCATTATTCAGAGAATTTATTTTAAAATGCAACATATGGATCATCACATCCATGGTTACACACTACTGTCAAGAAATGACAGCAATGTAATATTTGTCCGTTTTAAAATGCAACATTATAAAAAATAATATTGGTGTCAATTCTTTCTACGATCGACTAGGTTATTGCCTCAGTGTGGATGGGGTTGTTTTTGAACATTAAAATTATAATAATAATAATAATAACATTTATTGTTTTAAAGCATCGCTTCATACAATAGATTGGTACCTAATTTAAACCCGTAATCATTTACATACACATACTAATATAAATATAAAGATGTACCCAAGAGAATCCTATTTTAAATTACATGCTCATAATTGTAAAGTAATTAAAAACAACAAAAAAGAATTTTTCCTACAACCGTGCACTCATTACAGTGTGTAAAGTGTCACTTTTCAAGCACTAGTGCGTGAAAAGTACTTATCACGCACTAGTGCTTGAAAAGTAGATAAGCGTTGCTAGGCAACATTAAAATTCGGTTAATTTACCTGTCAAGTATATAATTAGGTAGTAATAATAATGAAAGTAATATAATTTATTAAGAAATATGAATATACACTGTAAATGAAACAAATCTAATATTGTTTTTAACAGATAGTACTAATCTAATTTTCAAGAACAGTAACATTTTTTTGACATGTATTCTAACCTAACCTAATTTTTAATATTAATTTTAAATGTACAATTTGTACATTGTGGAAGCCTAATCATCGTCTGTCTGAGATTATTCCAAGTGTTTAAGTTACATTTTGTACAGTGTTATGAGAAAGAGTACTAACAGTATTTGAAGCTGCTGGATGTCTGTACACTCAGTATTATGAGAAACATCAATACCATTCGGTTGTAGGAAAAATGTTATATGCAACACGTGTGTAAAATAGTACTTTTTGTCTCGTGCTACAATTTCCGCATTCGGCTGCGCATCATGCGTAAAACATCGCACTCGACCAAAAAAGTACTACTTTACACACTTGTTACATAAATAACTATTATAAATAAGTGTATATGTATATGTCTGTTTAGACTTTTTACACAGAACGAAAACCCGTAATCTTAATTTCATAATATATATACATACTTAAATGTTCATATACATACCTAAGGTAGGGATTCCATTTTAAATAATTGTATCTAATTAGTGCATTAAATTCAAATACATAAGGAGTATTTTATAAATAACATGACAGCAATGTAATATTTGTCCGTTTTAAAATGAAACATTATAAAAAATAATATTGGTGTCACTTCTTTCTACGATCGACTAGGGGTACGTTCCACTTGGCGACCACAACGCTCGCGACCGCGACCGCGAATTTTCCCGTTCCACTTGCTTACAAACGCCGCGGTCGGGAACGCAAATGGAACGGCTTGTGGTCGTTGGTGAACAACAAGATGGCTACTGCTACCATTGGCGCGTTGATGTTGCGTAGAAATAGATAAAAAATCTGATATGACCAACGTCATTACCTTCCGTCAATTCTATATAATTTATTCTGTCTTTTATAAAATATCTTTATAATATTTTATCTCTAAATACATTAAATATAAAGAAAAAATGCAGGCAAATCGTATAGAGAATAAAATATTCTTTGATAATTATAATAACGTAAACTATTAAAAAATGATATTTAACTTCCGCGGGTGATCAAAATCTAATCATATCTTCATTATATGAAATAATAGAAATATGAAAAAACTGTAATTTTTTAAATTGTAGTACTGGAATGATCGAATCAGAAAGAATCGTCACACACCCATGAAGGTAAAAATGAAATTTTTTATGTGAACATTTTTAAAAATTGCGCGCAAAATACCAAACGACCGCACCGACCCATGCTGTTGGGATGAGCGTGGCGGTCGCCGTACGGTTGTTGTTAATGACGTCATCTGTGACGTTGTGAGAAACGACCGCGGCTCCAAGTGGAACGCATTTGGGAGCGTAGCAAGCGTTGTGGTCGCCAAGTGGAACGTACCCTAGGTTATTGTCTGTGTGAATGGGTTTGTTTTTGAACATTAAAATTATAAATTTTTGTAAGCCTAAGTTCGTTAAGGTGTATTATATTTTAAAGTTTTGATTTTTTGGTAATCGTATTAATGCTAATTTATTGGAAATTAGTATTGATAATGATAATACATAACTACAAATTTTGTATGTTGCATTTTAAAATGGACAAATATTACATTTGTCATTTTTTGGCAGTAGTGTGTAACCATGGAAGTGGATTGACCATATGTTGCATGTTAAAATAAATTCCCTGTATGTCCCAACCATCTTAGTAGTAATAGTCATGGCTTATGACATTGTAGAAAACAATATGAATGTTCTGTTTTATATATTTATATATATATATATATATATATATATATATATATATATATATATATATATATATATATATATATATATATATATATATATATATATATATATATATATAATATATATATATATATATATATATATATATATATATATATATATATATATAATAATATATATATATATATATATATATATATATATATATAAGACCAGAAAAAAGAAAGCAAATTTCATGGCTATTGCTACGAAGTTACAGAAATTTTGAAATTTCTTTTTAAAATTGTGAAGAAACTAAAAACACAATAAAAAAAATGCAAAACCAGTTTTAAATGTAACTTTGAATTCTACAGATTTTGCCGTACAATGAATAGGAGAGCAGGAATTGCGTAAAACTAAAATCCCATTTTAAATCACTATGTTCGCATCTGACCGGCAACAGCTTGTTTTTCGCTCATTTTTAAAATATCTCATATTTTTCTTATTATGATCAATAATAAAAACCGTTATTCTGTTTATCTCTTAAGTCTCAAAATTTTGCAGTGCGCTCTGAGTTTTGTAGCGATTTTGTAATTTTATTAAATCAACAAACGCGCATGCATAGTGATGTGGAGTGACATGCAGAGAAATGAAAAAATGCAATAAATATATCAAGCAAATATTAAGAATCTGGTCGCAATAAGAAATAAAGATTTTGGGAAGTGGGAAATAATATAAAACAGGAGAGAATTAATGTACAACTGGTAGATCGAAACTGGATAATAGAAGATAGTAACACTTTATTCACATGAGGATCGAGATAATCGACATAACTACATAATAAGTAATGATAACATAAAAGTTAAAATCATATACAGGTGAATACGAGTATCCGTAACTTGGGCGTATAAAATGGGAAATCAGCTTTTTTCAAATATTATCTATCTGCTTATGGGATGATAAACATACAGTTTTAGAGAATAAAGTTCTGCATTTTTGTTATTATTAAAAAATTTAAATTTACTGCTTTAGTGCCCGAGTAAACTTAATTTAAAGACAGGGTAAAACATATTTGGTATGCGTTATTTCAAGAATGGGAGCCTTGGCGCACTTTTGTTCACGGTAAAGACGCTGGTGAGCGACTCACATCCTCAGTTTCAATGACAGGAATGACAGTTTAATTTTAGGTTATTACAAACAAAATAAAGATGCGATGGAAATAAGTATCAGTTTAAATTTGTATTTGTCGTCCTGTTGTCTTTGAGCTTCTTTGACTTAATTTTCTTTTTTAGTTTACTACTTTCCATTTTTTAAACATACCTATATCATTTTATACTCTGAAATATTTACACAGCACCACATTTGTCAATTCTTCTTTTTCTTAATCCTATTTTCATCGTGTAATGTGTACATTCGCTCCGAAGTGTTATATACAGGTCTTTCATCTCAGCCGTACTGATTTTGTTACTTTTCTTGTAATGCACTAAATATTTGAAAAATAATTATAATTCTTTGAAAAACGTGGTTATAGAAAACAGACTTTGAAGTTAATATTGCATAACCTTAAATTTAATATATTACAAATTATACCAAAATTAAAATTTTGACTATGATATATTCACCCAAAATAATATTTTAAATATTATTTTGTATATATCTCCAGTTCAAAACCTACAATTTTGATTAAATTTGCACTAAATATTTATAACAGGGTAAGGAATAAAATATGTGAAAATTAAGAAAAATGATTTTCGAGAACAATTTTAAAAATCCAAAAAACCTACTTTTTTCATACATTTTAATGTTTTTCTTCTATACTAAACCTACAATTTTGTTCATACTTTAATATGTTTTGAAGAATATTATTATACATAACATATAAAAAAAAATCAAAAATTAAATTTTGGGAACATACTTAAAAAAAAAAATGTTAAATTTTATTTATTTTCTCAAGTCTGTGAAATTCCATTCCTAAAATTTGTTTAGTATTGCGTACTGTACACATTTTTGTATTTCTTAGGCAAGTATTTTAAATATTTATCGTTTAATATAGAAGATATTGATAATTAAAACACATTCGGTAAGTATTTTCGTCAAATATCAGGACGTGCCGCTATGAGTAGACCTAGCGGTGCATAGATGAACTATAATGAAATCGGTGACTCCATGGAAAATAGAAAAATTGAAGTGAATAACAAGTACATACGTTTAATTTAGTTTTATATATTAAATTTATACGCCGATATTTTAACTTAAAAATTAAAAGTAGGTAATTTTTTTAGAAATTTTCAAAGAAATTACGTTCTATAGGTACGCACTAGTCATTGGTATTGTTAGTGTTACTATGAATACAAAAAATTATAAATAGTTCCCAATAATTATTTTCATTAAAATGTAAAATTTTATTAATTATTAAATTCAAATTGTAGGTATAGGCTCGTATATGCTTACTTTGTGTTTGTGCTTTATCTAATCATGGAAAAATTACAAATTTATATTAATAAAGTTGTTTTGTAAATATATATGACCGCTTGTGGGTCGGATAACAGGGTAGGCGACACAACAAGTAATAACAAAAAATTGAAGGGAAAAATGCGTACAGCAAGTATATACGGAGTGTCTATTTTTTGTTGAAATTTTAATTTGGCGATATCGCTTTATCTATCAATTTTATAAAAAATGTGTAATGTTCAGAATGAAAATGTGCATCGATGAGTATCAAATTTGTTGTTAAATTGTTTCTTATGTAAGAGTTACAAGCAAAAGAAAATCCATGAATTAAGGCAATTATCAAAGTGCCTTGAAAAATAAGACAATAATATATGTTTGATGTTTCTGACATATATTTCATTTGATATTGTTATTTTTAGAATCTGTGATTAATTTTTTACTTCTAGATTAAATCTTCGTATTATTCTAATAAAAATAAAATTTAAAAAATGTCAGATATATCAGAAACAACAAACATTTGTATATTATTAGGAGAAGAAAGCGGTCTTTATGTGTTGAATTCAGTTATTGCGGCCGAGGCGCTAGCCAAGGTCAGGCAAACTGGGTAAAATACAAAAAGGGCATTCTACTCCGAATGACATATACTAATTTTTCTTCAAGTGTTTCACACAAGTTTTGACATTTTTCTGAAATTTTTTTAATTGTAGAATTTGCAATTTCAGCCAAAGCTGGCTGTGTACACTACAAACCATAAACGATACAATTGTCAAATAACAATTTTCAATATGATCTGTGTTGCTGTGCTGTAGCGACTGCCGCCGCCAGCAGTGAATAAACACGCTAACTTTTTTTTTACTAGTACAATAATAACAACATTTTTGTACTAGTATGAGAATGAATATCTTCTACAGTGTGTGTACAGTAGCATATGTTTTTGTACTAGTATGACAATGAATATCTTCTACAATGTGTGTACAGTAGCATATGAATATAGTAATACGCTTAAAGAAAAAAAAATATTATTGTCTTATTTGTCATGCTACTCTAATAATTGCCTTAAATCGCATATTTTCTTTTGCTTCTAACTTGTACATACGAAATAATTTAACAACAAACTGAATACTCATCCATGCACAAATTTTACATTAAATTTCCTGTTCGAGAAAAAAAAAGTAGACACCCGTTATGTTTCAATTAATATTGGATATTAAGTAATTATTTCTCTAATGATAATAGCAATAATAATGAAAGTGCTAATCATCTGTCTCATACTCAGCATTGAATTTCTGAGGCAAAGCTACGGACGAGTACGGCGTAAGGCTAAGGCTAGAGCAGGGAGCCAGGGACGAACGATAGGCTACCTGCTCCCAGTCCTATAAGCAGGGCACGTGTTTGGATCTAAGGGCAGGGGTCAAGGGGTGCGATTGTACAGCGAAAGTACATTTTCTTTTGTAGCTTGTATAAATAAATAAAAAAAAATAGAAATTTTATATGCTACTTTTCTAAAATTGATTTTAACATACATATTATGATAATAGACAAAAAATAAATACCCGTATTTTTTTTCAATCAATTAATTATTTGTAGTTTATGAGAAAACAATTATTATTAAAAATTTAGGGAAGAGATATGTAGACTGAGAGGAAAATTGATAGTTATAGCCACCTGTCGCCTTGCCACATGCCACAACATAATCACGACGCTGGTCTATAACTACCTTCTTCCATCCCTGTCTATGTGTCTTCTTCCACGATCCTACCTTGATAGCGTCACATATCCCATCTCCAAAATATTATATTGACTAATTACAATACTATTATAAACACATGTTCAGTTAGTATTTTTATTATAATAATGAGAGTAATGAGACGCTAGTGTTTAATTTTTATATTTTATGACATATTGAAATTCGATTATAGTCACATACCCGCAAAATGAATTTTTCCAAAAGTCGGAAAATTATTTCTTATTATTTATTTAATTCTTGAAGTATACATTTTTAGTGTCACTCCTCAACATGAAATTTTTAATAGAAACAATTAGAAATTTATTTGTTTCCTATTCACGTGATTAGATAAATCATTATTTTGAATAAAAATTTTGTGTTGGTCAATGGTACTAAAAATGAACACAAGTGTAAAGTGAATACATATTATTCCGTGTATATTGTATATTTGTTGTATATGTTTATTGTATATATGTAGTGTTTAATGGTTTAATGTAGGAAAAATATAGTTCATTAATATAAAAGACAAATTTGAACATTGAGAACATAGGTTAATCTAGTTAACATGTCTGAATGCTCGCGTTATATATGATTTAATATAATGAAAAAACGTTCACATTGCAAAACTACTACAAATATAGTATAATAATAATATAATATTTACTTTATGTTTACACTTACCTTCTAATCCAGCTTTAAGTATAATTATAGTGCTCCATTTTTGCACTTCTGGACTTAAAATTATTTCTATTAAGTGAGACGCCGCACGTAAATCACTCGTTCGTAAACAATATCCAAAGATTGTCTTTGTATCATAGCCTTTAAACCACATAATGTTACATGCCCAACTTTATAAACTGCTTCACCTTCCTTTATAGGACGAGAAAACATAGTATATTCAAATATTTCTCTGAGCTCAATTTTCACTCTTTCCATTTTTATTATAGAGTTTTCAGCTTACACAGTGCAAGTGCGCACTGAGTGCAACATATCACGTGACCACACTGAACGAGTTCTGCCGTCATTCGCAGTGCAGTGCAGTTTAAGCTGAAAACAATTTTGTTTAGCTGCCATATTTGCACTGACACTATTGCACTTGCCTAGGGAGTCAGTGCACAAAAGTCGCACTGAACCAGTGCAAGGTGCAACTTTTTCCTAAGCTGAAAACGCATCAGCTGACTAAATTTTGCACTCAATGTCAAGCTGAAAACGCTCAGTGTAAAAAGTGCGCACCAGTGCGCACTCGAGTTGTAAGCTGAAAACGCTATAATAGTTTACACCAAATCTTTCCGATATTTTTAACTTTAGCAAAAAGAAACAAATAATATCACTATATAACCTGTACGAATACAGATTGTTTTCCTCATTTGGTCGCCGTCCGACCTGCCACCTACATTTAATTTTTTTCTCCTATATGATCTAAAGCCCTATGGAAGCCTTAGTGCGCAAAGCTAAGCGCAGATGGCAGAACCGGGCGTCTTGCTTAAGGTGAAATGATACCCCCGATTAATTTGTTTCTACGCCGAGGCGAGCGCTAGTGGGCACTGAGATGAATAACTATGGCTGAGTCGATAAAGTAGATATTTTTGTACATTTACTAGGCTCCATCTATTCGATAATAGTCATACTTTGTTCCAAATCACAAACCCAAAAGTAAAAATATGTGGTGTGGCAATAATTTCAAATTTATTTACGAATGTAAAGATATTTTATTTATACGAGATGAAATATTAGTATCATATTGCAATAATAACTTTTCTTGGAAAGAGTAATGATAGAATGAATAATAAATAAGAAATACCTATATAATATTATTCCCTAATTACATAATATTTTGTATTTACCGTCGGAAACTTTTATTATGAGCATATATTTATAGACTGTAGAGTAAACGTTACATTTTCACAATTATTAAAAAAAAAAAATAATAGGCGTACCGTGTACATCATAATATAAATAATTTTCGTATGATGTTAAATGTATTATCGTTTTCTTATAATATTTGGTTTGCAGTGAATGTCTTGTTTCAGTTCAGCGTAATTCACTATTCTTCGATATTGTAAAAAGCATGTTTTATAAGAAAGTTTTTAATATTTTTGAATGGTTTTTGATTCATATTGTTTTACTTTTTCGGGTATAGTTTATTATATAGATCTAAATTCAATGTACATATTTCATGGCCTTTTGAAGCCTGTAAGCAGGTTTGCGCAATGAGTTTGCAGATCTAGTGTCACAAATCTCCATTTCAAATGAAATTTAATTTGGATTTATGTATTCCAAGAAATGAGTTTAAAATATATATAGATGGTAGAGTCAAAATACGCAAATCTTTAAAATGATCTCTATATAATAGGCCACGCCTACCTTGTAAATTGTAATACCAAGATGAAAAATATGTTTTGTCCTTTTACTTTATAATAATAATAAATATTAATTTTAGAAACATAGCATAAATAGCTATAAGCTTCAAGAGAAAATATATTTAAAAAAAAAAAACAAAACGCCGTAATTAGAATCGAAAAGCATATCACACAACACATCTGCACCTAATGCCGCTCGCCTGCCCGCTCATAGCCGTTGCTCACATCGAGATCATTGGAGATAACAAGAATGTATGTATGTTATTCCCTCTCTGTCTGTCACAGCGGCAGGCCATTATAGGGTAACTTTGCGCTGTGGGATAAAATTTATGTTACACTTGAACAAAAATGGATGTTGTATAAATATCGGATCAAAAATATCGGTGATTTAAAATATCGATATTTACAAACAATATGAACTGATTTCCGACTTTTCACTCTTGACAATAATATAAAGTAAATATGCTTTCATATTTTGTAAAAGAGGAATCTTTAGACCAAATATAAAATAAAATTATTATTATTATTATTATTATTATTATTATTATTATTATTATTATTATGCTTTCATATTTTACAGTTAATAAAAAAACAACAATGTCGGTACCTATAATATATACAAATCTATAAACTTATTTTATTAAAAATCAAATGTAATCACTAACCACTGAATTTAAAACACATCTGAATCGCAACTATACAGAAATAAATATTTTGATAACCGTTTCTCTTTTATTTTATTTCTTTGCATACTCAGTATGGTGGAAGTATTTTCTCCAAATTAGGGTAGACATCATATAAACTGTGACGAAACATATGTAAGTAAAGGAAGGACACAGGAGAGTAGCGTGTCTATGATTAACAATTCTTGACATATTAGGAATGTATTTTTGAAAACATCGAGAGCAAATATCGAAAACAAATATCTATGTCGATCGATATTATCGAAAAAGATAAAATATCGAAAGCTCAAACATCGATGTATCGTGCGCATCCCTAGTTGCACTATCCTGATCGTATGGTTTAGTTTGTGTTATATTCTTGCAATTATTGATACATTTATTATTTATTATGAAATAAATAATTCTATTCCATACATAAACTCTTCTACCCCTTATATTTAGGGTTTGTCTATTATCAAGTACAATATAGGTTTTTGATTCCTGCTTTTTACACATATTTTTGCTTCTGTCTTTGGTTCATTTTGTTTTATTTTAACGCTCTCGTACTAGTCTTTTCTTGGTTTTTGTTGATTGTTATTAATAGATTAAAGAATTTTTTTAAAATGTAAAAATGGTTTTATAATGATGTGTGCCAATGTGCAAAAGCATGGCCAAATTTGCTAATGTTTTCAAATTTTCACGCGATAGTGAGATGTGAAAAAATAGATAAATGGAATACATCGATCAAATTTTAAAATTACAATATCCTCGGCAGTTTGCTTTTCGCATTTTGACGAAAAATTTATTCTTCGTGAACATGAATCCATTACGTCACATGATACACGTTTGATTTTAAAAAGAAAATGTGTAAAGTTGACGGATGACGCAATACTCACTGTATTTAAAAATCAGACATCATATTAATTTGTCAAAACAACAAAAGATAAAAATGCAGATATTCTCCGTGACAATATACAGGCTGTTCTGTAAGTTCATAGTATGATAAAGCGAATTGAATAAAGTTATAATCTGAAATATATTTTGCAGTTGTAAAAGGGGACTGTAAAGTCGATAATTACGAACAAGCTGTACTATTAAGTTGAAAACTATACTTATTAAATTAAAATTTAAAAATTAAGTTGTTCAAAAATGCCTGTTACTTTTACTAATTAAGAATACACCGACATGCGTTTGGTTTACGGATAAGTGCTCCAAAACAGCGCCATTAATAAAAAGTGTTTATCCATATTTCGCTTCTGACTTCAAACCTTCAAGAATGACAAGTCTTGTTATTTTCACTCTAACTGATGTGAGTTTTAAATAATATTTTATTCAAATAAATAATTGTTTTTGGTTTATCTTGAAATGCTTTTACAATTGCAACAAATACGTATCCTACATTAGAAAAGAAATAATTGCAGATTACGATATATTGCAACCGTGTTTATTAGTGGTAACGTATGCCACTTTACTTACATATAACTCCCTGTATTAAAGCGAAAAATTAACTTAAATATTAAAACATGAAATTGATAAAATTGCAAATCAAATGCAATTATTTTATGTACTACAGATATGTATTTTATGATAACCTAACACCGACCAAACATTTTTATTTTATTTTGAAATATGATTATCTGCACAGGGTGTTAAAAATGGGTAAAAAATGGATGGTATACATTTCAATGTACTGATTCTAAATCAAAAAGAATTTTTCCAGAATACAGAGAATTATTTCTTATTATTTATTTAATTCTTGAAGTATACATTTTTAGTGTCACTCCTCAACATGAAATTTTTAATAGAAACAATTAGAAATTTATTTGTTTCCTATTCACGTGATTAGATAAATCATTAATTTGAATAAAATTTTTGTGTTGGTCAATGGTCGATGTTTTCAAAAATACATTCCTAATATGTCAAGAATTGTTAATCATAGACACGCTACTCTCCTGTGTCCTTCCTTTACTTACATATGTTTCGTCACAGTTTATATGATGTCTACCCTAATTTGGAGAAAATACTTCCACCATACTGAGTATGCAAAGAAATAAAATAAAAGAGAAACGGTTATCAAAATATTTATTTCTGTATAGTTGCGATTCAGATGTGTTTTAAATTCAGTGGTTAGTGATTACATTTGATTTTTAATAAAATAAGTTTATAGATTTGTATATATTATAGGTACCGACATTGTTGTTTTTTTATTAACTGTAAAATATGAAAGCATAATAATAATAATAATAATAATAATAATAATAATAATAATAATTTTATTTTATATTTGGTCTAAAGATTCCTCTTTTACAAAATATGAAAGCATATTTACTTTATATTATTGTCAAGAGTGAAAAGTCGGAAATCAGTTCATATTGTTTGTAAATATCGATATTTTAAATCACCGATATTTTTGATCCGATATTTATACAACATCCATTTTTGTTCAAGTGTAACATAAATTTTATCCCACAGCGCAAAGTTACCCTATAATGGCCTGCCGCTGTGACAGACAGAGAGGGAATAACATACATACATTCTTGTTATCTCCAATGATCTCGATGTGAGCAACGGCTATGAGCGGGCAGGCGAGCGGCATTAGGTGCAGATGTGTTGTGTGATATGCTTTTCGATTCTAATTACGGCGTTTTGTTTTTTTTTTTTAAATATATTTTCTCTTGAAGCTTATAGCTATTTATGCTATGTTTCTAAAATTAATATTTATTATTATTATAAAGTAAAAGGACAAAACATATTTTTCATCTTGGTATTACAATTTACAAGGTAGGCGTGGCCTATTATATAGAGATCATTTTAAAGATTTGCGTATTTTGACTCTACCATCTATATATATTTTAAACTCATTTCTTGGAATACATAAATCCAAATTAAATTTCATTTGAAATGGAGATTTGTGACACTAGATCTGCAAACTCATTGCGCAAACCTGCTTACAGGCTTCAAAAGGCCATGAAATATGTACATTGAATTTAGATCTATATAATAAACTATACCCGAAAAAGTAAAACAATATGAATCAAAAACCATTCAAAAATATTAAAAACTTTCTTATAAAACATGCTTTTTACAATATCGAAGAATAGTGAATTACGCTGAACTGAAACAAGACATTCACTGCAAACCAAATATTATAAGAAAACGATAATACATTTAACATCATACGAAAATTATTTATATTATGATGTACACGGTACACCTATTATTTTTTTTTTTAATAATTGTGAAAATGTAACGTTTACTCTACAGTCTATAAATATATGCTCATAATAAAAGTTTCCGACGGTAAATACAAAATATTATGTAATTAGGGAATAATATTATATAGGTATTTCTTATTTATTATTCATTCTATCATTACTCTTTCCAAGAAAAGTTATTATTGCAATATGATACTAATATTTCATCTCGTATAAATAAAATATCTTTACATTCGTAAATAAATTTGAAATTATTGCCACACCACATATTTTTACTTTTGGGTTTGTGATTTGGAACAAAGTATGACTATTATCGAATAGATGGAGCCTAGTAAATGTACAAAAATATCTACTTTATCGACTCAGCCATAGTTATTCATCTCAGTGCCCACTAGCGCTCGCCTCGGCGTAGAAACAAATTAATCGGGGGTATCATTTCACCTTAAGCAAGACGCCCGGTTCTGCCATCTGCGCTTAGCTTTGCGCACTAAGGCTTCCATAGGGCTTTAGATCATATAGGAGAAAAAAATTAAATGTAGGTGGCAGGTCGGACGGCGACCAAATGAGGAAAACAATCTGTATTCGTACAGGTTATATAGTGATATTATTTGTTTCTTTTTGCTAAAGTTAAAAATATCGGAAAGATTTGGTGTAAACTATTATAGCGTTTTCAGCTTACAACTCGAGGAAAAAGTTGCACCTTGCACTGGTTCAGTGCGACTTTTGTGCACTGACTCCCTAGGCAAGTGCAATAGTGTCAGTGCAAATATGGCAGCTAAACAAAATTGTTTTCAGCTTAAACTGCACTGCACTGCGAATGACGGCAGAACTCGTTCAGTGTGGTCACGTGATATGTTGCACTCAGTGCGCACTTGCACTGTGTAAGCTGAAAACTCTATAATAAAAATGGAAAGAGTGAAAATTGAGCTCAGAGAAATATTTGAATATACTATATTTTCTCGTCCTATAAAGGAAGGTGAATAAGTTTATAAAGTTGGGCATGTAACATTATGTGGTTTAAAGGCTATGATACAAAGACAATCTTTGGATATTGTTTACGAACGAGTGATTTACGTGCGGCGTCTCACTTAATAGAAATAATTTTAAGTCCAGAAGTGCAAAAATGGAGCACTATAATTATACTTAAAGCTGGATTAGAAGGTAAGTGTAAACATAAAGTAAATATTATATTATTATTATACTATATTTGTAGTAGTTTTGCAATGTGAACGTTTTTTCATTATATTAAATCATATATAACGCGAGCATTCAGACATGTTAACTAGATTAACCTATGTTCTCAATGTTCAAATTTGTCTTTTATATTAATGAACTATATTTTTCCTACATTAAACCATTAAACACTACATATATACAATAAACATATACAACAAATATACAATATACACGGAATAATATGTATTCACTTTACACTTAACCTATATATACTTCTACAAATATAAAAACTTAAATTTTAATTAAAATTAAAATGTAATTATACTTAAAAGAACTTTTGTTTCACTACGCGAACATATTATAAAAATATTGTTTTCCCCATGTGCTAAGTTCACAAATCTCTCACCAGACGTCAGCCACTTTCAATTTTTTCTCCAATAGCTTACGTAAGGATGGTGACTCGAACACCGTAACATAGGGTTTTAACATGAAAAATCAGACTTTCGTAATTACCTGCTTCCCTAATATTTAGTTGTGCAGAATATGAATCAATAAGCAAAATTAATTTTGCTTGCTTTGTAAGGAC
The DNA here is from genome assembly GCA_963082715.1 of Harpalus rubripes. Taxonomy (NCBI): domain Eukaryota; kingdom Metazoa; phylum Arthropoda; class Insecta; order Coleoptera; family Carabidae; genus Harpalus; species Harpalus rubripes. Next base: position 24,303,501 of record OY720458.1, on the reverse strand, counting down.
AGAAATTAGCTTAAAATGTCGAAAATTACTTGCAAAGTATAGCCATGGAATTGAAATAGGTTCATTTATTTTTATTAGGTAATTATCTCTAATTTCTGTTTCAATAAACAATTATCTACTAATTTAAATTGTTCATTTGAACAGAAATTACAAATAATATTAAAAATAAACTAACCTGACAGATAGCCGTTAGACATTTGTTAATTTTTGTCTCAATTCCATGGCGATTGCTATTTTGCATGTGATTTTCGACATTAAAAAAGCAAGAAAAATGCATATTCATTCATCTGTAGAATTTTATGCTCTACAACTATTATTTGAAGCTTTTTTACCCAAAATAATTAGGGAAGCAGGAAATTACGAAAGTCTGAGTTTATGTTAAATCTTTATGTTCCAGTGTTCGAGTCACCACCCTGTATATGATCTAAGCATTGAGCGTTAACTGTCAAATAACCTATTTTTTATATATTACATCGTTTAACAGTTTACTCGACGCTGATTTTTCGAAATATTCACATACTAAATCCATTTTAGTACGTCTTTAAATTACGTTTACTTGGACAGCAAAAGAGCAAAATTAAATATTTTGGTACTCAAAAATACCAAATTTTATTCTCTAAATTTCCATGTATAAAACACCGCGGTTTTCTGTGGTCACCTGTATATGTATCCAGTAATGATATAATTCTTTTAGGGGCTCTTTTCTCTTATAGATATTATTTTCCACTTCGTTCTCCTTTTTTTTCCTGGGGGTTTATAATTAAATATTATCTTGGGTCATCTCGTATGAACTTTTCTTGAATTTTTTTAACAGCATCAACAATTTGGAACGAAATGAATAAATATAATTTTAGTATCGATGTAGTAAAAATTAGGAATAGTTGTGTATTGCATAGCCTATTTCAATATTGTAACATTATTTTTAATATAATTTTTCTCGAAATAGTTCTTATACAACCCCATACAATATTTATATCGCTGAAATATCTAATCGACTAAAAAATTATATAGGGTGCTATTTTAAAAAATATAAATTTGTTCAAACCATTTGAGAACCAATCGTTAAATTTTTGGTTACTAATAAATTAGCCTCTTATTCTTGATCATATAGGGCACGGAAGAACACGTGACCTATCATATGTTTTGTCCCTTCTCACTTCAGACTCGATCTTCAGCTTCAGCTTTGTCCGATGCTAATTTCAGACTGTACTTTATAACGTAGTGCGCATGCGTCAGTTTGAATACCTGTCACATTTCTAGCAAGATATCAAATGAGAATAAAATGAAGGCAATAAGAATCAAATAGGTTTTTAATGAATTCTTCAATAATATAATATAATGTGATCATATATGTAAATTCATAAGTATTACGATCATGATGTTCTTCGTCTTCACTCTTGCTTCCTGAAATGAAAAGAAAGCAAATATTATGAACAACAGTAATTGACAATTTATAAATTTAGGGCTAATTTAGAGCTTCATCAACGATCTTCTATGAAATCTGGGTTATCGGTAATATGTCACAGCAAGTGATATTCTTATAAATATAAACGGCTAGGAGCCACAGACGACGTCTTTCTTGTTTTTCATATCTAACCTACCTATACAAATTGTAATTTGTTACTAACGTTCAAATATGATTAAGTTTTAAATCTTACCTCGATAATCGGTGCTTGATGCGATAGCAAACAATTTTATATAACTGTTGCACACAACAACGCAGTTGCATCGTTTGTAAAATAATGACAACACTCATAAACAACAGAAAATAACAATAAAAGAAATAACAACAAATAAGATAACAAAAAGAAACAAATAATAAAACACAATAATGAATAACAATAACACAATCAATCGCAGTATGCATAAGAACCGCCAAATATCAAATTGGTAACAATTCCACGTTTGCGCAAACTCATTCTTAAAATTTACCGCCAGGAAAATATGACAGCTATTCAAACTGACGCATGCGTATTGCGTTATAAAGTAAAGTCTGAAGTTAGCATGGAACAGAGCTGAAGATCGAGTCTGAAGTAAGAAGGGACAAAACATATGATAGGTCACGTGATCTGCCGTGCTCTATTTTGTATATAACCTTTTTCTCTAAAATCATTGGTTCGCTCAAAAAAGCACTGGTTGTTTTAAAGGAAATATGCTGTATAGTAAGCTTTGACGCAGATTAGAAAATGTGATTTAAAATAAAGATGTAAGATTTGATATTATCAAATCGATATTTGATATTTACAATGGGGTCCTGCACCATAATAAAAAATAATAAAATGTATACTTTATACTTACAGTATTACTCAATAAATAGCGATTAAGATGAAAAAACAATTTTTTAATAATTACGTTGCGAGGAATTTGAGGTTTGTTGTCAGTGTCACTGTGACGTCGCATTAGTGCTACCTTTCTCTCGCTGCCTACTATAGAGCTTGAGCGTCATTTTGACATTAGAAATTAAATGCAGTTATTATTTAAGTTGAGGGCTCTAAGCGCTAACCTCTTTTGTCACTGCGACCTGTGCGATCTATTGTAACATGTCCCTATCTTAGTTTCCCTGGAAGTAGTTCCAGTGTTCTTATGAAACCAATTACTGCTCCAGGAGTCAGTTTCTCGATCTCATTTGCCGCGAGGTACCTTTTACCTAGATGGCTAAGTCTACTTGCGCTTACACCTGGACATTCACATACAGTATGTTCCGAAGTGTCTTCGTCCACTTCGCAGAGTCGACAGATGTTGTTTTCAGCCATACCAATCTTACATAGATGGTATTCCAGAGGACAATGACCAGTAAATATACCTGTCATAGTTCTAATGTCCTTTTTGGCGTTTGTCGACGAAGGTGAAATGAATTTTTTCGACTTACTAAGGCCCGGGATGTTTCTCCAATATAAGGCTATGGCTGCCTCCTCCCAGTTTTCGACTTCCTTCTTTATATGGCTTTTCAAGAGTCCACAAGAAAGTTCAGGCCCGTAAAGCGGTATTTTGGCTCACTTTTTTATATTTATTTATTTATTTATTTATTTATTTATTTATTTACTTATTTATTTATTTATTTACTTATTTATTTATTTCCTTATTTCCTTATTTCCTTATTTCCTTATTTCCTTATTTACTTATTTACTTATTTACTTATTTACTTATTTACTTATTTACTTATTTACCTATTTACCTATTTACCTATTTACCTATTTACCTATTTACCTATTTACCTATTTACTCATTTACTCATTTACTCATTTACTCATTTACTCATTTACTCATTTACTCATTTACTCATTTACTCATTTACTCATTTACTCATTTACTCATTTACTCATTTACTTATTTACTTATTTACTTATTTACTTATTTACTTATTTACTTATTTACTTATTTACTTATTTACCTATTTACCTATTTACCTATTTACCTATTTACCTATTTACCTATTTACCTATTTACCTATTTACCTCATTTACCTCATTTACTCATTTACTCATTTACTCATTTACTCATTTACTCATTTACTCATTTACTCATTTACTCATTTACTCATTTACTCATTTACTCATTTACTCATTTACTCATTTACTCATTTACTCATTTACTAATTTACTAATTTACTCATTTACTCATTTACTCATTTACTCATTTACTCATTTACTTATTTACTTATTTACTTATTTACTTATTTACTTATTTACTTATTTACTTATTTACTTATTTACCTATTTACCTATTTACCTATTTACCTATTTACCTATTTACCTATTTACCTATTTACCTATTTACCTATTTACCTATTTACTCATTTACTCATTTACTCATTTACTCATTTACTCATTTACTCATTTACTCATTTACTCATTTACTCATTTACTCATTTACTCATTTACTCATTTACTCATTTACTCATTTACTCATTTACTCATTTACTCATTTACTCATTTACTCATTTACTCATTTACTCATTTACTCATTTACTCATTTACTCATTTACTCATTTACTCATTTACTCATTTACTCATTTACTCATTTACTCATTTACTCATTTACTTATTTACTTATTTACTTATTTACTCATTTACTTATTTACTTATTTACTTATTTACTTATTTACTTATTTACTTATTTACTTATTTACTTATTTACTTATTTACTTATTTACTTATTTACTTATTTACTTATTTACTTATTTACTTATTTACTTATTTACTTATTTACTTATTTACTTATTTACTTATTTACTTATTTACTTATTTACTTATTTACTTATTTACTTATTTACTTATTTACTTATTTACTTATTTACTTATTTACTTATTTACTTATTTACTTATTTACTTATTTACTTATTTACTTATTTACTGATTTACTTATTTACTGATTTACTTATTTACTTATTTACTTATTTACTTATTTACTTATTTACTTATTTACTTATTTACTTATTTACTTATTTACTTATTTACTTATTTACTTATTTACTTATTTACTTATTTACTTATTTACTTATTTACTTATTTACTTATTTACTTATTTACTTATTTACTTATTTACTTATTTACTTATTTACTTATTTACTTATTTACTTATTTACTTATTTACTTATTTACTTATTTACTTATTTACTTATTTACTTATTTACTTATTTACTTATTTACTTATTTACTTATTTACTTATTTACTTATTTACTTATTTACTTATTTACTTATTTACTTATTTACTTATTTACTTATTTACTTATTTACTTATTTACTTATTTACTTATTTACTTATTTACTTATTTACTTATTTACTTATTTACTTATTTACTTATTTACTTATTTACTTATTTACTTATTTACTTATTTACTTATTTACTTATTTACTTATTTACTTATTTACTTATTTACTTATTTACTTATTTACTTATTTACTTATTTACTTATTTACTTATTTACTTATTTACTTATTTACTTATTTACTTATTTACTTATTTACTTATTTACTTATTTACTTATTTACTTATTTACTTATTTACTTATTTACTTATTTACTTATTTACTTATTTACTTATTTACTTATTTACTTATTTACTTATTTACTTATTTACTTATTTACTTATTTACTTATTTACTTATTTACTTATTTACTTATTTACTTATTTACTTATTTACTTATTTACTTATTTACTTATTTACTTATTTACTTATTTACTTATTTACTTATTTACTTATTTACTTATTTACTTATTTACTTATTTACTTATTTACTTATTTACTTATTTATTTATTAATATTAGGGAAACCAACAGTATACCCAATAATAGGTTTCCACTATAAATAATACAAATTAACAAAAATATTATGATTCTATCATTAAATCTAATTATCTAAGTTTATTAACAATTTAACGCATTTTTTAATTTATTTATAGACAAAGATAAAATATCTATGTGCTGGTAATCTTTGTTATATACTTCCATAATACTGTTTAAAGGACTATTTTTATAATTATTTGTATTACATTTTGGTATGTAGAACAAACTTTTATTCCTTGTGTTGGATTGTGGAACGTGAAAATTTAATAAATTAATAATATTGAAATTATCCAAAAGATTATTAAGGACTTTATACAAGAGCATATCAGCAATAGTTCTTCTCTTTTCTAATCTTTGAAGATTTAACTTATTTAAGATTTCGAGTTAATTTACTTTATCAAAAGGGAATTTATATTTTAACATATTTATAAACCTTTTCTGAATTGATTCTAAATTTTTTATGTTTTTATTGTATGCCGGATTCCAAATTTGAGTTGCATATTCAACAATTGGTCTTATTAGAGATTTATAGAGCAATAAGAGTGATTCAATTTTAGTAAATTGCTTACAACATCTGTATATGAATCCCATTATTCTGTAAGCTTTTCCAATAACTGAATCAATTTGTTCATTGAACAGTAATTTAGAATCAAACAGAACTCCCAAATCTTTGATAATGTTTTTACGTTCTAAGGTTAGATTATGTAATGTGTAATTAAAATATGTAATATTCTTATTCCTGGTAAAACTTACAGTGTAGCATTTAGAAATGTTTAAAGTTAAATCATTCTCAGCACACTATTGTGTCAAATTTATAAGTTCTGCTTGTAGTGAGTAGCAATCATTTAAAGACTATCATTTTAAATATTTTCAAGTCATCTGCGTACAACAAGAAGTCACATTTATGAAAGCAATTGAAAATAGAATTAATATAAACAATAATGGCCCTAAATGTGACGCTTGTAGCACACCGGAAGTGACGTTGGTTGCACGCGATTTGAAACCATTGACAAATACTATCTGAGATCGATTCTTTATGTAAGATTCAATCCATCGCAGAAGGGAACCATGAACTCCATAAGATGCTAACTTTTTCATTAGTCATGTGTGATTAACCCTGTCGAAAGCTTTACTGAAATCAGTGTACACAACATCTACCTGATTTTTGTTATCTAGACATTTTGCAACAAACTCTGTGAAAGGTACAAGATTATTCATAACTGATTTTCCATTACAAAAGCCAGTTTGGTTTGGGATTATTATACTATTTAAATCTGCTTTTATTTTACATACAATTAAGTATTCCAATATTTTTCCAAAAGCAGATATTATTGATATAGGTCTGTAATTTTCAATATTCCGTTTATCACTAGATTTAAAAATAGGGGTAATGTGTGAAGTTTTCCATGCGTCCGGAAATGTACCCGTCTGCAAGGATTTATTAAACAGTATAAATAGTGGGTATGAAAGATAATAAGCACAATTCCTTATGAATTCGGGATGTATTCTGTCTGGTCCGCATCCTTTCTTAGTATTTAAGTTTGTTAAACATTGTAGAATATCTGTCTCAAGGATAGATATTTGACCTAAATTTAAGTTTGTGAAATCCGAAGTTATATTGTTGCTATTCTGGTGAGTTGTGTACACTGATTCAAAAAAGTTAGCAAAGAGATTACTGATTTCATCACTAGAAGAAGCTACAGTGTCTTTTAAGTATAATGAGTTTGGTAGGCTATTATCTTTGCGTAATTTTTTAGTGTGTTGCCAAAAGTGATTTACATTAGTATTTATGTTGTCCTCAATGTATTTAATATGGTTAATATAGTCTTGAGACATCATTATTTTCACCCTTCTGCGAAGTATTGTGAAGATATGATGATCCTGAACGTTACCGTAAGTTTTCCATTTTTTATGGTACTTATTCTTTTCTTTAATTAATTTAGTTAATGGCTGGGAAAACCATTTTGGATACCTTCTATTTTTATAATTATAAACAGGGCAGAAAGTATTCAAAAGGCTGTAAATAATAATATAAAATAAGCTTATATCATCATTAACATTACTATGAACAAATTTCGTGTCCCAATCAATGGCGGATAACTTATAAATGAGATTTTCATAGTCGCATTTAGCAAAATTATAGCTATGAAAATTCTTACTAACAAGTGGTTTGAAATTTGAAATATCAATATTTATTTCTAGTGCAGGATAAAATATGTCCATTTTACTTAAAGGCTCATTGCATTGGGAGACGCTAATGTTGTACGTGGAAAAAATTAAATCTAGTATTGTACCTTGGTGGTTGGGGATTATGTTCTGTTGTTTTAGATCACAGAGGGACATGGTGTTAATTAAAATGGTGTGGTTGTCAGATCTTCTTAGTACGACTGGTGGGGGGTTATTTGGAGCACTGGGCCATTGTAAGTCCGGTAAATTGTAGTCGTCTGCTATTATAAGATTGGCGTTGGCAAGTTCAAGGGATACCTCACTAACTTTATTAAAATGGTCATTGTATGGGCTGGAGTCACTCTGAGGAGGGATGTATACACAGCATAGCATAGCGAGCTCATCTGCTTTTTCATTGCCTAGAACTTCTTCATGCCCCGGTACCCACCACAAAGTGACGTGGTTGTCTATGGCCAGTTGTTGTAGGGTGTTGTTCATGCAATTCCAGACTAGCTTTGACTCACAAGTGAAGGAGCTTAGTGCCTTTAAAGCAGCCTGGCTGTCTGACATTATGTTAATTGTTGCTCCTTTGACACTTTTGTTTAGGTTTGTTTGAGCACAGAGATTTATTGCGTAAATCACTGCTTGAAATATAGTGGAACTAGTGCCTGTGGATTCCTTTATTTGGTAACCTGGACCAAATACCCACTCCAGTTTCTCCTGATTCCAGTTTTGAACCATCCGTAAACCAGGACAAAGAGTCCTTTGGGAGGGATGGTCGTCCTACTGTCCACTGAAGGCGATGACCAATGATTTCCTTATACCTCTGGTCAAAGTTGTATCTTGTCGTCATTGTATCACAGACAGACATGTCCATTTAATCTAGGTGTGTCTCCCTTAGAATTTCTATGTGGCCTACGAGATCCTCAGGTTTGAAGTGTTTTGTCCTACTGAGTGTAAGTGCCTGGAGCATCGCCTCTTTCTTCACTTGAAGATGCAGAGGCGTTAGCCCCAGAATTACTTCCAGTGCTGCAGTTGGACAGGTATTCATAGCACCTGTAGTACAAAGACAAGCTAATCGTTGTATTTTCCGCAACGACGCTTGTGCTGTATTTTGTATAACTTTTGGCCATCATACTAATGATTCGTAGGTCATCATGGGTCTGACTACAGTGATGTATAACCAATAGGTCATTTTTGGGTCAAATGCCGTTAAACTAAAATCAATTAAGACTTTTTAATACTACGAATTGCTTCAAAATTAAAAGAACTTTCATTTAAAATAATAAAAAAATCAGAGTGCAGGACCACATTGTTTCATAATCATTTTCATTTTATTTTTATATCCCAATAAATTAATAATAATTCTTGTTTTATATCTGTACAAAAGTAAATGGTTTTTAGTTAATATTACCCGAGATTATTGAAAATACAACATTCTGTATATAGGATGGTTGCAGTTTTTATATTATTAATTATTATTGCGTTTGAAAATTTATATAAATTAATTCTAAATAAACTGAAAATAGTAATTTGTGTTATTAGGAGTAAAAGTGATACTTTGTGTGGCGAGCATGGAAGTTTGCATGACGAGCGAAGTGAGTCAGACATTCGCATGCGAGGCACACAAAGACACTTTTACTCCAAATGACACATTATATTTTTTCTTCAAATGTAGATATAAAAAAAATATTTTCTATTTAACGTTACAATAATTAAAAACATTATATGTAAAGTACGTTTGCGGATTTTAATTGCGCTGTTACTTGTTGCTATGGATACTTTCAAATATAGTTGTATAAACAAGTAAAATTAAGTGAGTTATATATTGTTTAAATAAGTAATCTTAGTGATTAAGTGTATTATAATATTCTTAGTCTTAATTACTGTTTAATATTAGTTTAATCGTTGTGTTTGTTATATTTATCATCTTTTAATTATATTTAATATCTATTTATCGTTATAATAAACTTTTATTTTAATTAATAATAATTGTTTAATATTTACACTTCACCCAGATAAATAAAAACGTTACAATTGGTGTCAGGTGTGGGGTTAATAAACTGTGAAGTGTTAAATAAAAATAAATAATATGGCGACTAAACAATTAAAACTAAATGAATTAAAAGTAAGTGATCTCAAGATTGAATTGGAAGAAAGAGATTTGGACACAACAGGAAAGAAGTCAGTCCTTCAAGAGAGACTGAGAGAAGCATCAATCGATGCTGGTGAAAATCCTGATGATTACTTATTCGAAATTCAGTGTGACATTCGTAAACTTGTAGAACAAAAATTTGAGGAAAGTTCTAGAAAAACAGAAGAAAGTTCTAGGAAATTAGAAGAATTGGCAGAAAATTGCAGAACATTGAAAGAAGAATTATTGGAACAGTCTAAAACATTAGAAGAAAAATTAATGGAAAGTTATAGAAAAGCTGAAGAAAATTCCAGAATATTAAAAGAAGAATTAATGGAACATTCTAGAATTTTAGAACAAAAATTAGAAGAAAATTCTAAAAACTTAGAAGAGAAATTAGAAGAAAACTCTAGAAGTTTAGAAAAATTAGAGGAGAATTCTAAAAAAACTGAAGAAGACCTGAAGAATTTAGAAGATAAGTATGACAAGCAGACCAAAGAATTACGAGAAAAGGTCACTAGAATTACGTTGTCGCCAATGCCAAATTCCGATGTAGCGAAGGAAAATTTACAAGAAGAAAGCAAAGTAGTAAAAACTGAAACTACTACAACAATGCATATCAAAACACCGGAATTTGATGGAAAGCTTTCGTGGCCGAATTATTTAAAACAATTTGAAGCGGCTGCGAAAGCACATAACTGGACGTCCAAAGAGAAGGCTACAGCGCTGACTGTTTCGTTGCGTGGGGAAGCCATCGACATCCTACAAACGCTGAAGGAAGAAGAACAAGAGGATTACGACCAACTAGTCAAGCGGTTGGACATGCGGTATGGCAATGCGCACCTGGAGCAGATGTACCAGACGCAACTGAGCAACCGCTACCAGAGTTCAAAAGAAAGCCTTCAAGAATTTGAAGTCGACGTAGCTCGTTTGGTTTGTCTCGCACATCCTGCAGCTCCTGACAGCTTTTTGGAGTGCCTGGCCGTTCAAGCATTCATCTATGAATTTCGAGATAGCGAAACGCAGCAAGCACTGCGAATGGCCCGCCCAAAAACATTAATTGACGCACTCTCATATGCACTAGAACAGGGGTCTCCAAACTACGGCCCGCGGGCCAAATCCGGCCCGCCAGTGTCATCAATCCGGCCCGCGACAGCTAATGACCAGTGTCACCAATCCGGCCCGCGACAGCTAATGGCTTATTGTTCTTATTGTTGCGGTGATAAGTTGGATAAAAAACGCACAGAATGATAATAACTCAGTTATATTTACTAGTCAGGTAAAGATTAATGACAAGTATAATACGCAGAAAATTTAACTTAAGCATAATAATTAACAAATAAGTGAAATGAATCCTACTAATATCATAAACTAGTGAACATCCCGCGGTTTCAACCTCGGTAGTTATGTTGGTGTAAAGAGTATCGTATATATATGTCTATCGATGTTTGGAATGTATATATATTGAATTACACATGATTTTTATCCTGAAAATCCCTCAGGAACGGAAAAGCTAAATTAACGCGAATGAAACCGCACTACTTTATTTCAAAACAGACGGCTTCACTTCTTTCGCCTTCACTAGGCAGACAGGTTAATCACGAATGTTTGTTACTGTACTTTCGAAAGTACATACTAGCTTCATCTATAAGCGATAGAGGGTACTACTTAACCACCATATTTCGTTGTCAGGGTCGTAACAATACACAATAATAATTGCATTATAAATCATGAACATGTTCTAAGTTTGCTTTTTTTAACTGTTTTGAAATTTTATTTTGCGTCAAATAATTATTGTTATTTTTACGTATTAATATCATTATTAAATCATTTATAACTTTTTTCAGATGCGTATTTTTATTTACTCCGTCACATGAAAGGGGGTTAAAAAGTGCAGTTACGCGTTACGCATTCCAGAATAAATATTCAATTTAAAGATATTTGACCTTGAACTAAAAAAAAATCGCCTGCGGCGCATTTTTCTTTACATTTTTTAATTTTATTCCAATTTAGCACTGGTTCTGGCCCTCGGAACTTACTGGAGTAATAAGTATGGCCCTAAGGCTAGAAAGTTTGGCGACCCCTGCACTAGAACATGAAGCTACCAAACAAGCTTCACGTAACCAATCTCGAGTGCGAAATATTGATGCCGAGTGAAAAGAAGACACGGAAGACCTAGAAGAGAAAATGCGACGAGTAGATAGCGAAACGCAGCAAGCACTGCGAATGGCCCCCCAAAAACATTAATTGACGCACTCTCATATGCATTAGAACATGAAGCTGCCAAACAAGCTTCACGTAACCAATCTCGAGTGCGAAATATTGATGCCGAGAGAAAAGAAGACACGGAAGACCTCGAAGAGAAAATGCGACGAATTGTAAATGAAGTGTTTGCCGGAAGAAAGAAACTCCTCTGTTGGTATTGCGGTAAACAGGGTCATCCGCAAAGACTTTGCAGAAAAATGCAAAGAGAGACAGAATCGGTAAAAGAAGAAAAGGAGTCGGAACACTAAGTCGGGTTGATGCGAAGGGGCAATCGTCGACCTGTAATCTAGTAGCCCCACATTCCATCAGTTATGTCGCATCCCTTCATCATCAAGCCAGCAGCATCTACGTGAATGGCTTTGTTGATAGAAGACCACTAAAAATGTTACTGGATACGGGTACGACGAAGACCATAATTAGACCTGACTTAGTAAAGAACATACGCAAGATGACTGACGTTGAAAATGAATTAATACTCGGTACGGACGTAATGAAAAAGTACGGTTTTAAACTTGATCTGAAGAATGGAGTAATGATGGTCAATGAAGAAGAGCTTGTTTTAAACCCACAAGAAGACAAGGCTGTGCGCGTACTAATGGCCGAAGATGTTACCCTTCTAGAACGAAGTGAATCTATTGTGCAAGCACAATTAGATGGTAGCTTCTGTGAGGGGAATATTGTTATGCCTGAGCCCAAGAATGATGATGTGAAGACTGGTACTGGAGTTGTTGTAGGAAAACCACTGATCAAAGCCAGTCAGTTAATACCAGTTCGAACAATGAACGTAAATTGTTATCCAGTTGTTCTTAAGAGAGGAACAATTGTAGGAGATTGCTTTGCAGTATCCTCGATTATTCGAACTGTGAAGGTCAAGGGAAACATGTTTCAGGAAGTTCGGACACTTTAAGTAACCAATTGTCAACATCCTTCCAAGAACTGACCGCCGACCAGACAATCACGCAAAGAAATTAATTGGAGAACTAATGTGGTTCACCATAAGATAGACACCGGCGACGCAAGACCCATCCGCCAACCAGCAAGAAGACTACCATTGGCGAAACGTGAGGAAGCGGAAAGAATTATTGAGGACATCAAAAAGGAAGGTGTGATCGAACCTTCAAGCAGTCCATGGGCTTCACCAGTGGTGTTAGTGAAGAAGGATGGCTCGAAGATTTTCTCTACTCTAGATCTAAAGAGCGGATACTGGCAAGTAGATTTGGACTCAAAAGATAAGGAAAAGACAGCCTTCACCATTGGTACCGGACTCTGGCAATTTACTGTAATGCCATTTGGGCTCTGCAATGCCCCTGCAACGTTTGAACGACTTATGGAAACAGTATTGGCTGGGCTATCATGGAAAACCTGTTTAGTCTATCTCGACGACATTATTGTGGTAGGTAAAACATTCGAGGACCACATGAAGAATTTGGAAGAGGTTTTCCAGAGATTGCGGAAGGCTAACCTAAAGCTCAGCCCCAAGAAGTGTCTCCTGTTTCAAATAACAGTTCATTACCTTGGACACGTGGTTTCAGATAAGGGTATTGCAGTTGACCCGGAAAAGATAAAGGCTGTGAGAGATTGGCCAGCACCTAGAGACAAACACGAACTTAGAAGTTTTCTTGGTTTGTGTACCTATTATCGACGATATGTACCTGGATTTGCCAACATAGCCAAGCCACTGACAAAGCTTATTGAAGAAGGTCGAAGATTTATTTGAGAAATGGACAGCAAAGTTGCGTTCAAAGAACTGAAACATGCTTTGACAAGCGCACCTGTCCTGAGTTATCCTTTACCTGAGGGAGAGTTCTTACTAGACACAGGTGCCAGCAACGTGGGAATTGGTGGCATTCTTTCCCAGATACAAGACGGGCATGAGAAGGTTATTGCCTATTTTAGTAAGACCTTGTCAAAACCAGAGAGGAATTATTATGTTACTGGAAAAGAACTCTTGGCAGTCGTGAAGTCCGTGGAACATTTCTACAAATATTTGTACGAAAGGAAATTTTTGATTAGAACTGACCATGCTGCATTAAAATGGCTGCTACAATTTAAGAATCCTGAAGGTCAGGTGGCTAGATGGATTGAAAGACTACAGGAATACGATTTAAAAATCGAGCATAGGACAGGTACCAGCCATCGTAATGCCGACGCATTATCCAGAAGGCCGTGTCAAGATGATTTCAAGCATTGTAGTCGACTAGAAGAGAAATTTTCTATCGTCGCCAGGACAACAATAGTCGATGATAATTGGCAGCCCGATGGACTACGCGAAGACCAAGAAAAAGACCCAACTTTGAAAATGATACTGGAATGGAAAGCAGAGAAGAGCAAACCAGTATGGGAAGATGTTGCACCACACTCACAGAGTGTAAAATCGTACTGGGCGCAATGGGACTCCATGGTGATTGAGGTTGGCCTGTTAAAGCGTGTGGTAGAAAATGCTGAAGGATCTGAGAAGAGAACTCAATTAGTTATCCCTAAGAGTAGAGCACCAGACGAGTTGAAAGAGATCCATGACCCATTTTGGAGTCATCAAAACCCTAGAAAGATTGCGCCAGCGGTTTTACTGGGTTAACTTCACGGAAGATGTTAAAGATTGGTGCAAGAAATGTGTGGTTTGCGCTGGAAGTAACGGTCCGCATAAACGACGAAAAGCTCCAATGCGTCAATACAACGTTGGCAGTCTATTTGAGCGTATTGCGATTGACGTGGCTGGACCATTCCCAGAAAGTGACAAAGGAAATAAATACATCGTTGTTGTCATGGACTACTTTACCAAGTGGATTGAATCGTATCCATTACCCAACCAGGAAGCCACCACGGTCGCTGAAACCTTAGTTAAAGAATGTATATGCCGATTCGGAGTACCACATGAACTCCACTCCGACCAGGGAAGAAATTTTGAGTCTGCCGTTTTCCAAAATGTCTGTAAGATATTAGGAATTAATAAAACTAGAACAACTGCATTACATCCGCAGTCTGATGGCATGGTTGAACGAATGAACAGAACAATCAACCGATATTTGTCGAAGGTAGTCTCCAACCACCAAAGAGACTGGGACCGACATCTCCATCTGTTCCTGATGGCTTATCGTTCATCCGTGCATGAAACAACAGGGCAAAATCCTGCGAACATTTTCTTCGGGCGTGAGTTGCGCTTACCATGCGACTTGGTGTTCGGCAGTAAACCTGGGGAAGATCTGGCCGGGGAAGATTACGTTACGGACTTACGGAGAAGAATGGATGATATTCATGAACAAGTCCGTATGAACATTCACGCTGCCAGCGACCGAATGAAGGACCGGTATGACATCAAAATCGAAAAGGGTGGATATCAACCTGAATATTTAGTGTGGCTTTACAACCCACAAAGACGTTGCGGTTTCTCACCAAAGCTGCAAAAGATTTGGGAAGGCCCCTATGAGGTAGTCAAAAGGATAAACGACGTGGTATACAGAACTAAGAAACGACCTACCGGGAAGCCGAGAGTAGTACACTTTTATCGGCTAGCCCCTTTCGCCGGAGACAACCACGAAGAACATAATGGAACAACGGTTCGTCGGATCATAGCAGAAGAACCAACTTTTGAAGACTTCATGTAGAACTATTCCTTTGGCCGCAAGGCGCGGTTCGGCGTGACGAAGGAGGAACACCGAGATCTATTCACCGTGTCTTCAGATTATACCCTCGGTCACTGCGTATCAGAAGACTTAAGATGTCCCGCGGCATAGCATTTAAGGCGAAATTTGGGCGACTACAAGAACTGGCCAATCAACGTCCAACTGTTGGGAAAACGCTGCGCCTGAGGGATAGCAATGCAGACGGTACATCTATTACCTGGTTACAAAACCATGCTCGTATCAGAAGCCGTCATATCGTAACCTGTGGAACTCGCTGTGCGATTTGAGGGATCATTTGCTTGAGAATGACATTTTGAAGCTAGCCGTACCGAAGTTAGGCTGTGGTCTAGATGGTTTAGATTGGAGGATTGTTAGGAACATGATAGAAATCCTCTTCCGTTTTACCGGCGTTAATTCTCGTTTGTAGCTTTAACCCTAACGGACATAAAGAAGAAGTCGAGCGGACCATCGACTGTCATTTCTTCAAAACTTCGAAACGCACCAAGGGTAATGCATGCAGATTTCGTCATCACGAACTGTTCCGAGACGAAACAGTGTTAAGGAGGGGGCAGTGTAATGTGCAGCGTCCACCGTCGCGGCCACTGTCACCGCCTCTGTACCCGCCGTTGTCGCAGGGGCGGGCGAGTGTCTATTTTTAGCGATGATGCAACAGACGTGTCGGAACCTGCTTAATTACGCGGTTGATGTAACCTATTATGTTTGAGTTTTATCTGGAAGTGTTCGAGTAAGTTCTCGAATACAAATGCCGGAGTATATAAGTACTGTTAGCCAAGGTATTGGACAGTGATATAAATAAGCGTCGCGTGTTAAATAGTTGGTGATAGACTGATAGTCGACAAGTGTAAACATAAATAAATATAGTTGTATAAACAAGTAAAATTAAGTGAGTTATGTATTGTTTAAATAAATCATCTTAGCGATTAAGTGTCTTATTCTTAGTCTTAATTAGTGTTTAATATTTGTTTCATCGTTGTGCTTGTTATATTTATCATCTTTTAATTATATTTAATATCTATTTATCGTTATAATAAACTTTTATTTTAATTAATAAGAATTGTTTAATATTTACACTTCATCCAGATAAATAAAAACGTTACATTATGTACGCCCCCTGAAGTTGTTCAGTCGGATGGAAATCCAACAGCCTGGCCGAGAATATATCTTATCACTTTAATACTAAGTACATATTCTTAAGCTCATTACCGTCCCTGTAATTGTAATTTGTAAGCCTGCTATTCTTTAATGTTATTTCGTAAAAAGTAAACATATTTTAATTTGTAGGTTTTATTGGTTTTTAGTAACTTTATTCTTACGCTATCTAGTGTGTTAACTTTTTTATTATAAATAATAGAAAAAAATTGCTCATATAAAAGTTTTATTATTTTAAATATACTATTTGATGGTAGATTTAGATATTTTTTATAAAGTCAGGTTTACAAGACATAATTATATTTTTTAAATAGCAACCTACGATTATTTTAGAAATAATTTCTATTCAAATATTCTAGGTGGCTGTGTGAAAATTTAAT
Source organism: Harpalus rubripes (assembly GCA_963082715.1). NCBI lineage: Eukaryota > Metazoa > Arthropoda > Insecta > Coleoptera > Carabidae > Harpalus > Harpalus rubripes. The sequence goes on along the minus strand of OY720458.1, from coordinate 24,286,478 downwards.
TTAAAAGGTAATTTATTAATTTAAAATATCTATTTCTTCCCATACTCATCCTGTATATTACACGTTTCACTTGTACAAGTTACTTCTTATTCGCTGATTCTGTAGTTTCTTTGGATAATTATTTACTTTATTTCTTCGCCGCCGGCGTAAAAATTAGCTACTTCTACTCCGGAGGCGTAGAAATTAAACTTCTACCTTGTGAATCAAGTAACAAAAGATGCCACTTTTATGACGTTTGATGAATACAATTTTTTGTTCATATTTTTTTTAATATTGAATTAAAAAGAATCGCACTAAACACTCTAGACAAAAACTACCCCCCACTCTTATGACGTAGGAATGCACCTATTCCTATTGGCTGCCTGAACACAAGCAACCTTTCTTGTTCTTCGCGTGCAGTTGCGTATCTCTCTCTATTTTCGTCACTTGTAAACAAAACTTGACATGGGCTTTTGTGTTTGATATTTGAAGCTGTTTCCTTGGGTGTGCTGACGCGAGTGCCTTTTGACGTCACGCTCTTTTTTTAATCATATGATATATTATTTGAAAATATACACATTTTTTAACAATTAATAATTCATTATTTATAGGAATTATCATAATTTTTTTAAATAAAAAATGTTTAAATAAGCAAAATTACGAGGATATAATGTTATTTTATAAATATAAAAATCTTGCATCCACCGTATTGTTACGATCTCAATTAGTAAACTGATAGCAAATTAATATAGTCGAATAATTCAATACGATATTCGAAAAATACTTCAAAAATTTGTGTGTTTGCTTATTCTCTACTTAAATTTTTATGTTGCTTGTAAAAAAAAAACGTATTTGAATAAAATGTCATCATCATCATGTTGGCTTTATTGTCCTTCAAGAGCACTTGTCTACTCTAACGCTGTGGTCCAACCTTCCCGATCCTTTGCTTTATTCCTCCAATTTTCAGTATTCATTTTCTTGATGTCATTTAAGGTGTTATCGAACCATCTTAATTTCGGTCTTCCTCTTGGTCTTGTTCCATGTGGGATTGCTTTATATATATATATTTCACCGGTTCTTCCTCACTCATACGTTCTACGTGCCCTAGCCATCTTAACCTATTTTTTTAGCTACTGGAACCAAGTCCAACTCTTTACACAGTGCCTTTAATTCGAGATTGGTTTTCTTGGTACTCCGAATTCTTTTAGAACGCTTGTTTAAAATCTATTAATATTATATGGATTTCTTTATCATATTCCAATGTTTTTTCAGAGAGTAATCTTAAGTTATGTATCTGGTCTATTGTACTTTTATTTGTTGTAAAACCTGTTTGATAATTACCTACTATTTTACTTGATATTGGTTTCATCCGTTCATACATGATATTGGAAAGGATTTTATAGCCAATATTGAGAATATTAATACCCCTATGGTTATCACAGATAAGCTTGTCGCCTTTTTGTGAACAGGAACTATAACTCCTATATTTCACTGTTCCGGAATAATTTTGTTTGTTCAGATGTCTGTTATCAGATCAAATATTATTTCAAGTAGTTTTTCGGAACCATATTTAATGAGCATTTATATTATCACTGCCGGCTGGTTTGTTGTTCTTTTGTTTTTTGATACTACTTGTTACCTCTTTATATGTTGATCTTCTTCTGCTATTTCTGATTCTTGTGTGGTTGGCTTGTTTGTTGTTTAGCAACTCTGAAAAATATTCTTTCCAACTATTGATGATTTTTCCTTTTCCGGAGATTAAGGAACCTTCTTTACTCTTGCATTGGCTACTTCTTCTTTTATATCCTTTTTTGAAATTTGATATATGCTTTCGCTTGATTATTTTCTCTTAATTCTTCGATTTCCGCTTGCAGTATTCCTAGCATTTCTCGCTTTTTTCTTCTTAATTTACTAGCTTTGTTCTAATATTCCGAAATATTGTCCAATTATTTCTCGTTAGTCTACTTAGAACTTTTTTCCTAGCATCTTTTAGTTTTTCTGTTTCCATTAGTTCCTGATTTTTCCAGCTGTATTTATTCTTTGTTTCCTCTTTCTTGCCAATTGAATTTTTTGCTGCTTCATTTATTACCTGTAATTCACTATCCCATCTTTTGTTTATTCTTTCTTGGTTATTTGTACTATTTACACTGTTTTCATTTTTCAGTCTGTTAATTAATGTATCCATTACCCCTACATATTTTTGTTTTTCGCTTTCTATATGTAATTTTTGAGTAAAATGTTAACCTGATATATTTTTAATTATGTTTAGAGTTCAACTAATTCAATTCAACTGAATGAATTCCATAAGACATATTTAATTTGGACGTTCCAAACTTTATCAGAAGTAGATGCTACAAATTCTGCTCTTGATTCATCTCAATGGTCAACTACGTAAGTATTTAATTTTGCGTTGTATTGTACGGAAATGAGCGAGAAAACAACATTATTTTTTCAAAACCTATTTATGTATATACTATAATATACAGGTGACACTGAAAAACGGGCCACTCAAAATAACTTTTTTACTTATAATTATTTTTTTAATTTTATTAACATATTTGTAAATTAGGCTTAGGGGCGCACAATCATGGTATTTGGCATGATAGTAGCGCTTCCAGTTTAACCGGAAATGACATTAACTTTCATATGTCAAATGGGACACTATATATTTTTATATATTTGGAATCTACGTAAAATGACTAATTCAACGATATGCTTGCAGTGCATTTTTATTGAAGAAATAAATTACAAGAACGTAAGAAAGCATTATGAATAATTGAATTCGTAGTTTTACGTAGATTCCAAATATATAAAAATAAATAGGTGTCCCATTTGAAATATGAAAGTTAATGTCACTTCCGGTTAAACCGGAAGAGCTATCATCATGCCAAATACCATGATTTATGAGCCCCTAAGCCTAGTTTACAAATAACTCAACAAAATTACAAAATAATTTTAAATAAAAAAAATTATTTCGAATGGCCCGTTTTTCAGTGTCACCTGTATAGTGTGCCCCATTTAAAACTGCTAACATTGGGATCTTAAAAACTGGTAGCCTTATCTTAAAGCCGATATCCCACTGTAAAATTTTTATAAAAATTTTCGTAAATATTTTTATAAATACTTTATTTACGTGACGTCGCATTAATACAGCCGTCTGTATTTATTTTGATCAAAGATGCATTCTGATTAGATGTTATTGCGGGCATGCGCAGTGCGGTTGCTTGAATCATGTGTAAAATTATTTTCTAAAGTACATTATTTTATCCTCTGTTCTTAATTAATTATGTGTAATAGCTAAAACACCGCGATTTGGCTTCTTCTTACCGGTCATCGTTTAGTCAACAAGCATCGTTCTGATTTTTAAATTTATTGTATAACTGTATAATAACCCATTAATCCTACAATCACTGCATTTTTTCATTTAAATTAACGTTTTTCATAATGAAATTTGCTTAATTCACACAATTACCCTTGCAGAATAACGGTCATAAAATGATATTTAATAATCTCTTCGGCGCCAGTTCCTTTTTATGAATTATGCAACATTCCAAAAAAATCGTAAAAATTTACAGTGGGATACACCAGTTTTCAAGGGACTTTTTTATTTAAAAAAAAAAAAAACAGTGGAATCTCGCCTTCATACTCGTTCGTAAGTAAGGACGAAAAACTAATTTTGATTATTTTTTCTTCTTCTAATAATTATCATATTATCAAAAATCGACAGAAATGTTTCACTTTAATAAGTTTTAATTGCCGCGCGTTAAATTGAAACTGACATCATCGCGAACTGTGCGTACTAGCAAACCTGACAACAACGACAGACCTTTTGCATTGATATTGTACCGTGACGTTATTTTTCAATGCACTACGTAGTGACATTTTTATGAACTAGAGATGGGGAAGTACCATGTTGTCAATTAAAATGATTAAAAGGACAAGCATTTTCGATAAAAGATTATTTTCATAACACAAAAACTTAAATTATTTTGTCTTTAATTATAAAGAAATTATTAATAATGAAAAAATATATATTTAAAAAAATAATTTTATTCTTTATTGTTATTTTCTTTATATCAAACTAGCAACTTATCTGTCACTTTATGCGATGTTTATATCGCATCTTGTAGAACAAATAACCACTTTACTGATTCCCATCTCTACTTCCTTCTGTTTTAAAATATTCATCACAAACGCTTTGTGTGAAATTAATTAATATAGTTAGGTTTTTTGCTTTCTAAAATATCAAATTTTGTTTGAAATATATCCGACATCAATGCACAAACAACCTACTGCGCACTACATATATGTCATTTTTGTATATCTCTCTCTTTTGATGTAAAAGGTCCATTTCATGGGCTTGTGAATGTATCCCTATCCCCCTTTATACCAATTTTAGATGTTGATAATAGCATATAATAATTACTAATAAATAGGTTACAATTCAATTATTGTAAACATTCGACTAAGCGACAATATAAAAAATAAAACTTTTAGTACAAAATAAATGTTCATGATTGTTACACTGGAAAATTTCACTGAAAGTCGAACAGTTGACCTATAGAACAGTTGATAAATCTTATTATATATAATTAGTAATATTATGTGTACAGTAAACCTATATGTATGTTGAATAAGTCTATATTTAAGTAATAATTTGAATTTTAAATGTTAATTATTACAAAACCATAATTTGGGTTTATTGATGTCCGCCTAAACGCCTGCGATATCTTTTAAATGCATTTATAAAGTATTATTTTCATGAATGAAATTAATTTCGATTACAATAATATGTTAGTAATATCATGGAATTTATAATACCCCTATAAGAACGGCAACCAAATGTATTTAGTTAAATCCTTGAGAATGACGTCGGCATCTATCCGCTACTCTAGAAACTATGAGAAACCAGATGTTGAGCAAGCAGTGTTGTCATGTAATATAAACAGTTGGAAGTAGCACATAGCACGAGTGCACACGATACCATATACCAGTCGGGGTGCTAGGTGGAGTGCATGCGGAAATATTAATGAATTATAATATGTATTTATTGAGTCTTTTACATACTTATACAATTATACGGCGTAAATTGTTTAAATATTGTGGTGTAGTGATAGTGTCTGGAGTGACTTATAATTGAGCAATCGGACTTCAATTCTCATTGTTGTCACTTTTCATATTTTATTATTAATAAAAAGAATATTGATATTTAATTTTTTTATAAAATTATTAGCTAATTAATGAAAGTAGTAAAAACAAAGGCTGGATTGCAGTTTATCCAGAATAGTAGAAATTGCAATTTTTTGTTGTAATGTCTTATTTTAGCTAAAATATAATAAGGAAACAAAATTGGAGCGCGGAAACAGGTATTTATATATTTTTGGAAAAATATTTTTTTTTTAAATCCTGACAAAAACAATACCTAACGCACAGTAATGTAGAAAAATTACTATTTTTTTTGTTGTAATGTCTTATTTTAGCTAAAATATAATAAAGAAACATAAAATTGGAGCGCAGAAACAGATATTCATATATTTTTTTGAAAAAATAATTTTTTTAAAAAATCCTGATAAAAAAATACCTAACGCACAGTAATGTTTGAAGAATTTTTTAAAAAAATCCTGACAAAAACAATACCTAACGCACGCGTATTCTTTAAGAAATTTTTAAAAAATCCCGACAAAAACAATACCTAACGCAAACCAGGCACACATTCGCTCGGCCCAGCGGCCCACTATCTTTATGTTAGTTTACAATAGTTTGAAAGATGAACGCAAAATTATAAATAAAAAATGTTATAAAACGTAGGATAAGAACGAAAATAAGACATAATTTTGCAAATATACATTAATTGAAACAGTATTATTCGTATGAAAGCGTAAGTACCTACTTAAACTTGGAAATATATGTAGTTAATCTAACTTAATTTTTTTCAGAAAAAATGCCAAAATCTCTATAAATATAGCTTTCCGCACCCAATTTTTAGCGGTGTTTAATGTTTTTAATGGTTTACCAAGTATATATAACCATTAATATAAAATTCTTGAATTCTGGATAAACTGCAATTTAGCCAAAACAAATAATAAAAGTCGTACAATAAATCAAAACAGAATATACAAAAATACAGCAGAAAGTTGTTATCAGAATATCGAAAATAGAAAATGAAATTGGAATAGAAGGTACTAAAGTCAAAATCCAGAAAAAAAGCCAAAAGTAAAATAAATTAAAATAGAATATTATTCAAAAACTGAGCAAAAAACGATATAAAATGTAATTCCTAAAACAAAATCCAATAATCGCGTACGCAGTTAGAAAAATATTACAATGTTATCACGATGAAACAACGAAAGCAAGAAATAATAGCAAACTCCCCCATCCCGGTCCTTTCGACGTCTCTAATGAGATGAGTAATGCAGGTGCTGTAGAATCGTTTATGCCAGTGGGAAAGAAATAAAACATAATAGTTTGTTAACCTTAGGATGACAATGAATGACCCCAATTCGGATTTTATTTATTATTACCTGCAAAAAATGTTTTTCTACGAGTAATATAATAAAAAAATAGAAATTTATGCTCTCATATGTCATCGTAAAGTTGATGTTTTTTGAGGAGTGAGCAACAAAGTTCTTTTTCATGGGTTGCCAAGAGAGGCGGTTGAAAAATAGTTATTTGTTTAACTAGGCACTAAAATACCAGATTTACAGCAGAGGCTGCCGTTGAACATATTATAGTGATTATTGTTGAAAGTTATCGCCATCAAATTATGTTGCTATGCGTTTGTATAGCGGTTGCTATATAATAGTAAAAATATTTTTACATTTAGCTGTCAAAAAAATCGCACTTTTAATGTCAATCGGGAAAAAACTTTTTCGCTGGCTCGCAAAATATAAATTTATTTTATTTAATTATTTACAATATTAATTAGATTGTACACTTTTGGCTTTTTTAAGAAAAAAAAAATATGTGCTTGAAGTCACTAAATTTGTAATCATTTCTCTGTTATTTATTACTAGCTAATTATTATAAATGCCAAGACTTTTGACAGGGTAAATCATGAAATCTTGCTTTGGAAACTTCAGCATCAATTTAGCTTCTCGCCTGCATTAATTATCTTTTTCAGATCTTATATTAAATATCGAGAGAATTATGTTTACTATAATGGCTGTAAATTTAAAAGTTTCATGCTTTCTTCTGGAGTTCCACAAGGGTCTAATCTTGGTCCGTTATTTTTTATCCTTTTTTTAAATGACATTACTTCCCATGTTAAACATTCTGAATTATTATTATATGCTGATGACTTGAAAATCTTTAAAATTATTAATACATATCAAGATTATTTACTTTTTCAGTCTGACGTCGCCAATATCCATAAATGGTCTGTTGCCTTACATTTATTTTTTAACGTTAATAAATATAAAGTAATGACATATTCTACGAAACAGAATCTTAATTGTTATGTTTATAGTATGGAAAATGTACCTCTCGTAAGAGTCACGCAATGTAAGGATCTGGGGGTCATTTTTGATCCAAAACTAACTTTCTCACTACATATTAATTTTTTAGTTACACCTTCATACAAAATGTTAGGTTTTGTTATCAGAAATTCTTTATATTTTACTAATTTAATGACACTCAAATCCAGTGGCGTGCGGTCAGGGTATGCGGGGCATGCGGCGCATACCCATTCGTATTTAGAAATTAATTAAATTTTACAATGTTATTTATTTACATAATACATGTGAATACTTTAAATTATATGTAAGATAAATTATATTACTTTTAAATTTTATTTAGTTCTACTTGTATAATATGAATAACTGAATATCACTGGAAAAAGTAAGTGGATAGCGCTAGGCTCTGCCGCATGACTTGTAGACGGATCGGGGCAGGGCGACGCTTGAGGAACTGCGAGAAATAAGCAGAGGGGAGTGCGCGCTGTAGGTGAGTCGGTAAGCGCTAAATTCATCGCTTACCCGGGTATATTTTGATGTAATTTTTGTATAAGCATCATCCACCATACAGAATTACAGAAATATTTTTTTTTTGTTATACTACAGGCACATGAACATAGGTATTATTATTTATTTTGCTTTTTTTTATTTATTTATTTATTAATATTATCGAGCACTTCAATTACATAAATTATTAGTGTTCCGGCTTAACAATGGTATAATTTACAGTATATTATTTGTTATTTGCATTTAGAGTATTGTACAGTTTGTTTATAAGTATGATTTACAGTGCATTATTTGTTGTTTACATTTATATCATTTTATAGTTTGTTAAATATATTAATACTTTTTAAGTATTTAAATACTTTCTTTAGGTTTTCTTCATTTCCGAGGCATTCTATGAGTGTGGATGGTGTGTTGTGAGTACTACGTTGTGAGGTGTACTGTCTGCATTCTGTGAGAAGGTGTTCTACTGTGAGTTTTGTATTGCACTGTGCACACTTTGCTGGTTCTGTCCGTTTGAATATGTAGTCGTGGGTCAGGAGGGTGTGGCCGATTCGAAGCCTGGTTGCTGCTATCCGTTCTCTTCTGCTGGCATTTATTTTCCATGGGCTTACTGTTTCTTTTATTCTTCTCAAGTGATTATTGGTAGTTTGAGTCCATTGTTGTTGCCATTTTTCTTTCATTTTTTTCTTGATAGTCGATATGAGATCTCTTGCAGGTATGGGCACTTGTGTAATGGTTGTCTGGGTTGCAGCTTGTTTAGCAAGAGTGTCCGCTTCTTCGTTGCCTTTTATTCCGCAGTGGGACGGTACCCAAAGGATGGTAATGGATTTGGCTTCTAAAATGGATGTGTGGATGTTCTCTTGAATTTTTAGAATTATTGGATCGGATGGGTATAGGTTTTGAATACTCTGTATGCAGCTTAGTGAGTCAGTGCATAGTACGAATTTGTTACTGTTGCATTTGTTTATGTACTGTGTTGTTTTTAGGATGCTAAATGCTTCTGCTGTATAGATAGTCGTGTAGCTCGGTAGGTGATATTTTTTTGATGATGTTTCGGTGAATACAGCGGCGCCTGTTTGGGAGCTAATTCTGGACCCGTCTGTATAGATAAACTCATGGTTCGTATATGTTTCATTTTTTAGCTCTAAGAATTCGTTTCCTATAATCGTTGCTGGTGTGTTTTGTTTGTCGTGTTTTGTTAGTTGGAGGTTAAAGTGGGCTTTTTTGAGTGTCCATGGTGGATGCTGAATTTTATATATTTCTTGAATGGGTGGTATGGTTAAATTTATAGATTCTAATATTTTGTTGATATTTTTGTGATACTCGTTGTCGTTTTTTAACATTAGTTTGTGATTTTTGTGTATGAATAAGTTGTTATGTGTAGGATTTTTCGTGTTTGTTGCTAATTTGGTTATGTAGTTTAGCAGGAGTTGTTCTCTGCGTATTTCTAGTGGTCGTTCTCCTGTTTCTGCCATAATGCTCACGACAGGGCTTGTTCTTAAGGCTCCACATATTATTCTTATTGCTGCGTTATGAATTACTTCTATTTTGCGTAGTTGGTGTTTTTTAGCAGTTAGATATACAACACATCCGTAATCGAGTTTCGATCTAATAAGTGTTCTATAGATTTTCATTAGGCTTTCGTGGTCTGCGCCCCAATCTTTACTGGCCAGGCTTTTAAGTAGGTTTAGTTTGTTGTTGCATTCCTGCTTTAGATGTTCAAGATGTGTCTTCCACGTTAGTTTTCTATCTAAGTACATGCCTAAGAATTTAATTGTATCTACGTATGATATGTACTTGTTATTTATAGAGAGTGTGGGGTGATGATGTTGATCTTTTCTTATTTTGCAAAAGTGAATGGCTTTTGTTTTCGTGTCACTAAATGTAAATCCAGTTTGTTTCGCCCAATGTGTTATGTTGTTTATCGCAATTTGTAAATTATCTTTTATTGTTTGGAGATTCTTGTTCTTGCTATGTATGATTAGATCGTCGGCGAATAATGAGTATTTTATATTTGTGGGTATGTGTTCGGAGATGCTATTTATTGCTATAATAAACAGTGTTGGGCTAATTATTGACCCCTGCGGTATACCGTTTTCTTGTAGTTTTGTTGGAGAAATGCAACGATTGTAGCGTACTTTGAATTTGCGGTGTGATAGAAAATTTTTTACAAAGTGTAATAGGTGTCCGTCAATTCCGTATCTTTTTAGAGTTGTTAATATGTTATATTGCCATGTAGTATCAAAGGCTTTTTGCAGGTCGAAGGATACTGCTACAAGATGTTGTTTGTTTGTAAATGCCGTTTGTATATTTGACGTTACAGATACTAGGTGGTCAATTGTTGATCTATTATTTCGGAAACCATTTTGTTGCACTGATAGTAAGTCGTTTTTTTCTAGGTGCCATAAAAGTCTTTTGTTTATTATTTTTTCAACTATTTTGCAGAGTATACTTGCAAGTGCAATAGGCCTATAATTTTCAGGAAGTGTTTTATCCTTACCAGGTTTTAAGATTGGTATTAGTATAACTTGTTTCCATTGATCAGGAAATGTGTTCATTTTCCATATTAAGTTGTATATGTCTAGTAGGTGTAAAATAGCTTCTTTAGGTAAATGTTTTATTAATTCCGGTGTAATATGGTCGGGGCCAGGGCTAGTATTCGATTTCGTGTTTTTTATGGCATCTTTTATTTCCGTGTATGTAAGTGGTTTGTTTATAGGATTGCCGCATTCTTTTATTGATATTTCGGATTTTTCGGCCTCCTTTTTAATTTGTAGGAATTCATGATTATAGTGATTGTCTGATGAATTATATTCAAATGTGTTTGCTAGTTCATTGCAAATTTCTTGGTTTCCAGTGATATATGATCCATTAATTTTCAATACAGATGTTCCGTATGTTGTGTTTGATCCTTTTATTTTTCTGATTTGATTCCACATTTCCTTAGCAGGCGTATTTGTGTTTATGTTTGCTACGTGTAGTCTCCATGATGTTATTTTAGCATTTTTTATTATTTTTCGTGCTTGTGCCCTAGCTTTTTTTAAATTTATTAGGTTATCAGTAGTTTGGTGTTTCCGGTATTTGTATAGTGCCTTCTTGTTTTCTCTTGTTGCATCTTCGCACTCCTTATTCCACCATGGTGTCGTTTTAGTTCTAATTTTTGTTGATTTCATTCCGAATGCTTGTGTAGCTGCATCGTATATTTTGTTGGTAAATGTGTCGACAATTTTATTTACGTCAGATTTTGGGGATAAGGGCGGGTATTGAATTTTAAGTAAGTTTGTGTATGTTTCCCAGTTTTCCTCTTTAATTTTGCTTTTAATGATTATCTTCTACAATATTATAATATAGCGCATATTTTTGGATAATTATGGATTGCATTATAAAAAAATTAATAGAAAAATCATTTTCGAGAAGAGCATTTAACGAGAAAAATGAAATTATCAAAAGTGGAAAACCTACTTCTGATTTAAATAATTTAAAAACGATTCATAAGGACAAAGGTAAAAGATTTACGCAACATTTTCATGTAACAAAATATGAAAAAGTTTTCTGGTTATGTAGATCAGCATCATTTGGAAAATTATTTTGATATAACTGTTTAGAACAAACAAGGATTTGAAAATTTAAATTGTTATTTAGTAGCAATTCAAAAACATTCGCGATTTCTGACACTTCCGAGTTCTACAGCTTTTGTTGAACGCTCATTTTCGGCTTTGAAGCGCATAAAATCATACAAACGATCATCCCAGGGACAAGAAAGATTTTCAAGCTTAGTACTGTTGTCCATTGAAAAATCTCAACTATGCGAAATGCAAACTAAAGATAATTTTCATTCTGCAATAATTCAAGAATTTTGTAAAAAAGAAAGAAGAATGGAATTTATTTACGAATAGTTATATTAATTAATATTGATTTTTTTCTGTTATATTAAAGTATGCAATAAATATCGTAATTACAAAAATTATAAATTATTTCCTATCCTTGGCGCATACCCGACTAAAATTTCACCGCACGCCACTGCTCAAATCCTTATACTACTCGTATGTGCGCTCCAAGCTTGAATAGTGTCTTGTGGTTTGGAATCCTATATACAATAATCAAAGTGATGAAATTGAACGAATACAGAGAAAGTTTGTTAAATTCTGTGCACGTAAATTTTGTATTTTCTTCAATTACCTTGCACACAATTATACCAGCTCTATACTGGATTTTAATATGCTTACTCTTGAGAGTCGACGCAATATTCTATCTTGCGTATTTCTTTACAAACTTATCCATGGCCACATTGATGATATCTCAGGTTTGGAAAATATAAATTTTGCTGTACCACGTACTCAAATTAGATCGCTAAGTATAAAATACACATTTAAACAACCATTAACAACAACCAATTATGAACTTACAGCGCCTCTTAGGAGAATTTGTCACATTTTTAATAATCATGTTTCCAACACTGATATTGACATATTTAATAGTAGTCTTATGCAATTTAAGAACTGTTTACTTGCGTATTTTTCTTAGGCTTAAAATTATTATGTTATTTTGTTATTTTTCTATTGTACACTTACGTCTGAAACTATATTTTCTTTGTTTTTTGTATATATTTTTCCAGCCCTCGGTAATTGGGATACTTTTCGGTATCCTGTTGAGTGCCTGCTAATAAATAAATAAATAAAATAAACAATATACGTAAGAACTTACAATAACAAGTTGCTATAATAGAATGGAAGTAAGAACTTGCAGTGAACTTGTTATTTTATGTCCGTTTTGTAGCCAATATAAATGTCTTCCATCGGCGACCTGCCTTCAGTTCGCAAATTTAAAATCCTAGTCTTATTATTTAGTTAGACTGTTAGACATTTTTGTTTCATTCACCAGGTTAAAAAATTGTTTGGATTTCATATAATCAAAATAAACTGCGAATAATATGATATAAATAGCTTCGATATCGATATACTCTATAGTTATACAGCCAGAGGTTTGAAAATAAACGAATATACAGTTGAGAGGACGAGATGTGTTGCGTAGGAAACACAACAACAACGTAGGTGGAGTTGTGTTTTCAGGTAACACATCGAGTCGGCAAACTGTATATTCAGATGATTTTCGAAGCTCGAGTTGTATACGTTAAGACTATACAATGAATCAACCAACTATATTTTTACGAAATGTCAAATATATTACTTTTTCATTTATATCCATGGATGATGGTTACATATGATTCATTTGTTCGCGAAACACAACTTATCAACGCAAATAATCGATGTTATACAGCGTAACTAAGAAAAATTGAGCTATCTGATTGGTCTATTTTCTGATGAGTTGTATAGTTGTATATAATAGGAGTATGATATTTTGAAAATATACAATTCAATTTACCGAAAAGGGGTCATATCACATGGAAAACAATATAATAAGAATAGTAGGTAGTAATTTAATGCAATCTACAATAACTTTATTATCGATATTTAAAATAAGAGGAAATAAGAATTTTCATAACATATTACATTTGTATTGTGACTTGTACTGCTTACTGACGACTGAGAGCGATTGGATTCTTGCGCGTATATTATCGCCACTCGCCAGACGAGTTTGGTAGTGCTTGGCAACAGTGCACTTCAATTTTCTTCGTAGTTTCTATGTTGGACGGCAGAGATCGTTAGCTCGCGACGTTATATTTTTTATAAAGGTTACTGCTTTGCGTTTCTATTCTTATAAGGGTATTATAAATTCAATGGTAATATGAATTTTGTTGCAGCAATAAATATTTTTACGGTCAGAAAGTTCCTACATTGCTTCGGAAGAAACAAATTGAAGATAAAATTAATACTTCTCTCTTTTTGTTACTGTCAAGGAGAATCAGAGCAGGATTTACAATTGATGTAAGTTTTGAATTTACTAATTAAATATTGAAATTTTATATATTTTATAATATATTTTCAGAAAATTCAACTAGAAAATGATTTATTGCAAATAGAGCTTAGCTTACCATGGAAAAATTTCATTTATTTGCAGTATGCTATGACAGCACCATGGCCACCTTCACATGCGGTTGTGTATTATAGTGTTCATGTAGCAGGTAAGTTTTTTTAATATACAGGGTGTTTGGCGTAAATTCGGCACCAAGAATATTTCGTTTATTTTGAGAGATACAAGAAAATGTTAAGAAGCAAACTTCTACACAAAGGGGCTCATAAGATGATCTTAGTAGGAATTTTGTATCACTTCTGGTTTTAGCGGAAATGGGTACAATTTCAAATCTAGCGTAGGGAATCTGCATTTATTTATATATATATATATATATATATATATATATATATATATATATATATATATATATATATATATATATATATATATATATAGTTTTACTTTAACCATTTCAAAAAGACGACCATTTATTTTCAAAATAATATATTAATAAAATTCCATGCAAAATAAAACTGCAGGCTATGAAATAGTTATTTATGCAACAAGTGTGTAAAGTAGTACTTTTTTGGTCGAGTGCCATGTTTTAATTATATCATGACATAAAAAACACTATTTTACACACGTGTTGCATACAACATTTTCCCTACAACCGAAATGTTAGTGATGTTTCTCATAATAATGAGTGTAAAGGCATCCAACGTCTACAAATACTGTTAGTGCTCTTTCTCATAATACTGTACAAGATGTAACACTTGGAAGAGTCTCAAACAGAAGTGGATTAGTCTTTTATTATTGTACAAATTGTAATTTTTATTAATATTAATATTAGAAATTATGTTTGGTTAGATCTCATGTCAAAAAATGTTAATGTTCTTAAAAATTAGATTGGTACTAAACGGGTGCATACTCAACGCCCGAATATTCAAAACCAGAATATTCAAAACCAGAATATTCATGCACAGGATCATTCAAACCCCGAATATTCTACACCAGAAAATAAATGCACAGAATCATTCAAATCCCGAATATTCAAAACCAGAATCGCTCATTGCACGAAAGTGCATTGACAGAATCGCGCATCACTAGAAAGCTCTTTGCCCGAATCATTCAAAAACCGAATAAGTGGGCGTAACCAGTTTAGGCTACCTATCACTAGATGTCACTGCGAAAGTTAGTCCAACGCATGTCCACCGATGGTTTAACGTATGGATTGTCGATAATCTAGTGTGCTTTAATTTGGTTAAAAGAAAATAATAGTAGACATACGTCTTCATTCAACTGAATTGTCAAAAATGACAGCTAGTCCAATAAATAAAACAAAAGAGAACATAATACACTTAAAAACAAATAAATAAAGACTATAATTACACTCAATTGATAACTTAAAGGTTTTGTGAACATTTTACATGTTTATGATTTAACCACTATTTGATAAAATTCCAACAGTTATCACAAAATTTTTGTAAGAATAATAATTAATAATTTATTAATTTTATTCAAAAAATTTGCTTTACAAATAGAAGATTTGTGTCTTACGTAGGAACTTTCTGTTCAAATGATGTATTCATATTTCAATAATTTTCACTTGTAATATTTGTTTGATGGTTTAAATGTTGGACCAAAGGAAAGTGTCAGGAATGTAAATAAATCAAACTTCTCGATTTACTATTTTTTTTAGCAAATGAGTACATTTTACTCAACCATGTACGAGCCCTGGTTTAATTTGGCCGGCTGCCATTTTTAACAAATTATAAAACCTATACAAATGTTGAGATATTTCTACAAAATTCTTTCGACTACTTTAAATGTAGTCTAAAAATTTACAAAACTGTGGACCAAATAATGACGGGAGATAATAGTTCAACCAAAATTTAAAAGGTCATCTTCTACTCCAGATTTATCTTCTACCAAGACATTTTACTTTTGGCACAATATGAAAAACTTCGGAAAAATCCAGTGTGGATAGTAAAAACTACCTTGCAAGACATATGGGGTAATACTCTGTCAGAATAATGCGCAAGGCTTATGGATACAATGCCTAATAGAATTAAAGATGGGACCTGGTAATTTCTTGACTGGGATGGATGATAAAACTTAACAAATTTACTGGAAATTAGTCAACTTCATTCTCATTCCCGACTAGTTTTGACACCACACACCACATGTGTCTTCCTCAAAGGATGAGTTTTCTTAACACTTGATAATAGTAAAATTGCTGTGTGTTGTTGAGGAAGACACATGTGGTGTCGAAACTAGTCGGGAATGAGAATAAAGTTGGCTGATTTCCAGTAAATTTGTTATCTTTTAGAATTAAAGATGTTATTATTTTTATAAATGCGATGTAACTCCCTATTATTAAATGATGGAGTCTTTTGTAAATTTAAAATCTATATTTTAAAGTTGTAGAAATATCTCATCATTCACCGTTTGTGTAGGTTTTCTAATTTGATTATACGAAATACAAATCGATCGAACGGTCCTGGCAAGTGTGAAGACTCATTGCTTTACAAATGCCAAATTCACCCTACAAACATCTCTCACTTTAGATATAAATATACGTACTAGGACTATCGTTTTCATTAGGGTCTTCTACATCACTAAAACCCTCTACTTCAACTACTATCACTTCCATATAAAAGAACTCTTCTAGTTCAACTTCAGTCCAACCACACCGAATCATATTTATTGTACCAAAGTTCACTTGGAATATTGTAAATGAAAACAAATTGAACTCTCTACATATACCAAACGGCAATACACAAAAAAAGAAGTTCCCAACGACGATAATTGTTCTAATCACAATTAATATGTGTTGATTTATGAGAGTAACAACACTGGGTCAAACTGATCCATTTACCACAAATGTTACTTATTAACTTTAATGATAAAAAAATGTAATGAATGATATAAAATTTAAAAGAAATGTACTGTTGACCACGTTTGAGAATTACGTGTAATATGAAGCCATAATTTTCAATAGTTTCAAAAAACTACCTAATATTAACATGACGATGGGTCAGTTTGACCCATAGACAATAGGAAGGATAATAATAAAAATTTTGTAATGTAAAAATATAAAATGATTACATTGTTGAATTCAGAAAAAATACTCTATCGAATGTGCCTAAAAATATATATATAATCCCATTTAAAAAATATATCTTTATGTTATAGTGTTAGAACCCCAAATAAATTTTTTTTTCTTCAAATGTATGTCCCTCTTTCTATACTATAACTTTAATTTGAATGATTTTTTTCTCTTTACAATAATAAAGAAAATAATGGGGCTGTCCCTATTCGAGAAACACCCTGTATGTTGTATTTCATCTGTTATTTGTCAAATATTTCATTTTTATTTATCTATATTTATAATTTTTCGTTACATGTATTATCTCTTAGATGGTGAATTAAACACCGAAATCGATTAGAAAGTATATTCGTTTGTGTTTTATTTTATTTTTATTACTACATTTATTTTTATAATTTGTGGTACAATATCAAGAGAATTAATTTAAAATATATACTTGATATCTCTATTTAATATAAATTTTTTGACTTTTATATTATATTATTATAAAACTCTAAAATTCAACGTAAAATGTATCGCATAAAGTTTTACGGTACAGAAAATATTTGAAAATAATTTTGTCACGGTTTCACGTGATTTCGTGTTCACCTGCATAATATAATATGTAGATCAAGCTTTATGCTACAGTGCCATCTATGATACAAGTTCTAACACTAACATAAATTCTAACCTCTACCGTTTTGAAAACAAATTGAAAAATACAAATGTATTTTTTTTCGTACACTCCTACAGGCAGACGCTACTTTAAAATTTATAATAAATAATTTGACATAATACGTACTATTTATTTATAATAATTTAATAATAATGGATAAAGTCTTAATTTGGTTAAATATTCTGTATCGGACATAAATAGAGCGAATCCGTCGGAATTTAAAATACTCCCCCATATTTTAATTATTCAATATATTTATATAATGTAAGGTGATATATTCATAAAACCTGATGGACCTTAAGTAATTCAAAAGTATCGTACTAAATTTTACAAGTACTTTATTTGAATATGTGAGGTACGACAAAAATAGAGCGAGTGAAAAGAATTACATTTATTTTTTATAAAATTTAACCGGAATAACAATTTATGAAACAAATTTAAATTAGATAAAAAGTAAACGATGTTACATATTTAATACTTTAATAATTATTTATTATAGATTGCATTTATTGTTGCATCGAATTAAGTAAATTATGAATGATTTTATGGTTTATAGATTTCCATGCATCAATTATAATTTTAAATAATTGCTTGGAATTATTAATATTATTCCTTGCAACATTTTTGTCAATGGTTTCCAAAAGATTTTCAAATGTATTATAAAGATTAAGTACTTGCGAGTTATAGACACATATTCAAATCGGCTCAATACTCTTTTTTTATTCGCCACTCTCACACAAATAAAACAAATATCATTCCAAAGAAATTTCTGTAATACATATATTGACCATCTTTAAACGTCAAATCTACTAGCCACGGGAAAAAATAATTTGCTGACCAAAAAAAAAGAATGTAGAACTGTTATATGATTTGCTACCATCATAATATTGTATATACAGCCAACACAAATATATAAGTTTATGCTACCACCCATAAACCACCCCTACAACCCCTGACAGATAGACTTTACTTGTGTAACTATTACAATTATGCTTTAAATTCGATGCTTTAATTAATGCTACCAACTTTATATTACACATGCTTACTTCGGTAATAGATGTGATTATGCTATCATCCATAAACTACCCCTACAACCCCTGACATACTTTACTTGTGTAACTATTACAATTATGCTTTAAATTCGATGCTTTAATTAATGCTACCAACCTTATATTACACATGCTTACTTCGATAATTGATGTGATTATACTACCACCCATAAACCACCCCTACAACCCCTGACAGACTTTACTTGTGTAACTATTACAATTATGCTTTAAATTCGATGCTTTAATTAATGCTACCAACTTTATATTAGACATGCTTACTTCGGTAATAGATGTGATTATGCTACCATCCATAAACTACCCCTACAACCCCTGACAGAGTTTACTTGTGTAACTATTACAATTATGCTTTAAATTCGATGCTTTAATTAATGCTACCAACCTTATATTACACATGCTTACTTCGATAATTGATGTGATTATACTACCACCCATAAACCACCCCTACAACCCCTGACAGACTTAACTTGTGTAACTATTACAATTATGCTTTAAATTCGATGCTTTAATTAATGCTACCAACTTTATATTACACATGCTTACTTCGGCAATAGATGTGATTATGCTACCATCCATAAACTACCCCTACAACCCCTGACAGACTTTACTTGTGTAACTATTACAATTATGCTTTAAATTCGATGCTTTAATTAATGCTACCAACCTTATATTACACATGCTTACTTCGATAATTGATGTGATTATACTACCACCCCTACAACCCCTGACAGACTTTACTTGTGTAACTATTACAATTATGCTTTAAATTCGATGCTTTAATTAATGCTACCAACTTTATATTACACATGCTTACTTCGATTATTGATGTGATTATGCTACCATCCATAAACCACCCCTACAACCCCTGACAGATAGACTTCACTTGTGTAACTATGACAATTATGCTTTAAATTCGACGCTTTAATTAATGCTACCAACTTTATATTGCACATGTTTACTTTGGTAATAGATGTGATTATGCTACCATCCATAAACCACCCCTACAATCCCTGACAGATAGACTTTACTTGTGTAACTATTACAATTATGTAGGGATGGTTTATGGGTGGTAGCATAATCACATCAATTATCGAAGTAAGCATGTGTAATATGAAGTTGATAGCATTAATTAAAGCATCGAATTTAAAGCATAATTGTAATAGTTACACAAGTAAAGTCTATCTGTCAGGGGTTGTAGGGATGGTTTATAGGTGGTAGCATAAACTTATGTATTTATGTTGCCTGTATGTACAATATTAAGATGGTAGGCAAACCATATAACATTACTACATTTTTTTTTTGGTCAGCAAATTATGCAGACCCACTAGCCACTCTTCAGCAACAATCGTGCAAGTACATGATAGCAAAGAAAAATGCATGTCGAATTTAAATTCAAACCGCGGTATAATGTCTTTAACGGTATCGGAGTAGTGGATGAAATATGAGAAATTTGCTGATTTGGCATTTTCTAAAATTTAGGAATTGTTACTACATCATGAAGTCATAATATTAAAATCATTTCTAGTATTTTTAGATTATCCACGTTGTTTGAATTTAATTCAGAGCACAAATTTTCTATGAAAAGAGCGAAAATAAGAGATGTCAGATTAGAGGTTTGTACGACGCCTGGACGATTTTGTATATTATCGTGTAGACGTAGATCATAATCATCGATGTTTGTTAGGAACTTTGCAGTAGGTGTTGCGGCGCTCACGAAATCTTTTATAATCAAAAATTTATTTAGTCTTATTATAATATACATGCTTTATTTAATATTGACACTTCGTGTCTTTAATAAATTTATCTTCAGGTATTAAAAAAATTAATTCTGATTGTTTATTTATTAAATGGTTTTACATTAAAAATATATTTTAATATGTAGTTATTAAGTTCTCCATATTTTCCGTCGGCATGCTTGGTATTGTACATTCCTAATATCTAGAATTAAGTTATATTAATATTTCACATCAGATCCTATATCTAATTATTGATGAAGATGTTATTTTTGAAAATTGAAAACGTATATTATTTTATTTCATACTGTCCACTGTATATTACATTACATTGTTAATTTGAGTCCGAGAAATAGCACATTACAGTACCAAGACCCCAAGACTACGCCATGATAGCGTAGCGACAAATAACACTTCGTTTCCCTAACAACCGTGGAAGTTAATAGGGAAAGGTAGGTGAAACGTATGGGGTATTTTTGGGTACGCTATCATAGCGTAGCAATAAATAACATGTCGTTTCCTTATTAAGTTCCACGGCTGTTAGGGAAACAAAGTGTTATTTATCGCTATGCTATCATAGCGTAGTTTTTGGATTCCACTCCGAGAAGTGTTGTCTAAAAACATTTCCCTGACTGTTTATTTTGAACAAAAAGAAACGGCAATTTCAATTTTTGGTATATTTATTTTAAATAACACACTTTCAAAAGAATATTCAGCTGTCATTTATGATAATTAAGACAAACAATACAAATAAAACAAATACACACCTAATTTATAAATTCAGAGATGATGAATTAATAAAAAAAAAAATAAAACACGCAGACTGCATGAAATAAAGTATATTTCATACGGCCGTGAAATAGTATTACGGCACACATTCCAAAATTCCTTAAACTTCTCTCATTCGTACCGTAATCACTGACTTCTCAGCCTTATTACGTAAATAACTATTCATTGAAATAAATTACACTCAGTAACAAGCTGTCATTTTTGACAGTTCAGTTGAATGAAGACGTATGTCTACTATTATTTTCTTTTAACCAAATTAAAACACACTAGATTATCGACGATTCATACATTTAACCATCGGTGGACATGCGTTGAACTAAGTTTCATAGTGACATCTAGTGATAGGTAGCCTAACCTGGTCACGCCCACTTATTCGGTTTTTGAATGATTCGGGCAAAGAGCTTTCGGGTTTTGCGCGATTCTGTGTATGAGCGATTCTGTTGATGCATTTTCGGTCAATGCGTGATTCTGTGTTTGAATATTCGGGATTTGAATGATTCTGTGTATACATATTCTGCTTTTGAATATTCTGGTTTTGAATATTCGGGGTTTGAATGATTCTGTGTATGAATATTCTGGTTATGAATATTCTGGTTTTGAATATTCGGGCGTTGAAGACATTCCCTACTAAACTTCTCAAAAAAATTATTACACTTTCATTTATAGTGCACATTAAAATTTTTTAATAAATTTTATTACTTTCATTATTTACTACCCAATTATCTAACACTCCAGCGATCGTTTTAGTTGTATTATCGGATGATCTTGAATATTATTAAACAAAACGTTGCCCCAGGCACCTCTTCTCGCTGTGCTGTAAACTCATTTTTAAGAAAACAACGAACAAAGCAAATCAGAATTGGCGACAAAAACTACCGATGGCGGCGCTAGTGTTGTAGCATACACGTGCTCTGAAAATGGTATTGTGCTATAGATCGCATACAGAAACATTGTATAACCAACATTCGTTCTAGAGTATACTAACAAATTCATTAAACTTTATATAAATAGTGTTAGTAATAATTTTGTGTACGTACTTATATTATAATGACATTCGAAGATAATTATCTTAGATTTATTTCTAAGGAAATGTTTACTTATTTGGAGGCAACAAATTCTTCTCGAAGTTTTATAGAAGGGGGAGAATTGTTGAATCGTGGGTTGTTATTTTCATGTGGCGTTAATGAACATAGTGCTACAGATTTAAAAAAATTGGGCTGTGTTTAAACAAGTACTCTAACGTCACATCCTCGTAAGATTAGAAGAACTTTGAATTTACAATTGATTATTTACAAAATGCTCTTGTATAGCTGGCCATAGTGGCCAGTGCAAACACATTACAGCTGTCTTAATATTTTGTACAAGATAGTAAAATAGTACCATATATTATTTATGGATGTTAAATAAATATGTATTTACTTTACTTAGTTAAGAAAATTAAAATGGAACTAATGTCAAATATCTTTCAAATTGTTTTAATTACAAGTGTAAAAAATATATTGCATGCTACACATAAAGTGAAAAGTGTATTATTTTACTCATGAATTGGTCAGGAAATAATACAATACTTCTCATTTTTGTTATTCTCTTATGATTCGTCATCTTTACCGATATCTGTATACAAAGCAGATTGGCACACCCAGCAATGGGTAATAAGCCGTGATGATATATTTATTTATTTATTTTTTTATTCGTCAATTGTTTTCCAGTTCGTATTTTTCTAATCCAGCCCTCTCTTTTGTCGATTTGACCAAATTTATTTTGGATGTCACTCTTCATTTCATCAATTTTTGGGACAGATAATTTCTTACTACCCCGAAAATGACAGCCATAAACGCAGCAATTGACGTTGTTAATATTTTTTCGTTCTTTGCTCATATTGCAAAGTAATTTATATGTACTTTAAAACAAAAAGACAAAAAAGAAACCGGCAAGTAATCCAATGCACTATATATATTTACTGTATAGTTGAATAACAGAATACCATTTTCAAGAGTTGTAAATATCGTCCGCTTGAGGGATTCACGTTAATTTTAGTCGCCAATAGAAAATAACAGATGCAAACGAAATGGCAGGTACAATCGTACAGTACTATGCACGTAAGACAACGAGTGGGGTATTTGTTTGGGCGCAAGATGTTTTATCTCTCTCGCAGCTCTCTCTCTTGCGTGTGACGTCAATTCCGTAAGTGTCTATTAACCGAATTTTAATGTTGCCTAGCAACGCCTATTTACTTTTCAAGGAATAGTGCTTAAAATGTGATTCTTTACACACTGCAAAGAGTGCGCGAAAAGTAGTTTTCACATACGGTTGTAGGAAAACAATTTTATTACCTTAAAACAAAAGAAAAATATGGATGCCTCTCTCCATAAAATTGAAGGGTTGTAATATAATTTTTTTGACATTCACCGAATATTAAAACCATATCAACTATTTCTTCATTTGTGTAACAGTGTAACGCACTTGGGCCATTATATTATAACAAGAAAATTATTGTTACTGTTACATTAAATAATAAAACTATTGTAGGTAAATACTTTTCTTTTGTTTTAGATAATAAAATGGTTTTCATAGCTTGCTATGTTTTATTTAGTAAGGAATTTTATAAATACAAATTTTAAAAATAAATGGTCGCCATTTTGAAATGGTTAAAGTAAAACTATGATATTTTGCTATCATTGTGAAGCTAATTCTATGTACATTCTGAAAAAAATATAAAAATACAGATTTCCTATGCTACATTTAAAGTTGTACCCATTTGCGCTAAAACCGGAAGTGATACAAAATTCCTACTATGATCACCTTATGAACCCTTTTGTCTAGTTTAAGTTTGTTTGAAATAAATTGTGAAAAATTGTCAGCCACCGGGATTCGAACCCGAGACCCCTATCTTGCCGGGACAGTGCTCTTACCAACTAAGCTATTGGCTGCTCTCCTCTCGATGGCTGAACAATCTTTCACTTTTAAAGTCGTATTACTGCTGAGGATATTATTAATCGTCACATGATTAGATGTGGGGTTGCCAAGCTACCACTGCATTTAAACACCTGGTGAACGATGTCATAATTTACTCAAGGCCCTACCAGACCAAATTCTAATATTAACAATGAGTTAACAGTTTGTATATTTGAAATAAATTGTGAAAAATTGTCAGCCACCGGGATTCGAACCCGAGACCCCTATCTTGCCGGGACAGTGCTCTTACCAACTAAGCTATTGGCTGCTCTCCTCTCGATGGCTGAACAATCTTTCACTTTTAAAGTCGTATTACTGCTGAGGATATTATTAATCGTCACATGATTAGATGTGGGGTTGCCAAGCTACCACTGCATTTAAACATCTGGTGAACGATGTCATAATTTACTCAAGGCCCTACCAGACCAAATTCTAATATTAACAATGAGTTAACAGTTTGTATTTTGAAATAAATTGTGAAAAATTGTCAGCCACCGGCTGACAATTTTCGAATCCCGGTGGCTGACAATTTTTCACAATTTATTTCAAATATACAAACTGTTAACTCATTGTTAATATTAAGTTTGTTTATTAACATTTTTTTGTATATCTTATAATAAACGAAATATTCTTGATGTCGGTCTTACGCCAAACACCTTGTATATATTTTCGTAATGTAATGCTAAATTTGAATAATAAACTCAAGTGTACAATGTACCTATAGATGTTTCAGAATTAGATAGTGAATATGGGCTTATGTCATTACCCTACAAAGCTGGAAAGATTAACTTTTTTTCATTCATCGATTAATGAGCAATGATTAAGTTTCAACATATTAATTGATTTATTATGTTATAATTAAATTTATTATTTTAATCAATAAATTATTAATGGTTAAATTAATCATTCCTTAATCAATTAAAATTAATCATCATTAATTTGCATATACGATAAGATTTAACTAAAAATAAGAAAAAGAAAACAAATTTCATTTTATATAATATCAGTCTAATAGATAAATATGTTCACGTAACTTTAACGAAAAGGTTTATTCGCATTTAAAAATATTAATTTGTTAAATGTCTCATCAGATAAATATCGTGTCTTAGGCCTAAATATCATTCCAACGTAACTAAAAAGTCGCTCAACAACTGCGCAGATGGCAATGGAGTATTAAATTTGAGAAACAGTTTTTTTTTAAAAGGCCAAATTCATTTAATGTATTAACGTCTCTATTATTATCATCTAAGTATTCTAAGTAATGTACACATTCAAGTTCAATATTGTGATTCTTTATTTACCAGTACCTGTACCCACATCGTTTTCAAAATTTAAAAAGTCATAAGTGATTTCTTCTTTTCAAACTATCATCTGTCAATTTCAGAAATTATTTTATCGAAAGGGTATTGTCATTTTTATTTAACCTTATAATTTTATGTCTCTCATTCTTATTCTGATTCGCTGGCTCCTTAAAAGTGGCAGCAAATAAATCGGAAACTTGTCTCATATTGGATTCAGACCATGTTATGATTTGTACTTTGTCTTCAATTGTATACTCGTACATAATTTTGAAAGATAACAGTTTAATGACTTTTACAACGCTTTATGTCCAGTTTAAAAACGCAATAATACATTGCTGTCAATCATTTTAAATGTAACTATGGTAATGAGATACACCCATATTAAAAAAAAAACTCTGTATTAATAAATGTATTGCATATTTGTCTAATGTTCATATTTATGCTCAACAAAAAATTATAATGTAGTTTATACTCGAGTATATAGTTTGCGTGAAACAATGAAACAATTTTGAAATTTATTATTCTAATTAGAATTGAGTACAGGGGGTAAATAGAAAATTGGGCTTTAAGCCTATAACATGGGGAATCAGTATTTCTTTGCGCAAACTTACCAAATTATTTTATGGAAGAATACTTCAAATGAATATTATGGAGATTTAAAATCTGCATCTAAATCATATGAAACGATTATTCTAGCTCGCCATATAAACGTAAAAATTAATTATAAAGTGCAACTTTTATGAGCTTTTAGTCTAGGCAGCCATGGAATTATAAAAAAAATCGTCGTTATTAACTCTGAATTAGAACATAAACAGTTTAACTTTTTGTGTTAATTTACTACTCTAATCAATATAAATTTAGTTCTGACAGTTAAAAACAATGCATTTGTTAAGCTCATAAAAATTGTAATTCTAAAATTAATTTTTACGTTTGCATAGAAAGCTAGAATAATCTTTTCACATTATTTAGATGCAGAATTTAATTCTCTATAACTTCTATTCGAAGTATTTTTTGCATAAAATAAGTTGATATCGTTTGCGCAAAGAAAAACTGATTTCCCATGTTAAAAGCCTATGGCCCACTTTTCGATTTACACCCTATACATAATATTATTATTTAAAAAACGTATTTGTGAAAATTGCGTAAATGCACGTGTCTGTATATTTTTAGATCCTGTAGTCATCATATATGTTTTGTTTTAAAAACCAAAACTACCAAACATATGATTATAAATATTAGTATTGCTAAATTTGTGAATCTGCTTTACGTAGATTTCGGTAATGATGATTATTTTTACTGTACAAGAATGCAGCACTGGTGGATAAATAATTTGGATTCGCACTGGAGTTGCTAGAAGCACAATCAGTCACTTAATGTATAGTGTATTTTTTTTATTTTAGCTCCTTACGAATTTCTTCATGACATAACATGTCTAATGAAGAAGGAACTTAAATCATCATTTCGTCAGGCTGTTGTAGAAAGATTTTGGTGTGTTTTAACACATTTAACTAATGGAGATACCTCATTAGCGCAACATATGTACACGTTTCATAATTCTACTGCTTGGTTTGTGTTACCAGAGAGTGTTAAAAATAAGATGTCAACATTCATTATGATTAATAGTACACCTGTTGATGTAATCAAACCGCAATTTGTTGCTAGGTATGCACTGTTTTATAATTTAAAAATATTTTTATTATCTAAAGGAATTAGTAAGATAATAATTTTTGCGTTTTCTTAGCGAACAAAAGGTTATGATTCGAATCCTCTCTGATCTTGTGAAGAAATCTAAAGGAATGTTCTTCATAGTTTTATCTTTTAAGGTAGTTGCTACTCAAATGCAGTTAACTTATTGACTTTTTAATGAAACCTATAATATGGATTCTGTAGCTATTAAATAACACGTATGTACTTTTTAAATCAATAACCAGGAATATTTGCGAAAATGAAACGACACAGTTTGTAAAAATGTAATATGTATTCTTACGGGAAAAATGTACTTCCGTCAACCTAAATTAACTTTTTGTAATAGAAATAACATATAAAAAAGTGTGTTGATTTTTTGTGAATAAATCATTTATTGATTATTATAGTATTTTTTAAATATACTGTTGCAGTACTAATTTAAAAAAAATAATAAAAGAAAATAGGCATGGCTCAATTGCGCACACAAGGAAAACAAGAGCCAGACATACAAGGTTCTCAGCTGGTCATTGCGCGGAGTATGCGTAGAATGTAAATGACTACGTAAGTCAAACAGAAGTCGAATTAAGAATGTTTTGACTAACATAGTAGGGTAGCAACTACCTTAACTGCTTAAAGCCTGAATTACATTATGTTTTTTTTTTTTGCTTAATTCGATACTAGATAATTGGAACTTTTTTCGGTTAGGTAGCATACTATTTCAACCCAGTTAATATGGCGTCGTTTAAATTAAACAGCTGATGCATGTATACAGTTTAGCCAACTATTTTCATGTTGTTTGACACAAAGTTTTTGAAATTTGTTAAAAAATGCACAAGGAAGCGATATTTTAATTTTTAAGCGGCGTTATTACATCTAGATAATATATAAATCACTTCACAAGCATGTACTTCGTTACATTATTTTTTTTTTTTGACTAAAATCTAGTTTTAATTTAGAAACTAGGTTTTAGCTAGAAAAAGTATAATGTAATTCTGGCTTTACACGAGTATATTTTTTAAATTAGTTTGTGTGAAAATATTACTGAAGGTGAAAAAATTTGTAAATAGAACACGTAAATATGCAGTTTGTAGAAATTATGATCTGTATTTAATTTTTTTATATGATTCATAGTATTATTAATTTTGTCGCTTTATTTAAGCATTTATTGATTTTTTATTGTTTATAACAAGACAATTAAGGCGCATTATAATCAAAAGTATCAGGAACTTTCTTCCAAGGTCAGAGATATTCTGTATTGTAACATTAAGAAGCAACATAATGGTAAATGTCACGGGCATATTGTATAATCCCATAACGTGTGGGCTTTTATTACAAACGCGTGTATTTTTTTAAACATTGTCAAAATCGAGTCATTTATATTGAAACCGCTACTTTTTTTTAACTTCTAAATTACTAGAATTAACTGTAGGTATGCGTTCTAAGTACAAGAACTGGGAACTTGACTCCAGATAATTTACCTATATATTTCGGTTCGGTGCTGATGCTAAATAAGGTGAAGTTAGATAATGTTAGATGTTGATATTTCTCCACTTCACCGAACATTCTCAACGAAGTATGTGCCAAATCTTTACTATACCTTGTTCCACCGTAAGAATGGAGTAGAGAGCGCTACCATTTGTTACAATAAAAAAAAAAAATTAAGTTGAAATATGTCAAAAGTATTTATTTTATAATATGTAAACACACTTACCTACTAGTAAAAATTAATAATACTGTTAACAATATAACTAAAATGTACAAATCACAAACTTGTCAGTTGTCAAACTACTGGTTTGACAAATAAACCTTCTACATTGTAAATCAGCTTTGGCAGTTAGCCAGTCACTGACACGGAAATATAAACCCTATACATATCAAAATATAATATTACGTAACATCTAAACAAAGTAGATTTATGCAGACCCAATTAAACTTACACTAAAATTGACATTTTTTATTTTATGAATTTTAGTGACATGACATGTCCAAAATTTGGATCTATTTGGCAACCGATATGTCAATTAGAAAATTCTCAATGGAATAAATGGTTCCATGCTCATAAGATATCCTTAATAGTTCGTCATGATGATCCTATTACAAGAAATTTACATTTAGCTAATTCATCTGGCCGCTTTCAGGTAATATTAATTTTTTGTCTACGAACTTTCATTACAGTCATTATTTTTTAGATGGTACAGTGTAGACAATCCGCTTTTATACTGAATTC
Organism: Harpalus rubripes; assembly: GCA_963082715.1. Taxonomy (NCBI): domain Eukaryota; kingdom Metazoa; phylum Arthropoda; class Insecta; order Coleoptera; family Carabidae; genus Harpalus; species Harpalus rubripes. The sequence continues at coordinate 24,257,106 of OY720458.1, read as the reverse complement.
GAAACTTACAGATTGGTCTTCATTTACATTAATAGAAAATCATAGTTTTGTAAAATTTTTGTACAAAGATTCGGATAAGCCCACTTGGTTTTGTATTATAAGAATAATATCAAAGCTACCATGTGCTGTAATTAAAATAGGTTTTATAAATGGAACACCTGGTTATTTAAGACGAAAAGTATAATAAATGGCTGTAATTACAAAGACTGAGATAACATAAGTGTATTTTAGGTATGTGAAGAATTAAAAAAGGAATTAGCTCATTTGTCTTTACCGTCCCATAAACACAAAGAGAATGCATGTACTCTTCTGACTAAACCGTTAGAAAAAATATTAATTAGGTAAGTTTTTTTTATTTTAAGCATCTTTCTAATTAAGTTTATTTCAATAAATACAGGCTGTTAATGAATACGTCTTACAAATTAATATGGTATGTAGGGGATGCAAAATAGACTAATTTTTACTAATAAACTCATATGTGGAAACGCATTGTTTTTGAGCTACAGGCTCTTAAAATAGTAATTATCTACCTTAATTTTAGTTGGCTGTGACATCATTTCAATTATTAATTAATATTTTAAATAATTTTCTTCATGTTTGTAATACATATACATAATAATTGCTCAAAATGACAACTACCAACTTCATTGCCAGGATTGCACCTTCGGAGCATATTTTGATACATTCGTTCCAAAACGCCAGGTTTTCTTTGAATTTCTTGGGCAACCGTACACTCAGCTGTTCTAATAATAACTGAAGGGACAGGTCACAGCCAACTAAAATTAAGATAGATAATTACACTTTAAGATACCTCCGAGGGGGTTTTGATAAACTGTATAAATAGTTTGACAAATTTTATTGTTAAAATTTTTACCGCGGCAAAGTTCAACTCACGTCATTTCACGTAGCTATAACGTCAAACCGGAAACTTAGATAACCGTCGAGTGGATTTTCAACTCTTTTAAATATATATTTAAACAAAATCAAGGAATAGGCTTAAACAAATTCGAATTTCCAAGCCAGTGCCCATACCCAGATACAGCCACAAGTATCAAATTAGCAGCGTTTAATTTTTATATTAGCGCAAACGCAGGCTACTTGGTCGTTAGAAAAGGGTCGCGACTACAAAAAGGTTGGGAAACACTGCTTTAAGATCTTGTAGCTTGAAAACGGTGCGTTTCCGGATATGAGTTTATTAGTAAAAGTTAAACTATTTTCCATTCCCTACATATCCTATAAATTTGTAACACGTATACATTAACATTCTGTATATATGCGGTGTGGCCAAAAAAGTGGCATTAAAATTATCTGATAATTTGTAACAAATCAAATTTGCGGTTTGGTATGATTTATTTTCTTTCCGTTTTTTTCTTTTTCATAAATAAAGTGTTTGCTACACTTTTTTTTATTTTCTAATCTTAGTCTGCAGATCAGTGATTAATAATAAATAAACATATTGTAACGGTTCTTAGAAATGAAACACGAGTTCGTTTATTAAAATTAATATTTATTTGCAAAAATAAACGTATAATTTAATACAAATTATATTTACTGTCTACCCTTTTCACTTTTCTGTTACAACTGTTACTTATTTATATATTTGTGTAGTGATATGTGGCCAAAATTCTAGAACATTCGTATGTAGTCGCACGTTTCGTTACACTGTCCCCTCCTTAAAATCGTTTTGTCCCAAAACCCGTTCTGGATATTTTTTCCTGCGTGACGAAACTTGCAGTACTCTCACTTGAAACAACAAGTTCTGTAGTAAAAAAAGCAGTCTACAGTTTTTACTGTATTGTTCTTTTTGGGATTAAAACTGCATATCAGGATCTTGATACCGGATTGCTTGAATATGATTTCAATCATATTGCGAACCTTTCACCAGTCCAAATCATCTAATCCGCAACCCAGCCAGTTTATATTATTTGTCTTTCAACGCCTGTTCTTTTAAATTTACCAAAACATTCCACATTGTACGATAACTTGGCTTTTGGTATGACAGCTCCTTGGTGACGAGGTAGTACAGAGATCTTCGTTTTCTACCGGCGTTACCGACTAATTTCATAGTCCTCCCTATGCGTGGTCTCTGTTTCTGTAATTTTTGCAATAGGCCGAATTTCTTTTTGAATACAGAAGTAATACCGCGGGATATTCGAAGGTCGGCTGCGACACAATGTGCAAGGAAATATCCTGCTGGTGCTTTAAACAGTTCGAGATGTTCTTCGGTGGTCATACCGATCCGTATTATCCTGTTTGCTCTCATCATAAATTCCTCGAAGGTGGGCTGAGGTAGGCAGGTTTCAACTTCTCGTACTCTAATTTTTTCTTGGTCATTCTCTACGAAATATGGGGCCAGTCCATTGAAGTGGACAATCCTTGATTTCCCGTTTGGACATTTCTTTATTCCATAGATGACATCGTACTGTTTTTGTAATTTAGGAAAGTACCCTCGACGTCTCTTGTGGTTATGTAGCCACACCAAATCTCCGGACTGATAACCACCAGCTATCAGCTTCGGTTCGGACATCATATTGGACTTTCATTCGGTCGCTCGCGCTCTGGATTTCCTCCATTCTTTGGCGTAGGTCACTGATGTAGTCCTCTCCAGCCAATTCTTCGCCCGGTTTGGAACGGAAATTTAAGTTGCAAGGTAGTCGTAATTCGCGACCAAATGGTGAGTCTAGGAAGACGCCCCCCTTTTAACTTTTTTATTATAAGTAATAGAAAAAAATGGGTCATATAAAAGTTTTATTATTTTAAATATACTATTTGATGGCAGATATAGATATTTTTTACAAACTCAGGATTACAAGATGCGACTTTTCTTTTCTAAACTGCAACCCGTAATTATTTTACTAAAATATAAATCGCCATTTTGTTCTCTTTTCAACGATGTATTAGTTTTTATTAATATAGGTATTTGTAAAATTTTGAGAAAAATATGATAAATGAAAAGTATATTTTTTTTTCAAATATTCAAGGTGGCTATGTGAAAATAAACGAATGTTATACAATTTAACAAGCTAAAACAACAAATTCCGTAATAAAAACAACTTAATTAATAAATTTAACTGTTTTACATTGTTACATTTTTATTTTCACCAAGATTATTTGAATAAAAATTATTTCCTATATTTCTCAATTATCTTATTTTTCTCGAATTGTATCAGATACATTAATAAAAAACTAATACATCGTTGAAAAGAGCAAAAATGGCGGATTTTATATTTTAGTAAAACAATTATATACTTTGTTCCATTTAAACCATTCAGCAGATGGCGCTCGCATCAGCGCCAGTTTTAAGTAGCCCAAACTACATTGGGTAAATTTGTCTGTAATTTCAGCCAATTAGAGTGGTCAAAACTATTCCCTATTCTCTGCAGTACGAATGGCATAAATGGAACAAGGTATAGGTTGCTATTTAAAAAAATAAAGGTTGATGGTCGTATCTTGTAAACCTGACTATAAAAAATATCTACATCTGTCATCAAATATTATATTTCAAATAATAAAACTTTTATATGAGCCATTTTTTCTATTATCATATAAAAGTTAAAAGGGGGGCGTCTCTCCGACTCACCATGTATAATCTTTTCTGGTGATTGACCTGTAGTCTCGTGGACTGATGCTCGATATGACAGTAGAAACAGATGTAGATACTTGTCCCAATCCCGTTGATACTTTGGACAAATATTTGGTTATGATTCTATTCATCCATTCTACCATACTATCTGACTGCGGATGTAAAGCAGTCGTCCTTGTCTTCCAAATGTCCAGTAGCTAGTATTATTTTGGAAAAGATTTGATTCGAAATTTCTTCCTTGCTCCGAATGTAGCTCCATTGGTGTTCCGAAACGAATAATCCATTGTTTGATGATTTCTTTAGCAATAGTAGAGTCTTCTTGAACTGGTAGTGCGTAGGCCTCTACCCATTTGCTGAAGTAGCCCATGACAACGACGATGTATTTGTGGGAACGGACCAGCGACATCCACAGCAATTCTTTCAAATGGGCTTCCCACATTAGATTGACGCGTAGGTGCTTTGCGTCTTTTAGGCGACCCATTGCTACTTGTACATGTGGAACACTTCCTCCACCAATCTTTGACGTCATCCTTGTAGTTGACCCAGTAAAATCGTTGCTCCCAGGTTAGTCGTCTGGTTCCACTCGTCGTCTTTTACGGTAGTTCGGGGCAGACTGTGGCCTGTTCTCTTCAATACGGCTGAAGTGCTTGCAGTTTGTTGGACAAGGTCTTCGGGATAGTGCGTCGGCATTATTATGACTCTTTCCGGCTCGATGTGTAGTTTCAAAGTCATACTCTTGAAGCCTTTCAATCCACATTGCAACTTGGCCTTCTGGGTTTTTAAATTGTAAGAGCTATTTTAGCGCTGCATTATTCGTGCGTAGAAGAAATCTTTATAAAAGTGCTCGACGGATTTCACGACTGTTAGCAATTCTCTTCTTGTCACGGAATAATTGCGTTCTGGTTTTGAGAAGGTTTGGTGAAGTATCCGATGACTTTTTCGTGGCCGTTTTGAATCTGTGATAGGACACCGCCGATACCATGATTTCTAACATCTGTGTCCAACACTAATTTTCCTTCTGGGAGAGGATAATTCAGTACTGGAGCAGTAATTAGAGCCAACTTCACTTTTTCAAATGCCAACTGCCTCTTCCCAAACAAATTAGGCCGTCCTCCGTAAGAAGGGTTAGTGGTTTAGCGATGTTGGCAAACCCAGGAACGTAGCGTCGGTAATATGAACAAAAGCCCAGGAAACTCCTTATCTGGTATTGGCCAATCTTTGACGGCTGCAATTTTCTCAGAATATACGGCCAATCCCTCTCCAGATACCATATGTCCCAAGTAATGCACTTCCTTCTTCAGCAGATGACATTTCTTCGGACTCAGTTTAAGATTAGCTGAACGTAGACTTTCGATCTTTCGAACACCTCCTCTAAGTTCTTCATGTGGTCCTCAACAGTTTTTCTCACCACAATATTGCCGTCGAGGTATACCAGACACGTTTTCCATGACTACCTTTTCAATACGTTGTCCATGAGCCTTTCAAAGGTGGCAGGTGTATTATACAGTCCGAAAGGGCATTACGTTGAACTGCCATAGACCAGATCCGACTTTTCAATATGTTCATTTTGTTACAAATTGTAAAAGAACTTTAATCAAGTGTCCGTTTTTTTATTTTTTATCGTGAACACGGTATAAAGTAGTCAGGTAATTCGACAAGGTTCGAACGCGCGTCACTGAATCGTAGCGCAAAGAGAGAGAGAGAGAGAGAGAGAGAGAAGACGGGCGCCGGTCTGGCTGCTTAAATATCAATGTGTACTCCGTGCAATTGGTGTGTTATACTGTCTACTTGAAATCTGCTATATAGTTATTTTTTTCATTTTGTTGTGTTATCTATTAATTGTAGATAAAAATGTTTCAAATAAAGGTTGCAGATAATTAAAATCTATACCTAAATCACTAATCAGTTTTTATTTTCCACTGTATTCCAGTTAAGAAGACACTAACCAGAAGACTTATTTACGCTGTAGAAAACTTAATTTTAGGTACAAAATTAGGTGCTAAATTTGAATCTAGTGATATTTAATTATGAATAGAGAAAAATAGGACAAAAAAACGTTATTTTAATAAATTAGTTTTATTATTACTACATAAATATTAATATTTCATGCAATTCAATTGAAAAAATATAGAAAAATAGTTATTAATAAAGAAAATAGATATCTGAAAATCTTAATTAGATTATTTTCAAAAACTACATCTTAATTTAAATAAGACTATATCGTTACAGTAATGTTCGCTTCTAGAGGCTAATACAAAGTAGGAATTTACCACCAAATAGGGGATTCCGATCGTGACGTCACAAAATGCGTTACTTGCGGTAAAATCTTGAACTATATGGACAAACAGACATTTTCTATTGACATGTGTCCGGTTAGTGATGAAAATGAATTTTTTAAGTGCAAAGTTAGTGCCAGGGGCGAAATTTAAACAGAAAAATATTGAAAATCATTCGGTGAAAGAACAAAAAAGATGATTAAAGTGTTGTGGTCTGAAAAAATGCGGAAAAAGAGCGATCTTATTTTAAGGTTAGTTCATGTTGGTTACTGGGTACTTATACTAACTTAAAATTTTATAACGCTTTCATAATTCAAAATTGTATGAATACGGAACGCAGTAATATTATATTACCCGGCATTGATGGTGGTAAATGGGTATCTGCGTCAGTTTCAAGTTATACGTGTGTGGTACTTTATGTAAATATAAAGTGGTGCTATTTTTCATCCCAAAATGTATCAAACGTATTTAACTACGGACCCATATACCACTACTTCCACGAAACCATTTAGTTTAGTTACGGATAAACCATGAGAGCGGCTTGGGGAATGGAATAAAATTAGCTCCTCGTATATTTTTTTATATTTATTCCTGTAATCACACTTACAGAGGCCATATGCGCACCTAGTACCCATACTTTTAATATAAAACACAAATTTCACAAGGCTATTAACTTGACAGCACAGTGACAGTTACTTGTTTGTCCACATAGTTCACAAAAATACCGCGACGGGGCGCTAAAAATTCGCTTAATCGGAATCCCCTATTGCAAATATAATAAATACAAAATTTAAGGTTACTATGAAACTGACAGATGAATATCTCATATCTTATTTGTACAAATAAGGCGTACGAACAAAAATTTACTTTAAAGTGATGAAATTCTTTTAACTTTACTTTCACATTTTGCTTAATAGACATTTGAATTTCACGGCTATGTCTTTTTATCGCTGCAAATAGTAAGTAAAATGGCGCGAACAACTGCCAGTCAAACGAAACGTCAAAAATAATGCAGTCATTAAAATACCTGCTTTCTCGGTGAAAATTTGCATCGTTCGACATTTTAGCTCCAATAAAAGCTTTTGTAACTTCTTTCGAGAAGTATTTTGAAGTTGTCAAAGATCTTAGATGTTCTTACTATGCGCAGATCCCCATTGCGCATATCTTCTATCTCTTTAAATTGAAAAGATCTATTTAAAGAGATAGAAGATATTATGCGCAATGGAGATCTGCGCATAGTAAGAACAATTGGCGGGAGTCATGGATACGCGCTTGTCAAGACATCCATGGCGTTTGTTTCTAAAAAATTTAGACGTAAAATGTGAGAAGTCTGAAAAATTTAAAAAAGTTGTTGAAAGATGTTACAAACGCTTTTTATTGAAGCTAAAATGTCTAACCACAGATCTCATAACTATATATTATGAGATCTGTGGTCTAACGAAGCAAATTTTCACCGAGAATACAGGTATTTTAATGACTGCAATAATTTTGATGTTTCGTTTGACAGCCCAACTGGCAGTTGTTGGCGCTATATTACTTACTATTTGCAGCGATAAAAAGAGATAGCCGTTAAATTGATTCTTCTGTTAGCATCATCCCATTCTTGTCTTTCATTTGAATCATTCTTTGTTGTTGCTTACCATTTCTTAAATCCTTTAGGACTTTGTAAAATAGTTTCTGATTCGAGTGTGAATCTTCTTCCATTTTTTCCCCGAAGTCCTCCCATGCTTTTTTCTTGGCATCTTTTATTAACTCTTTCACTTTATATCTCTGTTCCTTATATTCGATATATCTTGTATTGGTCCCTTCCGCCAAGTATCTTTTCCAAAACTGTTGCTTTTGTTTGACCTGTTCTTTAATATTTTCATTCCACCAAGCTGTTTTTTTTCCTGTTTTTAATTATCTTCTTAACATCGCAGACCTGCCTTGCTGTTCCGATTACTATATGTTTAAAATAATCCCAGATTTGTTCTAGGCTCTTCTCGGTCGTATATTCGCCATTTAGCAATGCCTCTGTTCTCTGGGTGTATTTAGCTGCTATTTCGACATTTGCCAATTTGAGTTTTCAAAGCTTCCTTAATAGGTACCTGGATTAGTTTTTGTTTGCCTCTTAAGTTAGTATCTGGTGTTTTTTGCCATAAGCAGGAAGTGATCACTATTGATTTCTGCACCCCTTCGGACCCTTACATCTTGTAGTAATTTCCAGTGTTCTCAATTTATTAGAACGTAGTCTATAATAGATTTTTCGTTGCGGCTAAGAACAACACGAGTGTACTTGTGAATGTCCTTGTGTTCAAAAAAAGAATTTGCTACCATCAGATTATTCTGGATACAAAAATCTATTATCCGTTTGCTATTGTTGTTTCTGGCGCCTTCGCCTTGCTTTCCTATAAACCCCTCCTGTTCTATGGCCTCCTTTCCCTACTCTTCCGTTTAAGTCCCCTAGGATGATGGTTATTCCTATATTGCATTCAAATATATTATTTACCATGGTCCAGAATTCTTCCTTAATCTCCGTTTCATTGGGACCATATAGTATTATAAAGTTAATTTTTCCTTCTTTTTCGGTTTAAAATTCTAATTTTAAGATTCTTTCTGTGATGCAATCCCATTTCAATAAGTACTTTCTGATAACTCTTCTCTAAAATGCAGCCTACTCCTGCTTGTGCTCTGTCCTCTTGCTTGACTCCGCTCAGTATCATTACATTCTCCAGTTTAACGTCTTTGCTTCCTTTTTTCTTGGTTTCTGTGAGGGCTAGTACCTTTATATTTATTTCTTCAAATTCTTGTATTAATTCTTGCCCGTTCAGTCCCCTAACATTATTAACGTATTATTATTAAAAATTGTAAATTTACATTATAGTACACTATAAATTTGTACGCCTATGCAATTCCAGAGAAAGAGATGGTTAGATAGTCACGCAAAAATAGTTCTATGTAAATTTTCCCTCGATTTTTACCAATCAGAGCCCAAGTTTTAGAAGCTCTATGCTAACCCACGCTGTCTTCTTAACTGGAATGATGTTTAGTAACTTGTTAAATCGAATTTGAAAATTTATAAATATTGCCATGAAATTGATATAAAATTACAAATAAATGCATAATGCTTGAAATGTCAGAAATTTAGTTTATAAACCATCTTTATTTTGATATTTACTTGTAAAATTGAAGTTTACGAATTATTTTGTGAACTACTGTATGCGATATCCAAAGAGACATTTTCAATTTGATTACAGCGATTAATAATTTTTAAATATCAATGCAAATGAAGATAACATAATGAAAAATGAATAAATGATGGTCTACAATTTATTTTTTCATTTGTTTCAGTCATAATTATTATTTTTGTCTTATTAATTTAATTATTATTTTCTTTCAAAACAAAAAATATAAACAAGTTATTTGTCATTGAAAAGAGAAAAAACCTCTTACCGGTATTAGCATCTAATATGAGGTTCATATAAAAATTAAGCATCGCCATTCGGAAGAAAATATAAAAGTGTCCTAATGAAGTGCAATTTAAAATTTAATATTGTTTTCATGCATAGAAGTTGTTTGTAAATATTAAATTCAGAAAAATTTACTTTTTTACCAATATCTAGTGACATCCGTTTTTTTCGGGAAAATATTTAAGTACATGTCTAAAATGATATCCTAATGAGGCAACTTTTGTCAAATTTAACTGATCACTATAGTTTTCGAGATCTCCATGTTGAACACGTTAGTTAGAACATTCTCTAAATCATTTATTTACATAATTTTCTTTTCAGGTATGAGCGGATGCCAAGTGACTTTAACACGATAGTTTTTCCCGATGGAACTCAACCACCACACCCCAACCAGGTTTTACAACCTCCGCCTTTATTCGGTGCCTTATTTACAACTTTGTCTCGTTATTTATATCATAAACGTTGGGTTTGGAATGCTACGTATATGAATAATCCTAAGCTGGGAATTACAGCTATCGCACAAATACTTAACACAATCACCAAGTAAGAAATGTTTTAATATTTATTGTTATTTTTATTACAAAGTATTTTGTGAATGAAATAAAAATTGAAACTAGATAACCGAATGGTTAAATTATGTATAGGACGTGGTAGCAATGGTAGGTCCATTAATTTTTTATGATTTTGTGACGTCATTTTAGATACGTGATCTAGAAGAAAATGTATTACTTTTTATGTATTTGAACAAAATCGAGAAAAATAAGATTGGGGTCCTGCACCATAACAAAAAAGAATGAAATGTATACTTTATCCTTAAAGTACTACTTAATAAATAACGATTAAGATAAAAAACATTATTTTAATAATTACTTTGTGAGATATTTGAATTTATCAGTCACTGTGACGTCACACTATTGCTATCTTTCTCTTGCAGCGTAGTATAGAAACTGGTGCGAGAAAGATAGCTATAGGTTTCGTTAAAAATCAAATATAGTTAAACTGAAAGCAATTATGACTTTCTAATACTACGAATTAAACGAACTCTCAAATAAAATAATAAAAAATTAGAGTGTATTGAGAAATATGAGAAATAAGTTTTATTCAAATATTCTAGGTGGCCATGTGAAATGTGAAAATAAACAAAATGTGATGATGTTATACAATTTAACAAGCTAAAACAACAAATTCAGTAATAAAAATAGTCTGTAATAGATTTTTTTTCATTTGTTTCTTAATACTTCTTAATTTTTTCACCCCAATAAATTAATAATTCATCTCTTGAAGAAGAGAATCTTCGGAGAAGATGCATCCTCTCCGTCCTACTTAATGCCGGGCGATGCATAAGGCCTATTTCCACAATTTCCAAATTTGACTATTTATATGGTTATAACAACAAGCTCAGCTAAGTCACTCCATGTCGTCCGGATGCGGTATTTCGCTACCGAAAATCGGTCACTTCAGTATCTAAGGAGTGAGAAATATTTGTTGTAATGTTTTATATATTTATTGTGTATTAATTATTTATATTATGTATATGGTTTGGACACGATTAATAATAATCTCTTATTCAAGTTTAAAATAAAAGAATATAGACTTGTTATATATCATTGAAAAGCTTATAAATTAAGCAAGAAGACGAGACTATGTTCAGTATAGTTTCCCATTTAAAAAATCATAAGTTTGTGTTATATCTCGAGAATTATTAAGTTTTCAAAAAATTTAATTCCGTTATTTTATTCAATCTAAAAAACGGTAAAAATTTTGTAAAAACAATTTTTCTCTAACTATAATAAATAATATACGATATATTTTCAAAATGAGTTTTTGCCTGTAGCTCAGAAACAAAAGAAGATCGAAAATTCCTGTGGTAACTGTTAAATTTTTCTCGAAAAGTTGACCCTGCAATGTGAAAACTGTTTTTATATCCGAGATACCTTAAAAACATTGAAAATAAGACAGCCTGTACATAAATCAGAGTTGACATAAACTTTCAAATAATTGAATACATGTCAATCCACAATCGAAAATTCCTGTGGTAACTGTTAAACTTTCCTCGAAAAGTTGACCCTGCAATGTGCAAACTGTTTTGATACCCGAGATACCTTAAAAACATTGAAAATAAGACAGCCTGTACATAAATCAGAGTTGACATGAACTTTCAAATAATTGAATACATGTCAATCCACATTCCAATGTTACCAATTACAACATTACACATACAAATTTCCCTAAATCAATTCGGTTTAATATAGCAGTTTTTAAAAAAATATTTTATTATATAAAAGACGCAAAATATAAAAAAAATAGTATAAAGGATTCATTTTATAAGACTTTTGTCGCACTTGTCATTTAGAAAACTCGGCAGGGCACGTTTTATAAATTTTGACGCGTGCGTAAAAAATATGTCTTATAAAACTCGTTCTAATATACTATTATGCATATTGTCAATTTTGTAAAAAGTAAATTACATAGTGGATGTGATCAATATGGTACAAAATTGTTTTTACATTTTTTGTTATGTTTTTGGTTACTTCGCCATTCTAAAAAGAAATTTCAAAATTTCTCTTAATGAGTAGGTACCAATAGCCATGGCACTTGTTTTCTTTTTTTCGGTATTATTCTACAGGCTGAGTCTTTGAAATAACATTCTTCGAAATCTGCCTTGTCGCTGTATTTCTAAGAACAAGCGAGATATCGAAGAATGTAATTTTAAAGAGTCATCCTGTAACTATTTTCACCATAATTTTTTATAATAAAGATAAGTTCCATTCGAATAAACATACAGGTGCAAACTTACGGATTTAACATGGGATTTTAGTTTTATTCAATTTCCTGCCCTCCTGTTCATTTTACGGGAAAGAATGTGCAGTGCAAAGTTGTAATTAAAATTAAAAGTTGTATACAAAACTATTTTTACATTTCTTATTATGTTTTTGGTTTCTTCACAATTTTAAAAATAAATTTCAAAAGTTCCGTTAATGGGGACTTATAAATTTGACGTCACCCGCGGCGGATCGGCAGCGGACCTCCCTCCACACAATTTAGAAAAGAACAACAAATTTTTAGAAAAAGCGAGGTGATATACCATGGCCGAGTCGATCAAATGCTCTCCCCTTCAGCACTTCGCCTCATTGATCCCATCATTTGTTTGTTATTTAGTCAGCAAAGTTTGGTTATGTTATTTTGTGTAATGCCTGTTATTAATTATCTCTTGTACTAAAGTGCAGTGATCCTTGGCATTTGAAATATCACTAAAAACCAAGTTCACAAATAAATAATGTGTTTAACACAAGATGATGTACCGGGGGCACGATTTGTGTTTAAAAACATTGAAATCATTCCATCTTACAGTTGAAAAGGTGGTTAGAATGCGGGGTTTGACGAAAAGTGGAAATAAACATGAATTAATTGAAGGTATGCACTGAGTAGAACATATACTTAAATAATTATATAAAAATGTGTTCAGTCTGACATGTTTAAGTTTCCTTTCAAAGAACAGTTGTTGTGATCACGTGGTGGGTCACATGATTGATAAATGTCAAACTGTAGAGCGAAATCTTGCTCACTACATAACTACTTATTGAATACTTTTTTACTCACTAGATGGCATCCGAAAAGTTTGAATTGTAAGTCCCCATTAATAGCAATAGCCATGACATGACATTGTAGAAAATAATATGAATATTCTGTCAATTTTATTTAGTATAAACTAAATTAACTAATTAATGTTTATTCGAATAAGAAACGAATCTTTGTAAAGAATTATTATGATGGAAATAGTTTTCGAAAAATAAGGGTTTGACGTTTATCAATAATTTCTGAAAACCAGAAAAAAGAAAGTAAATGTCATGGAAAGTTATGAAGAAACTAAAAACATAGTAAAAAATTAAAAAAAACAATTTTAAATGTAACTTTTAATTCTGAACAACTTTGCACTCTACTACAGGTTTTGCCGTAAAATGAATAGGAGAGCAGGAAATTGCGTAAAACTAAAATTCCATGTTAAATCCCTATGTTCGCACCTGACCAACATCCTGTATATTATTTAATTTACTTTTTATTAAAAAAATTACAATATGAATAAAATAATATTGTTTGCTATACCGTCATAAGTAATGGTTATTGCTACTAATTAAATTAACAGAAATTTGAAATTTCTTTTCAAAATTGTAAAGAAATCAAAACCTAAATAATAATGTAAAAAACAATTTTGTCTTTAACTTTTAACTGTGTGCAACTATGCTGTAAAATGAACATGTTCAACCCTAACCGCCACTACCCGGTATACAGTTTCCATTGTGTGCACTAGACTCTACTTACGAACTGTACTTTTAACCGATCTACTTTACAAACTCTCGACCTCGACTGATTTCCTTTCAAGGGTCAATTGACTTGTTTCACATAATAAACCGGGAGCCCAGCTATCAAAAGTCACGTGATAAGGTACAAAAGGTTTGACCTTGGAGTAGGGTGCGGATCGGCTCCCCATACAAAAATAATCGTGTCTTACAAGTCGGACCGGGGGCTTTACGCCTTGGTAGTATTTTCAAAATTTAAAAAAGGGCCAAAAATTACGTGATGAGGTAAATTGAAATTTTTTGTGTCATTCAGTGCGGGCTTGTGTCTAGTATGTTACTATACCTTGTAAGACACCGAACCCGGGGGCTTTTGACATGTAAGACACGAAAGAAAATTTCAAAAAAGGGCCGAAAATTACGTGATAAGGTACATTCAAAGTTTTTACGGTATTTTATGCACCATTATCAAAAGATAATGAATACACTTTGTAAGACAAAAATCGAGGGCTTAATGCATTTAAGACACCCAAAAGTCAAACTGCTGTCCAAAACTACATGATGAGGTACATTAAATTTTTTGTGTCAATCGACGCGGGTATTTACTTAGTTTGTTAAAATTTATTTTAAGACATAGAAATCAGGGGCTTTTGACTTTTAAGATACGAACCCAAATATGAAAAAGGACCAAAAATTACGTGATGAGGTACATTCAAACTTTTTGCTGTATTTTCTGCACCATTATCCAAAGATCACGAAGACTTTATAAGACATAAAAAGCCGGGGCTTAATGCATTTAAGACAACCAAAAGTAAAAATGGTATCCGAAACTACATGATAACGTACATTAAAACATTTTGTGTCAATCGACGCGGATATTTGCTTAGTTTGCTAAAATTATTTTTAAGACATAGAAATCAGGGGCTTCTGACTTTTAAGAAACGAACCAAAATTTGAAAAAGGGGCTGAAAATTACGAGATAAGGTACATTCTAACTTTTTGCGGTTTTTTATGCACTATTATCCAAAGATCACGAATAGATATTTTAAGACATAAAAATCGAAGGCTTAATGCATTTAAGACAACAAAAAGTCATAATGGTGTCAAAAAACTATATGATGAGATACATTAAAACTTTTTGTGTCAATCGACGCGGGTTATTTGCCTAGTTTGCTAAAATTCATTTTAAGACATAGAAATCGGGGGCTTTTGACTTTTAAGATACAAAATTCATCTGAGATTTTCTTGTAGTACCTAGAGATATAAGTGCGTATTGATACACGCTGTTTTGTGACACAAGTAAAATCTCAGATGAAGTATTTATGTAAGTCATTGGAACGGGTCATATGAGAAATTTATGGACAAAACACTTATGAAGCTCGTCTAAACATCTTTAAATCTAGTATACCAAAGAGCTCAGATAAACCATTCCAAAATATCAAAATACCTTGCTTTATTTCCTCCATGTAAAAGCGTGTTTGAACAAAAATTGTTAAGGTGCAATTGTGTCTGCAAAATGAGGAATAATGTAAGTAATACCAATATTTTACCTTTAGTAACTCCAGAGAGTAATGGCTGGATTTTGGCAGGAAATGGAAATCTTTACATTCCATCTTGGGATAGTAAAGACTATCTGTCGCAGTCACTAAGTGAAATCGAAGAATGTGCAATAATCGAATCAGATGAAGAAAAAGAGGCTCAATCCGAGTTCAATGACGGATCATTAGACGATAATATAAATATTGATTTCATTTTTGGCTTTAATAAATATCCCAGTTCTTATTTAATAAGCAAATTTTTAAATTTCATTTTTTATAATACCCAGTTTTATACCTACTCATGTCTTTAAAAGTCTTTCCGTTTGTGTTTATTTGTAATACGCAAAAATACTCTATTTCGATTATTTAGAATGTATTTGGAAAATTAGGCATCAACAATTTTTAATTCATCTCATATTGGGACATTTTTCACATGAATTCTTTTTGTTTGTCTTAAAAGCAAAAGCCCTCTATCCTGTGTCTTAAAAAAAAGTCTTCGTAATCCTTAGATTATAGAGCATAAAAAACCGCAGAAATATTGAATGCACTTTATCTCGTAATATTCGGCCCGTTTTACAATTTTGGTTCATGTGTTAAAAGTCAAAAGCCCCTGGTTTGAATGTCGTAAAATGAATTTTAGCACCATTTTCACTTTTGGTTGTCTTATGTGCATTAAGCCCTCGATTTTTATGTCTTAAAATGTCTATTCGTGACCTTTGGATAATAGTGCATAAAAAAAACCGCAAAAAGTTAGAACGTACCTTATCTCGTCATTTTCAGCCCTTTTTCAAATTTTGTTTCGTTTCTTAAAAGTCAAAAGCCCCTGATTTCTATGTCTTAAAATAAATTTTAGCAAACTAAGCAAATACCCGCGTCGATTGACACAAAATGTTTTAATGTACCTCATTATGTAGTTTTGGATACCATTTTGACTTTTGGCTGTCTTAAATGCATTAAGCCCCCGCTTGTTATGTCTTACAAAGTGTATTCGTGATCTTTGGATAATAGTGTATAAAATACCGTAAAAAGTTTGAATATACCGTATCACGTAATTTTCGGCCCTTTTTCAAATTTGGGTTCGTATCTTAAAAGTCAAAAGCCCCTGATTTCTATGTCTTAAAATAAATTTTAACAAACTAGGCAAATACCCGCGTCGATTAACACAAAAAGTTTTAATGTACCTCATCATGTAGTTTTGGACAGCAGTTTGACTTTTGGGTGTCTTAAATGCATTAAGCCCCCGATTTTTATGTCTTACAAAGTGTATTCGTGATCTTTGGATAATAGTGCATAAAATACCGTAAAAAGTTTGAATGTACCTTATCACGTAATTTTCGGTCCTTTTTTGAAATTTTCTTTCGTGTCTTACATGTCAAAAGCCCCCGGTTTCGGTGTCTTACAAGGTATATTAACAAACTAGACACAAGCCCGCACTGAATGACACAAAAAATTTGAATGTACCTCATCATGTAATTTTTGGCCCTTTTTTAAATTTTGAAAATACTACCAAGGCGTAAAGCCCCCGGTCCGACTTGTAAGACACGATTATTTTTGTATGGGGAGCCAATCCGAACTCTACTCCAAACCTTTTATACCTTATCACGTGACTTTTGATAGCTGGGCTCCCCGTCTATAAGCTTCTTTTATAATTTCTTGCTACCTGCTCCCGCATACTTATACTTTATGCTTCCAGAACACTCTACAACCTTACCAAGCCTGTATGCGTCATAATATACCTGAATGAAATGATTATTTAATATTTCCTTTTTAAATAAATACTACAAATACAAAATAAGTAATCGCAGTATAGGGCTAGATAAACTGCTGAGTTTCAATTCATTTGAAATGATAACAGTTCAAATTCCGCAACAGCTGTTTAATCATTGTAAAATTCGTGGCAAAAATATCTGTGATCAGAAATAATTTTTGTTTTAGATTAAAAAGAGTACATTGTACCATTCGAAAATTAAATAATCTTAATATTCTTGGTATAAATTTGTTTATTGTTTGTGAAATTAACTGTTTGTGGTATTCTAAAATTCATACTGCTTTGAAGAAAAATAAAATACCATAATTATAAGGTGTAATATTACATCAGTTGTTTCTTTGTTTTTTAGGATGCGAATTAAAGAAGGGTTCAGCTTTGCTCATTCATCTGCTGGTATCATTAATATGGTGCTTGAGATTGAGATGAGCCCTTCCCGGAATTCTGAAGACACTGTGACTTGTGTCATACAGTATGTGATATTTCCACCACATAGTATAAGTAGATGTGAATACAGAGAGCTAGGAAGTGGCTCTGAAGATGAGACTGAGATTGACCAGGAGTTGGAGATCGAGTTGCAAATGATCACTGAAGTGTGGATTGAACCCCAGTATGGAGAAGTGAAGAATTCTCCACCAGCTAGAAATTATATGGAGAAAGAGCCTTATTATAGATTGGCAGACAAGGTAAGATTACTTCTTCATTATTATTTTAGCTTGAAATTC
Source organism: Harpalus rubripes (assembly GCA_963082715.1). Taxonomy (NCBI): domain Eukaryota; kingdom Metazoa; phylum Arthropoda; class Insecta; order Coleoptera; family Carabidae; genus Harpalus; species Harpalus rubripes. The sequence goes on along the minus strand of OY720458.1, from coordinate 24,239,475 downwards.
AATTTTGTGTAAAACATCCTAATTTTATTTTGTTTAATATAACCTTTGAATATAATACCTACTATTAAAATATACACGGTGTTCAATTTAAGTGTTTCACTATTGCTATCTCGAGAACCGTAACAGATACGAAGTCGGTTAAATTCAACGATCTCATATACACTAGATATAACTTCATACCGTTTGTTTTGTTTTCGGCTGGGCAGAAAGAGACAACTAGGGATGGAGATACATAAGGGCTCCTCACGGAGTAATCGCTAGATGTCACTACTTGTTTGACTTGTGACAATTATTATTTCCTATAAAAGAAAGCTTAATATGCAAGTGATCGTTGCATGGTGGTAGCGTGTTAGCTTCTTGTTCCAAAGATTGTGGGTTCAAACCCCCATCGAAACCCCCAGCACACTTCCTTATTTTTTTAAATAAAAATTATCTTTCAATTTATTTTTGTGTTTTTATTTGTTTTACTATTATTATTTATTTTTATTTATTTTTATTTGTTTTTATTTATTTTTATTTGTTTCTATTTATTGTAGTTTTACTGTTTTTTCTTGTTAAATTAAAATAAAAAGAAACAAAAAAAGAAAATAAATAAAAACAAATAAAAAATATTAAAACAAATAAAAACACAAAAATAAATTGAAAAATAATTTTTATTTAAAAAATAAGGAAGTGTGCTGGGGGTTTGAACCCACAATCTTTGGAACAAGAAGCTAACACGCTACCATCATGCAACGATCACTTGCATATTAAGCTTTCTTTTATAGGAAATAATAATTGTCACAAGTCAAACAAGTAGTGACATCTAGCGATTACTCCGTGAGGAGCCTTTATGTATCTCCATCCTTAGTTGTCTCTTTCCGTCCAGCCGAGAACATAACAAACAATAGTGACGTATAGGGTATGTTGTGTCTAGTATATTTATGGTCGTTGATTAAATTAGCAAACAATTTCTATAAGACTATTAAAATGAGCATTACAATTTTTTTTTCAATCAGTGGTTCTCAAAATACAGTATTCAACTTTTAAATTTTAAATGAGAACCTACTTTTTTTATTCGCCTATTCGATTCAGCATTTTTTTCTGAATACAACGATATAAAATGTTTATACCCTTACATAACGAAAAAAACGAGAAAAATGCAAAAGAAAAATTATTTTCATATTTGTTTCTACATGTAATCAGAGTGCCATGACAAAAACAATTGAATATTTTGTTTTCATCATTGTTTGGGCGATTTAGATGCTTTAAAAAATATTATAAAAATTGTTAAAAATTATTGCCATGCTGATTTATACATAATTCCAGCCTTCTGAACATATTACTTCTTACTTTTCTTAAATTTCGGCCGTCTATGTGGGAAATAATATTTTCGATTGCATTTTTTAAATGCTGAATATCTGGATAGATAGTTTTGTAGACTTCATCTTTAACATAACCCCAGGGGATTAAGGTCTGGTGATCTTGTGGGCCACGGAATAGGACCATAAGTACCAATCCACCGATTTGGAAACCGTTCATTTAGGTAATCCCTAACTTGACGCGAATTGTGAGCTGGTGCACCATCTTGCTGGAAATAAATGTTTCCCAACTCAGCTACTGGTATGTCTTCCAAAATAATACCCAGCATATTTTGAATTAAATTCAGGTATCTGTTACCACTCAATGTACCTTCGTATATGTGTACGTAAATATTATCACTGAAAATGGCACACCAAACATTTATATTAAATTTTCGCTGGAAACTTCTCTCTCGTACACCAACAGGATTTTGAATGGTCTGTATTTATGTTTTTTTAAAATCCTATGGATCGTGCCCACACTTAAATTATACTCAGCGGCAGCCATTCTAACTGAAGCTGTTGGATTAGCTTCAAAATATGCTAATATATTTATCTCAGCTTCTTGATCTTGTACGCTAACTCGTTTCGATACGAATGCATCCGTATTAGCGCGCAGTGCTAATTCTAATTTTCTAAAATACTGACGACAAAGAACTCACCGCTCAGGATAACGTTCCCTTACAGCCATAGTATTTTTCAGAGATAATATAAAAAATTCGTACATATCAATTTTTTCTTGGTGCGTAAAATTCATTTTCACACAAAAGAAAACAAGAAAATTAATAAACGAACTACTTTGACATGTGATACAAAACAAAATATTCAATTGTTTTTGTCATGGCACTCTGATCACATGTAGAAATAAATATGATAATAATAATTGTTCTTTTGCATTTTTCTCGTTTTTTTCGTTATGTAAGGGTATAAACATTTTATATCGTTGTATTCAGAAAAAAATGCTGAATCGAATAGGCGAAAAAAGTAGGTTCTCATTTAAAATTAACAAGTTGAATTCTGTATTTTGAAAACCACTGGTTGAAAAAAAATTTTGTACTGCTCATTTTAAGTCTTATAATATAGAAATTGTTTGCTAATTTAATTGACTCCGTATCTCTTACGGTTCTCGAGATAACAATAGTGAAACACTTAAATAGAACACCCTGTATAATCTAGCGCTTCAAACTTGTGACGTAGATCTTGACGTTTACTGTAAAATGAAAGCTGGTGACAGCCATAGATGATCTGACAGCTGATGTTTAAATTTATAGATTCTTATCAATATTTTTTACAAATTTAAAATTTGCAGTAATTTTATACTTCGTTTAAATTGTAATTTCATTAAAATTAATAAATATGGTGGTGAAGTGTACAAGGCACGAGAAGATACGTGACTCGAGGAACCTTGAATTGTATAAAATTAGCTGGAATGAATGCGCTTGTCAGTTCACATTTTATTATTTTACTAATATTTTTAGAACACATACTTTTATTTTTTTTTAAATATAGAACCAATAAATTATATAATTTTTTATTAATAGCATGTAAAATTATTGTTTAAAATACTTTGCTCGCCCGACTAGTTTATGATTAATGAAGATTCTAATAGGTTTAAGGGGAAACTATAAAACGAGAAAAAAGAAATGCAAAGCCATTTAAGTATCAATTTAATCTACTATTACATGTTTTTTTAGTTTCATATACCTACTGTATTACCTGAAAATTTTAAATAATAATTACTAGTTCAAAATCATAACAGTTGAAAACATTGTTCTTGTCAAAATGTGAAGCGCACTAATGCACTCATCGTAGCGGATTCAAGTATTTCAAGGTCACTCGTGTCATGTGTCTTTTCCTGCACTATTAAATAGAAGTGATACGGATGAAGTGAAGTGAAGTGAATAAGTGAAATAAATACACTAATAAGTGGCTGGCCGTGACAAGGAATATTAAATGAAGATTTTGGAACAGGATATATCTGTAAATAAATCACATATAGCTGACTGGGCAAATTTGGGTGATCGAACATGAAACACAGAAACGTTCAAAAGAACTGGATATCTATTTAATAAAATTTATTATTAAATTTTTATTTCTATCATAGATGAGCTTATTGAGTTCATACGCCAATAATTTCTTTGGAAGTCAAAGTACGTTCGTTAGATAAATTTAAGTGGATAAATAATGTGGAATATGTGGATTCTTATACATTGACACTTTTTTTTGAAGAGAATTATAATATTATAAATGTCTTTCAAAAATCAATATGGAATCTATAATGGATTATCTTATTTTTAAACCTTCGTGTGGGAAACCGGCACAAATATATATTTTTCTGTTTCCCAGTTACTTCTGTTGGAGCAACCAATAATAGACCTTTTACATTTTTATTGCACCCTGACGTCATTTTTTAATGCGCCACCTAGTGAAATTCTTAAGAACTAGAGATGAGGAGGCACCATGTTGTCAAGTAAAATGATTAAAAGGATATGCATTTATTTTCGATAAAAAAATATTTAAACAACACAAAAACTTAAATAATTTTGTCTTTGATTATAAAGAAATAATTAATAATGAAAAAAATATATTTAAAGGAAAAAACAACAATTTTATTCTTGCTTATTACTTTCCTAATATCAATCTGGCAACTACGCAATTATCTGTCACTTTATGGGATGTTTATTTCGCATCTTGTAGAACAAAAAACCACTTTTTCTGATTCCCATCTCCTCTTTCTCTTAATAATTTAAATACATTTCCAATTATAAATCATGTTGACTTGTACAGTATAATAATATTCATTTATTTTTTATTAATATAGAAATAGCATATATTTCAAGAACATTTAGGTCCACGAAGAAAATAGTTTGATATAAAAACTTATATTCTTGACGTCACATCTATATTTTCAAATTTCGGAGGACTATAACTCGGTTATTAATGGGAATTTTTTCCCCGGATTTTCACCGACGGTCTTAGTTTTACAACAGAACAAGGAAGAATCAGAATGCAAACTCGATGTTGCCGCCTTTGATCTTTTTCAGCACGCTTGTATAGCGGTGACCATGTTATGAGAGTAGAAAAAACAGGTCCGTATTTAAAAATTATATAAACATTAGGTCAAGTATGTACTTCCATTATTTTAAATTCAAATGTTATGAATTTACGCATCTGCAAAATGAGCTGCACATAATCTATAGCTGCTTAATTTATTTAGTTTCCCTTCGAGATCTTCTCGGCCACATGCCAATAACCACGTGAGAGCCCTATAATATAATAGAAAGTTGCTATGTTTACTGATTCCAAAAAAAAAAAAAAAACAATGCAAATCCCTTAAACATAGAATAGGTAAATTGAGTAAATATAAAACTATATAGAAATCGTCTTACCTTTCTCGATCTTTAGGAAAAGTAAAAAATCTAAAATCGCAATTTTACGCTTTGTTGTTGCAATCTTTTGCTGCACAAACTACTCCCCCTTGCGTTTACTCATTGTATTAATATTAATATAATAACACAAAAACTTTAGATCACACTCCACTATACAATTTCACGGCGCTACTGGTCACCATTCACTTCTAACTCTAAAAAGAAAATGCACGCCGCTGACTTGGCTACTCTCTAAACATGGCTACTGTAGCTGCGCGAGTAGATGCGCACACTTATCCCGCCAAGAAGAATTTGCATTCTGATTCTTCCTTGTTCTGTGGTTTTACCACAGATCTCATAACTATCAGATCGTTTTTACTCATGTTACAAATATGAAAGCACCATTTGGACGCAAAAAATAGAGGGCATTAGTAATATACTTTAGTTCTGGATGCAAACAAGAGATGGCGCGTGCTTATGTACACCCTCTCTACTTCTCTCCTCAGTAACTCTACCGCCGTCAATAGACTAGGAAAGTAGGCGGTGCTAAAGTATGCGCGAAATTTGAAATGAAGTCTACTGGGCTGCAAAAATGCATGGAAACCGTCGAATAAATCGAGATTACTCACTTCATAGACGTATTTAGTGAAAAATTTTACTTATTACCAAAACTTATGACGAAGAGTTTTAATAAAATGCTTTCAATATTGCCTATTGTGCATTATAAATTAAGTTATTTGTTATTAAAAAATTGTACAAAACGCTTGCCTTCGCTCGATTGAGAAAGTCAACTGTTTACAAACTTGTTATGACTGTTATGAGTTATGACGAAGGTGTTGTATTCAGTGGTGTTTTGGTGAATATTAATAATAATTAGTTATACAATAACAGTAATAAAATGTCCATCATTCCATTCACAAAGTAACGTTATTTTTTGCGCCACCACAACGTACCACGTACGTTCAGAAAATTAAACAAAGATAGTGGCGACTCAGCCCCGCCTTCTATGACGTTTACTTTCCTAGTCAATTGAATAAGAAACAGAGCGTTATTGCATTCACTAATTTACAATAAAAATCATGGTGAACGATCGGCATGAGGGGGAAGCAGTAAATACTAACAGTGGGGCAGCCACTTTATACATTAATTGTTTAATTCCTCCTTCAAATCGTTTTACAACCAGAAATGTAGCTACCCAAGAAAATGTTAGAATCTAGTTGATCGCAAATCCTTTTCTTAAATTTCAAAATCTTAATATGAAATAATTTTAGTTTGAAAGAAAAATAACTAATATCTCAAATATTTAAACTGAACATTTTGTATGATAGAAATAATATTTATTACTTAGATTATAAATGAATATTGAAATTTACAAGTATGTGTATGAAATTTAAAATACGAAAATATAAAGATAAACGTTACAATAAATTTATACAATTTAAATTCTTATTTTATATAGGTATTAAAAAACAAAGCTGGACAGTAATTAATTACTTTTGTAATTAATTTCTACTTTTCCCCCACAATTAGTGCAATGCTACAGGGTCTCGTGGCCGCGTGCCTGAGTGTCTGGTCGCAAATCTGGGGAACCTGGTTCGATCCCGATCGACGCCAAATATTTTCGAATTTTAAATGGCACAAAATTGACACCTGTGGTGCACTCTCCACGCCAGCATTGAATGCCTGTGAGGTGACGTCTAGTTTGGATCACTCCGTTTCGCGTCGTGTTCCAAACTTCTAAATAAAATGTCACTTTTAACACTTATATCATAAATAACTATTCTGAAACTTTCACATGTTTGTAACGAAACGTTCCGCTCTGCACAATCCCGTTGCGTTAAAATTTCGTTCTACACAAATGTCGCTGTGAACAATTCCCATTCTACATAAAGTTCCCCCCACTACAAATGCCATTCCGACCAAACAGCGAATCTCGTTCTGACCAAAGGATGACAAATCGGGAAGGGTCGAATAAAATTGCAGAGTTCCAAACAACGTTTCCTCCTTTTCTATAATATCTACTAAACTACATATAAATTATCTATCACGCTACAGATGGCTCTTTTAAAACGCATCGAACTTCTCTGTTTTAAATTTACCGGGCACTTTGTTTGACAGTTGAAACATGACAAATATATGATACATGTGCATTCATGGAGTGAGAAAGAAGTAAAAAAAAAAATGCAAATACAAGATTCGTAATTTATTTAAATAAAAACAAGGTAAAATAAATGAAACAGTATTAATAATTCTTTTATCTATTATCATACTTTTTAATTTTCAGATTCAGATGAAGGAAGAGGAAGAAAAAATAAATTCTTGTTGATGTCCTGGGGTATACGTAAGCGATAATTCTTTTTGATTGTGTATCAGCACATCGAAATATATACCTTGATTTTTTTCCCCTTTCCTTAAAGCTAGATATAACTGGAAATACTGTTAATACAGAGTGTTAAAAAAATGATGAAGATGATGAAATTTTTTTACCCTAATTTAACATCCTGTATAAGCACTCATGCCTTTAATGGCCGGCTTATACACTTGTATCAAAATATAAAATTTAACGTAAACAAATGCTAATCAATCTCCATGTAAACGATGCTATGACATGTCACACAAAATTATGAAACGTCAAAATCAAAATTTCAGATCTCTTTTCCAGCATATTGTGCAGGTAATGGCGAAAAAACTGAACTATAGATGGCAGGCCGGACGGTAGCAAGATGGCGGAGAAATAAGGAGAGTTCCCTCATTCCTTATTGCTGGCAATATGCATTTCAAAGTGTAAAGTATTTGATATGGAGAAAATTAACATAAAGTTAAGTGATATTTCTGAATACATTGCTTCTGCACGTCCTATAAAGGAAGGCGAAGCAGTTTTTAAGGCTGGACATGTATTGCTTTGAGGAATAAAAGATTATGGACCAGGTACAATACTGGGATCTTGTTTAAAAACCAGTCATTTGAGTGGAGATCCTCATATGATTGAAATTTTATTAAATGAGAATATAAATTACTGGAAAGCAAATTTAGTTGTAGAGCAGAATTGAGAGGCAAATGCAAACATATTGTTGCAATTTTGTTGCATATAAACAGGATAGTAAAAATCAAAACTATATTTATTGTTTTACAACAAATGTTATCATTGTTATTATTATGCTATTAATTTATTTGTGTACGGGTTTGTGTATTACAGAGTAGCAGAAATAGAAAATTAAACTGTACAGATTTGGAACAAAGTAAGGAGAAAACTTATTAAAAAGGATGATAAACAGTATAGTTTGGCTATTATTATTATTATTATTATTATTAGAAGAATTTTACCATATTGTTTTAAAAAAGAAAAAAAATAGAACCGATTGGAGACGTCAAAACTATAAGGGAAGAAAATTTCAAGATCATATTTTGTCACTTGGGATATAGTGTAAACTTACACTTTTTGACTTATAATTGCTCCATTGTGGCACTGAGCAGTATCTATGGCAGTTACTGATCATTATTTAAACATGAAAATGTAATATACACTATATATCTAACTTTCTTTTACAACAAATATAAATTAAACCTGTTTAAAATTACATACGTTTCGATGTATGCTATCAACCTTTCCTTATTCCTCTAGTTCACAAATCTGCCGCCAGACGTCACCCACTTTGAATTTTTTCGCCAATAATAACGCTTACGTATACCCCAGGACGGCTAGGTATACAAAGTCATAATGTACATAGCTCGCCTGTATATCTTCTGCCTGAAGTTGGCGCGTATCAACTTCGCGCGCTTACAAATTTAAAAAGTACACTCCGTCCTACAAAGTGTAACTAAAAATAAATTATTAAATCGAAATAGGTTTATAGTTATAGTAAGCACTGATAGAAGTAACGTAAACTATTATTCACGAAAGATGACTATTCAAGGTCATTTGTGAGCCGTCTGACATAATATTACGTGCAGATAATTTCATTGCATTTCGTTTGCATAGGCGTGCAACATGAAATATTTATAGACACATTTTAACTGAAAAAATAAGAATAATTCGTTTGAAAATTATAATGTCTTTGTGAAAGATTTATGTTTCTGCAGAATACAAAAACATAAACTTAACTTATAAACCAAGGAATAATAATTTGATTTAAACATCAACGCCACTGGGTAAATATTAGCACAGAGGGCATTGTATTAGATAATTAGGTATCTGTAATTCTACGACATGCACACGCACACACACGCACACACACACACCCACACACACCCACACACACATACACCCACACACACACACACACACACACACACACACACACACACACACACACACACACACACACACCTACACACACACACACCTACGGTATGACGGGAGGTAGAAACAATCTTACACATGTCTAACAAAAATATGCTACATGAATTTATTTTTAAAAAATCGGATGTGGCCAGCACATTATCTTCCGTCAGTTATATGAGGCATTTACGAAAATTATACCGGTGAACTGTTACCGGTAAACAGCTGTTTATTAGGTTATAGCTACCAGAATCGATATTTTAAGAACGCAAGTGGTAAACAGGTAGATCCATAACCTATAAAAATATTGAAAATTTGAAATAAGTTAGAAATTTGATATAGTTAACAAACTTTTAACCTGCGCGCTTCGCTTTGCATCACTACCTTCTTTTTGAGATTAGGTTCTTCATGAATCCGGTAGATAGATCTTGTAGATATTGTACAATTTTCAAACACGGTAACTTATTATGAAATTTAATTTCTTTATAATTTCATAACTCTTTATCCATTTAATATGAAGTATAAAATGTAGTCAAATCGTATAGAGAATACAATGTTCTTTAATATTTATAATAACATTAAATGTGAAAAATGATATTTAACATCGTTTTTCAAGAAAAACTGTTAAAATCTTCAAATGAGGGTACTTCCGGTTGACCAATTATAACCAAAATCTAATCAGCTCTTCACATGGATGCAACGAAGAGGAATGGAATTGTAATATTAGAATTATCATAGACGAAAATTTTGTTACACGCACACACACACACACACACACACACACACACACACACACACATACATGCGCGCGCACACACACAGGCATGCGCGCACTCGCTCACACATACACATGTATGTATACATGTATGTATATATATATATATATATATATATATATATATATATATATATATATATATATATATATATATATACATACAGACATCATCGTAAAAATAGTAAAATCGTATTCTATGGACCTTAAAACGTGCTTATTCATTAAAAACTCACCACTGAATTTTTGACCAAAGACGATACCTTCCTTACCTAAAGGTGACGGAAGGTAAAAAACTTGTCTTGCCAAAGCTGAAACACTGAAACATAAGATGAGGACATCGGACAGCTTATAAAGGAATATTAAGGAAAAATTCTCCTAAAGGAACAGGATAGATATCAATTAATTTCAAAAAAATTTAAGCCAAACTGAGGTAAAATAAGATCTATTGAATGTAGGCTTCTTAATGTTTGTTTTTAGGGTTAAAAATGTAATTTACGCACGAGCAGACCAAAAAGTATACCTTTATAACCCAATTTGCGGGTGTAAAGTATGACGTTTTGACCCTAGGGCGATTTAATACATCATACAAGCTCTATTTTTTATTTATTTTAATAAATAATGTTATTGTTACAATTTAAATAATTATTGATATTGATTCTCGGACGTTTATCAGGTTCTTTTTGAACAACTTGTATTTGCTTTGTGTTATTCTGAATTTGGCTAGAAGTTGAAGTGAGGCCTCTCTATCACCAACCAAAATTTGGTTATAAATTTTTAATATATTTTTCACTGAATATTCGATGTAATTTTCAGCAACTGCCGTTGATTTCCAATCACCATGACGTTTCACACTTGCTATCTCTACTCAGGCATCAGCTAACAAAGATGTTCAGGAACGTCGAAAACAGTGACCGGTATATAATTTTGCATGCGGTAACTGCAGATATGTTGCAGTTTCCAAAGGTATTTTACCAAAGTATTTTGCCAACTACTTGTATTGAACATTTCCATTTTTATAAAAAACGAAGTAGCGTCTGTGCTCAATTTTGGGTTGGCGTAAAGCAGCATACTTTTTGTATATTTCTAAAAAAAATCGGTCTTTTCTTTATTATCTAAAACTGTAAACATACAGTCAATTTTAGTCAGATTCTCGTATGTTCACCAACAGTCCGTTTTCTATATTTTGTATGTCATCGATTGTTAGTTCTTCCCGACGACATGCTCGAGCAATTCCAAAAACTGCTACTACCTGTATTTTTTTTCTGTTAATGTAATTCAAAGTTTAAATATAATTATTTACTCACCTTCATCAATAAATATCCATCATCTGGTGTTTCTAAGATGAACTTTTCTTTCTATTTGTGCTTTGCTGAGAATTTTCGACTTTTAAATTACTAATATCGACGTCATCGTATATAATTATTGTTGCTTTTAACATCGAGGAATGGGAATGTGACCAAACTTCATCTTCTTGCATTACACCAACTTTTAAATTCTTCATATGGCTTTTTGTATATCAAATTCAGTATCAGTAATATCTGGTGGCGTACAAAGTTATTATCTTCTATATTTGTAATAAATTAAAGGAAAGTACTACAAATAAATTATAACTGTACAGGGTAAATTTATAAGTGTTATAACTTGTATCATAGATGGCACTGTAGTATAAAGCTTGACAAAGCCAGTAGATATACTAAAGTACCGACATGGCGGCCATCTTGGCCTTAAAAAGCCACAGTAATGATTTTTCGTGTCGCTAGAGGCGCTTTTGTCGCAGGTGTAAATTCTCATTGTCAAACGTCAGACTACTCGTGGTGTGTTATTAAGGAATTTTATTGTGTTAGAGAAACTGAGAATTTGCAAAACAAGTATCCGCAAACTGTACGTACCTTATTCTGAGATTATTATACGAATGCATGTATATGTGTTATTGCAGGGTTCTGTAATGTTGGCAATGTCATTGGTTATCTACAAAATGTTTCTGTAATAATAGAAAATGTTAATTTCAACAACACTATTCAAATTAAAAGTTCTTACTTCAGAATGCATTACATATTTCGATTAAATATCGGATCTTCCAATGTTTGTAAACCACTGATGACACCTCTCTTCATCATTTGATATGACAAAAAAAAAATGTATTCTATTTTTATTATGATGACAATTAATTGCACAGCAAAAAGGCAATATCAGTGGTAAATTCTCAGTTTATTTAATTTTTTAACACACCAAAATCAAAACTGGTGAATACCAATGTGACATTTGACACCTGCAACAGCAGCGCCTCTAGCGACACGAAAAATCATTACTGTTGCTTTTAAGACCAAGATGGCCGCCATGTCGGTACTTTAGTATATCTACTGGCTTTGAAGCTTGATTTACATAGTACATTATGCAAACGAGAATTCCTGACAAATAGTTCTTTTCAAATATTTTCTGTACCGTAAAACTTTATGCGATACATTATACATTGACATTAAGAGTATAAAATTATATGTTTTTGCAACGACTTTAAATTAAGATTCCTTGATCATAGCATAAACTCAAAAATTTGGCACTAATAAAAACAGAATTTTATGCGCTTAAATTCAATATAAAATACATCCTATAAAGTTTATAGGAACGATAATAGTTGAAAAAAAAATGTTTTCCCGTGTAAAAAGCCTATCTGTTCAGGATGCTTGTGTTCAAAACATCCCGATGCTAAGATATTTACTTGTATTAGATAGTTCCTTGGCAATAATGAACATTTTTCTGAAGTTCAACTGAATACGACGACCAAACTCGTATTAACCTTATGTTTACAATTGTTAACAATAAATAAAAATCAACGTCACCGAAATTTTTAGAAATATATAAAAGCATGCTGCTTTACGTCAACCCAAAACTGAGTACAAATTTTTTTTATATAAAAATGGGACATGTTACATCGAAAATTGAGTGGAAAATAAATTAAAAATTACTAACAAAATTTTGGTGCGTGATAGAGTCCTCAACTTCTAAGCAAATTTAAAATAACGGAGCAAATACAAATTGTTCAAGAAAAGCATGATAAAAGTTCCGAGAATCAATATTATGTCTAAATTGTAACAATAACATTAATAATTCAAAATAAAAATTAGAGCTTTTATAATTTATTAAATCGCCCTAAGGCCAGAAAATCATACTTTACGCCCGCAAATAGGGTTATAGATATGTAATTTTTGGCCTGCTCGTTCAAAAATGACATTTTTAACCCTAATAACGTACATTAAAAAGCCTACTTTCAATAGATTTGTAGAAAAATTTTTTAGCTCAGTTTGGCTTCAAATTTTTTGAATATTTATTGATATCTAATCTGTTCTTTTAGGAGAATTTTTCCTTAGTATTTCTTTATAGGCTGTCCTCATTTTATATGGTTCAGCTTCTTCCCACAGCATAAGATAGCATTGGTAAGTCAGGTTATTTAAAATAAAAATCATGTAGCAATTACATTAGACTGATGTGTACGTTTGTTTTTTGGTTATTCTTTACGACGTTGTATTGCACAAGGATGTCCTTAATAATCGTGTTTAGATATCTTATTGGAATTGTTTTATGTCAGTATAAATTTACTAAAACATAAAAGGGTTTTATTTGTCTTGTGCCATTTATTATATAAATATATTATTAACTTTGTAATATCAGCTTCTTGCAACAAATATTATGTCTTTATAAACTTTATTGTATATACAGATTAGGGGATTTTTATATTATTAATTAATTAATACTATAAACATTTATATACCATTTCCATATATTTATAATATAAATTAAATTTTTTGTAACTTTTACAATTTATTACGTTATGACATCTATCAGAGCTTACTATAACTATTAACTTATTCATTTCAATTTATAGGACGGAGTGTACTTTTTAAATTTGCAAGCGCACGAAGTTGATGCGCGCCAACTTCATGGGCTAAATTTGTACGTTATGAAACAGTGTTTGGCAAACGATGTACAGAGCGATATGTGTACTTGGCTACATTTGTACGTTATGCCACAATGTTTGGCCGAAGATATATAAGGCAACCTATGTACATTATGACGGAGCGTGTGTTCCCGTTATATCACTTTGTAATTTAAAATAAAATTAATTTTAAAGTTACTAAAACATAAAAGGGTTTTATTTGTCTTATACCATTTATAAAAATATATATTAACCTTGTAATATCAGCTTCTTGTAACAAATATTATGTCTTTATAAACTTTGTTGTATATACAGATTAGGGGATTTTTATATTATTAATTAATTAATACTATGAACATTTACATACCATTTCCATATATTTATAATATAAATTTATATTTTTGTAACTTTTATAATTGATTACGTTATGACATATATCAGTGCTTACTATAAGTATTAACTTATTCTGATTTAAATACAATTTATAGACGGAGTGTACTTTTTAAATTTTCAAGCGCGCGAAGTTGATACATGCCAACTTCATGGGCTAGATTTGTACGTTCTGAAACAGTGCTTGGCAGACGATGTACAGAGCGATCTGTGTACATGGCTAAACTTGTACGTTATGCAACAGCGTTTGGCAGGAGATATATAGGGCAATCTATGTACATTATGATGGAGCGTGTGTTCCCCCAGGACATTAACAAGAATTTATTTTTTCTTCCTCTTCCTTCAATTAAAAAGTATGATAATAGATAAAAGAATTATTAATACTGTTTCATTTATTTTACCTTGTTTTTATTTAAATAAATTACGAATCTAGTATCTGCAATTTTTGCCATTAAAGGCATGAGTGCTTATACAGGATGTTAAATTAGGGTAAAAAATTTCATCATCTTCATCATTTTTTTAACACTCTGTATTAACAGTATTTCCAGTTATATCTAGCTTAAGGAAAGGGGAAAAAATCAAGGTATATATTTCGATGTGCTGATACACAATCAAAAAGAATTATCGCTTACGTATACCCCAGGACAACAAGAATTTATTTTTTCTTCCTCTTCCTTCATCTGAATCTGAAAATTAAAAAGTATGATAATAGATAAAAGAATTATTAATACTGTTTCATTTATTTTACCTTGTTTTTATTTAAATAAATTATGAATCTTGTATCTGCAATTTTTTTTTATTTCTTTCACTCCATGAATGCACATGTATCATATGTTTGTCATGTGTCAACTGTCAAACTAAGTGCCCGGTAAATTTAAAACAGAGAAGTTCGATGCCTTCTAAAAGAGCCATCTGTAGCGCGATAGATAATTTATATGTAGTTTAGTAGATATTATAGAAAAGGAGGAAACGTTGTTTGGAACTCTGCAATTTTATTCGACCCTTCCCGATTTGTCATACTTTGGTCAGAACGAGATTCGCTGTTTGATCGGAATGGCATTGGTAGTGGGGGGAACTTTGTGTAGAATGGGAATTGTGCAGAGCGACATTTGTGGAGGCCGAAATTTTAACGCAACGGGATTGTGCAGAACGGAACGTACTCGTGACATCCAAAATTTTTAGTTCTTTTTTATTTAATTTGTGTGACATATGAATGGGGTACGTGACCAAATTTTTATTTTTACATAATATGATACTAGACAAAAAAATAAAATACCCATATTTTTTAAATCGATTAATTATTAATACTTTACGAGAACAGCATTATTAAAAATTTGGAGAAGGAATATGTGACGTGGTGAGCATGTTAGAAGCGTAGGAGAAGGCGGGTAGACTGGCGGGGAACGAGATAGTTATAGCCAGCTGTCATCATGCCACACATAACACAACACAATCGCGACTGTCTCTTTCCTTCCTGCAGACTATCTGTCTTCTTCCACGACTACATGCTTACGGCATATGTCCCTTCTCCAAAACATTAAATAGCTAATAACGATGTTACTACGAATTAATATTTAGTTTTTATTATTATAATGAGAAGCTGTAATGGTTAGTTTTATATTTTATGACATATATTGAAATTCGAATTCACATACCCCATTTTTAAATATTACCTGAAAATCTGAATTTTACCAGTGTGACGTAGGAGAAGCTGGTGACATTTAGAAATATTATAGAAATAGAAAATTTATAACAACATAAAACGTAAAACTAACACAAACAAGAGAGTTGACAACGTATCAATGGCATAAAAAGTATTTCTTGTTAATGGTGTTGTTTTATGCATAAAATTTGTTAGAAATGTCATCAGTCCCTCGTACGTCACAGACCACGTAATGTCTTTTTAACATCAAAATAAGTTGCAAGAAAACTCATGTTACAAAAATTAAATTTTTATTTTTTTACGTAATTCCGTTATTTTTTAGCATAATCCATAATGTTATAACATCTTTACCTTAAATTTTACTATATTAGAATACCCCATTACTGTTGCCTGCCTGTCAGAACATTAGGTACGTTCAATAGTTCTAGCGCTAGCTAGCAACTGTTAGGGCTAGGTAACTGAACAGCCTGCTAAGTATCAGCTGACAACGTTTTGCTCGAGCACGGGCTAGCATATAGTTTCATTGCTAGGTTAGTGCTAGGTACTTAATTCAAAATGAATGAACAGCGCAAAATCGTTTTTCTAACGTACAAAGACGGAAATTGTACAATTAATCAAAAGAACCAGAAATTGGTCTATAATATTCAAAGTAAGTTTATTATAATTATAATTCTTGTTGTATTTTGGTATTATACATCTTAATTTTGTGTTGCATATGCACAGTGCTTTAACTGCATATTTGTCTGACTGCACATAGTGACTGCTACAATAATTTCGTTAACAAAATCTGTTTTGTCGCAAAATTCTGTTAACACAATCGCCTGCATTTTTAATCTCTAATGTCAGTTTTAATGTCGTTCAGTAATTAAACCTTTTCGCTGTAATACGAGCACTAGCAGCTAGATAGCACTTTTGGTCATTGAACGTACCTATTAATATATGCTCCGTTCTATAGTTAATCATTTTAGCTAACCGTCGATAAGGCATATATATTTTCTCATACAAATACAAAGGCTGCAAAAATTATTTTAGAAGATAATCACATAAACAAAATCATGTAGTATGAAGATATAAATGGACCTTTTCAATTTAACGGCTATTTCTTTCTGTCGCTGCAAATAGTAACAAAATGGCACGAACAACTGCTAGTTGGGCTGTTAAACGAAAAGTCAAAAATATTGCAGTCATCAGAATACCTGTATTCTCAATGAAAATTTGCATCGTTAGGCATTTAAACTTCAATAAAAGCTTTTGTAACTTATTTCGATAAGATTTTTTAAAGTAATCTGAGATATTCTCACATTTTACGTCTAAATTTTTTAGAAACAAACGCCATAGATATCAGTTGTTCTTACTATGCGCAAATTCCCCTTGCGCATATCTTCTATCTCTTTAAATTGAAAAGGTCTATTGCATTAACATTTAAAAAAAAAATCCAACTAATGTAATAGAAAAATAAATAAATTACAAATACAAAAAATGTAATTAATAATGGAATTACTTTTTTCTAGCAATAATTATTTTTAAAGTATTATAATTACTTTTTGGTAAGAGTAATTGGTATATAATTGTTGTTACGTGCAATTAGGTACTTTTTGACAGTAATTATTTTAATTATAAAAAGTGAAGAATCAATCAAATCACTTTTTTAATACAATCTGTTCTCAGTGACATTTATTGAAGAATAATTATATATTCTCAATCAACGATAACCGCACAATTACCGGACGAGTTTTGGTTTCTGTCGTTTCTATGCTTCTCCCTTCTCTAAAAGCTAAGCGGAGTCTAGTTTAGACACAAACCAGTTCCTGGACACGAACCAATAGACCATATTATTAACTATAGCGCCTCTGCCGGCAGATTTATGAAATGAAAAAAGCGTGCCAGGGTGACAAACAATTTTTTAATTTTTCCAATTAAGTTGGCAATACTAACTTTATTTCTCTGTACTATTCTTAGGAAATATAGGAAAAGATATTCCTTTTTAATTAATGAATTCAAATCACAATCCGGAAAGCAACAATAGTAAACAGGCATAATTAAAAAAATATATATTTCGCACTTTACAAAAGAATCACAAGTACAAAACATTAGTTTGGGGTTATCTGTCAGTGACAGAAGAGTAAACAGGCGCTTAAAATTTTAAAACTTTAATGTTTATTTTATTGATTATTTATATATTATAAGGGCAGAATCCAATAGTTAAATATGAAATGAAACTTGCAAAAAAAAATATCGTTCATTTACGTCTACATAAAATAATAATTTGCTTTAAAAATACAATTTTTCCCATAAGATAACATTGGTTACATTTTCGCTGTACTCCCAAGCATATGATTGGTGCATTCTGAGCATGCGCATTGACACAGTAATATGGTCTATATAAAACCAAAAACTTACAACTTCCGCCATCTATTGGTTACTTTGAAAATTATGAAGTTGCTTCTAAACGCTCCATAAGATCGGCTGATCTGATGGTTATGAGATCTGTGGTATTACTTATACGTTCAGATGAAATTATATTTAAAAATGGTGGGATCTCCTATTGCAACATTTTCATGGAATCCATGGAAGAATCCCATGTTGCTAGGTCCACATTTGTATCAGATTATTGTATCTTATCGAGATCTGTATCATGATCGCCCCGAAAATAGTTCTGTATCAAGCTTGTGTATCAAAAATTATATAATGATCGAATTGGGATGTTCCCACCAAGAGTCGGTCTTTTTTCGTCACATCAAAGGGACGATACGTCATACAGATACGGACATTGTGGACGGGGACATTTCTTCGATCATCATTTTGTATTATCGTCACGTGCGCTGCGCAGACGCAGAGCCTCCATGCCTTTCTCCGTTAACTAAAACATATTTCATATCACCTTTGTAACCTTTTCAATTTATTTTTTTAATATGTAATGCACGAAGCTGAAGAAACTATATGACTCGTATTATGAGCGCACTTTTATAATGAAAGTGATTTTATGGAGCGCGCTTTTAAATTATATTTCTATGGCGAGTGTGCTCCATAAAAGCGCGCTCGTAATAAGGGCCATTGCCATTGCTGGAACCAACTAGCTCATACACAATTGATGATACAAGACAGTTGGATAAAAAACTGGAGGATACACGTGGAAGTAAGATACAGATATGTGATAGAAATCGGACTGCCTTGTCATCTGACGGTTGTATCGTGGTCGCGTATCATTTCTTCAACAGGTACGGTGATCTGATACATACGGGTGTACTTGAAAACCGAACATAGGACTTTAACAAGTAAAATCATACTTTCGTAATTTTCTGCTTTCCTAATTATTTTAGGTAAAAAAAGCTTCAAATAAAAGTTGTAGACTATAAAATTCTAGATCTAAACCATAATAATAAATCAAAATAATTTTAAAAAATTTCTTTTCCATGGTGTAACTTTCCAATATGGCGTCCATATAAAAATTAAAACTTTGACATCATATCTCGAAATCCAACAGTGATCAAAAATTGCGTATCGTCATTCGAAAGAACATAAAATAGTACGCTAAAGATGTGCGAACTAAAATCCAATACATTGTTGATACTTTATTAGATAATTTCGATAAATCCAAGGATTCCTTACTGATTCAGATTGATTTATCGAAGGCTTTTTATAAAGTGAATCACAGAATAGTATGGTACTTGCCAAACTAAAATTTTACAATTTTTCTGCCAATGCAATTCTGTGGTGTATAATTATTTGATTAGCAGAAATTTTTTGGTGTCACACAGTTTAAAAACGTTTATTTCAAACAATTTTGCTCTGCAAAATGGTATACCACAAAGTTTAATTTTAGGCCCATTGTTCTTATACGAGATTTGTTAAAAAAAGTGACTTTTTATTTTTCTCAAAAAATATTTATTTATTTATCAATATCTATTTTGCTCCCTTCAAAGTAACCCCTCTCAGATATAATACACTTGTGCCAGCGCTTTTTCCAATCCTCGAAGCACTTCTGATATGCGCTTTTTGATATGGCCTGAAGCTCTTCCAGCGATACGGTCTTTATCTTCTCAATTGTGGCAAAACGCCGTCCTTTCATGGGTCTCTTCAGTTTTGGGAACAGGAAAAGTCGCAGGGGGGCAAGTCCGGTGGCTGAGGCGTGATTACAGTGTTGTTTTTGGCCAAAAAATCACGAACAAGCAACGATATGTGAGCAGGTGCATTATCGTGATGCAAAAGCCGTAAATTGTTTTGCCACAAATCCAGGCGTTTTCTTCGTATTGCTTCACGCAAACGGCGCATAACTTGAAGGTAATATTCCTTATTGACCGTACGATCTTCTGGCAAGAACTCATGATGCACCACGCCATTGTAATCGAAGAAAACAGTGAGCAAAACCTTCATATTTGATCGAACTTGGCGTGCTTTTTTCGGTATTGGCCCTACTGGCTGCTTCCATTGGGATGATTGAGCTTTGGTTTCGACGTCATAACCATATACCCATATTTCGTCACCATTTATGACCCTTTTGAGCAAATCTGGATCGTCGTTGACGTCATTCAACAGCTGTTAAGCGATGCTCATGCGACGGGTTTTTTTTTTGTAAAAATTTAGCAATTTCGGTACAAACTTCGCTGCCACACGTTTCATGCCTAAAACATCCGAAAAATTGCATGGCATGAGCCAACCGATATACCGACATCCTCAGCAACTTCCCTAATAGTGATTTGACTATTCTCCATAACAATTTTCTTCACCGCTTCAACGTTTTCATCGGTTGTTGACATGACCAGGGCGGGCATCGTCAATAACATCTCCTCGGCCTTCTGTGAAGAGCTTGTACCACTTAAGGGGGTATCAGACATATGCACGTATCTGCAACTGTTTTGACAACAGTTGCTGCAACTTGCAACCTACATTATCAGACGTAGGTACGCAAAGTTTCAAGAAATATAGATGTTTTTAGTCTCGACGTTGGTACACATGATATTTAATTCCTGTTGTCATTTTTTAAAGTTTAAATCATTTATTTGTATTTAGACGAATAATATCAGAAGTGAACAACAAACTATTAGCTGTTACTACGTTATTTTTACGGTTAAATAATAGTGAGAACGATATTATTATTATGAGACGTAGAAAAGAAAGAAAAACATATTTAAAAATTTATTTAGATATATTACCATATTTCATATAGTTTTATAAGCATAAATTACCTTCTTCAAATTCGTATTGACGATATAATCTTTTTAAATATGGATGTCTTGCGTTCCACAGAGCTTCTTTTCTTACGAGATCAATCAGAGTTTGAAAAAATTCTTCTGATTTTATTTCAACTTCAGCTCCTCCAGTCATTTTTGAATTATTTCGTACTGTTTACCAGCTGTTTACAAACACACGTCAAACAGTTTAGGGATTTTTACTCTCTATGCCCCCTTACTACGCATGCGTATCTTGATCGTAGTTGCAGATACGTGTGACTAGTTTTCGAACAAGATGTAGAACTAGTTGCAGGAAAATTGTCGCACTATCACATGTCAAAAGTTGCACGAAACGCTTGAAGTTGCAGAAAATGTTTGACAGATTGCAGATACGTAGGTACGTGTGGTAACCCCATAGACGTATGCAAAGTTGTAAGAAATATAGAATTTTTTTAGTCTCGACGTTGGTACACTTGATATTTAATTCCTGTTGTTCCTGTTGTCATTTTTTATAGTTTGAATCATTTATTTGTATTTAGACGAATAATATCAGAAATGAACAACAAACTATTAGCTGCTACTACGTTATTTTTATGGTTAGATAATAGTGAGAACGATATTATTGTTATGAGACATAGAAAGAAAGAAAAAGATGGGTGAATCCGTGGTTACTTCGGATAACCTTTTTCGAGAATTGAAATTTGAAGCTCCATTTAAATTTTCTTTTTCTTTAGTTTAAAATAAGGATGTCTCGTATTCCACAGAGCTTCTTCTTTTCTTACGAGATCAATCAGAGTTTGAAAAAATTCGTTTTATTTCAAGTCCAGCTCCTCCAGCCATTTTTAAATATCTCGTACTGTTTACCAGCTGTTTACAAACAAATGTCAAACCGTTTAGGGGTTTTTACTCCGTAAGCCTCTTTACTACGCATGCGTATCTTGATAGTTGCAGTTACGTGTGACGTTGCAGAAAATGTGTGACAGGTTAACTTAACAAACAAAAAAATCGAGAATCTTATATACGTAGCCCGCGTAATTTGAAAAGTCCCCTCTTTTAAACAAACCTCGTATATGTAGCGGATATGCCATCAGTTCGAAATTACTTCATTGACCGTACGATCTTCTGGCAAGAACTCATGATGCACCACGCCATTGTAATCGAAGAAAACAGTGAGCAAAACCTTCATATTTGATCGAACTTGGCGTGCTTTTTTCGGTATTGGCCCTTCTGGCTGCTTCCATTGGGATGATTGAGCTTTGGTTTCGACGTCATAACCATATACCCATATTTCGTCACCATTTATGACCCTTTTGAGCAAATCTGGATCGTCGTTGACGTCATTCAACAGCTGTTAAGCGATGCTCATGCGACGGGTTTTTTTTTTGTAAAAATTTAGCAATTTCGGTACAAACTTCGCTGCCACACGTTTCATGCCTAAAACATCCGAAAAATTGCATGGCATGAGCCAACCGATATGCCGACATCCTCAGCAACTTCCCTAATAGTGATTTGACTATTCTCCATAACAATTTTCTTCACCGCTTCAACGTTTTCATCGGTTGTTGACATGACCAGGGCGGGCATCGTCAATAACATCTCCTCGGCCTTCTGTGAAGAGCTTGTACCACTTAAGGGGATATCAGACATATGCACGTATCTGCAACTGTTTTGACAACAGTTGCTGCAACTTGCAACCTACATTATCAGACGTAGGTACGCAAAGTTTCAAGAAATATAGATGTTTTTAGTCTCGACGTTGGTACACATGATATTTAATTCCTGTTGTCATTTTTTAAAGTTTAAATCATTTATTTGTATTTAGACGAATAATATCAGAAGTGAACAACAAACTATTAGCTGTTACTACGTTATTTTTACGGTTAAATAATAGTGAGAACGATATTATTGTTATGAGACGTAGAAAAGAAAGAAAAACATATTTAAAAATTTATTTAGATATATTACCATATTTCATATAGTTTTATAAGCATAAATTACCTTCTTCAAATTCGTATTGACGATATAATCTTTTTAAATATGGATGTCTTGCGTTCCACAGAGCTTCTTTTCTTACGAGATCAATCAGAGTTTGAAAAAATTCTTCTGATTTTATTTCAACTTCAGCTCCTCCAGTCATTTTTGAATTATTTCGTACTGTTTACCAGCTGTTTACAAACACACGTCAAACAGTTTAGGGATTTTTACTCTCTATGCCCCCTTACTACGCATGCGTATCTTGATCGTAGTTGCAGATACGTGTGACTAGTTTTCGAACAAGATGTAGAACTAGTTGCAGGAAAATTGTCGCACTATCACATGTCAAAAGTTGCACGAAACGCTTGAAGTTGCAGAAAATGTTTGACAGATTGCAGATACGTAGGTACGTGTGGTAACCCCATAGACGTATGCAAAGTTGTAAGAAATATAGAATTTTTTTAGTCTCGACGTTGGTACACTTGATATTTAATTCCTGTTGTTCCTGTTGTCATTTTTTATAGTTTGAATCATTTATTTGTATTTAGACGAATAATATCAGAAATGAACAACAAACTATTAGCTGCTACTACGTTATTTTTATGGTTAGATAATAGTGAGAACGATATTATTGTTATGAGACATAGAAAGAAAGAAAAAGATGGGTGAATCCGTGGTTACTTCGGATAACCTTTTTCGAGAATTGAAATTTGAAGCTCCATTTAAATTTTCTTTTTCTTTAGTTTAAAATAAGGATGTCTCGTATTCCACAGAGCTTCTTCTTTTCTTACGAGATCAATCAGAGTTTGAAAAAATTCGTTTTATTTCAAGTCCAGCTCCTCCAGCCATTTTTAAATATCTCGTACTGTTTACCAGCTGTTTACAAACAAATGTCAAACCGTTTAGGGGTTTTTACTCCGTAAGCCTCTTTACTACGCATGCGTATCTTGATAGTTGCAGTTACGTGTGACGTTGCAGAAAATGTGTGACAGGTTAACTTAACAAACAAAAAAATCGAGAATCTTATATACGTAGCCCGCGTAATTTGAAAAGTCCCCTCTTTTAAACAAACCTCGTATATGTAGCGGATATGCCATCAGTTCGAAATTACTTCACAGCACACTCATATGCAGACGATATAACAATTATTGCAAATATAGATCCATCAGATACAAATGAACAAATAACAAACGTTAATTGTGACTTACAAAAATTATCTTTATGGATAAAAGACAACGGCCTCAAAATTAATGTCTCTAAATCCTCATATCTTGCTTTTGGTAACTGCAACTCCATACCTGATATAAGGCTGGATGGTTCCAATCTCGAACAAATCTCTTCTGTCAACGTTTTAGGACTTCTTGTTGATGACAATCTCTCTTTCAGACAACATTTAAATAAAAAAAACTTACTGTCTCGAGACTTCGCTTGCGACACCTATATAATTTTACACAAGATATAAGTTTAACAGTAAAATTACGTATAGTTAATACTCTAATTCTACCACTATTTCATTATTGTGCGTGTACTTACATTCCAAATATCAGAGAAACAGATAGAATAGAATTACACTTGTCGAAAACTCTTGTCTGTATTTTGTTTATGATGCACGCAAGTATGATCACATTTCCAAATATCGTAAACTAGCTAGTATGACATCTATAAATAACCGCGTGAAAACTATATATCTCTGTTTAATACATAAAGTTCTGAAAACTGGTACTCCTCGCCATCTATTTGAAAATTTTAAACAGAAACAATATAATTATATGCTAAGCATTAAAGATTTATATACCGGGTGTCTATTTTTTTATGTACCTTAGGAAATTCAATCGTAAAATTTTTATATGACTGTAAATTCTGGCCTACTAAGTTTAGAACTAAAGTGTAAATACAAAAACTGTTCAGAATTAAATACTGCATCAAATCATATAATAGGTTTTTGCCACGAGATAAACGTATATAAAATGACCATTTTTAAGCTTTTTACTGAGTGCCATGCAAGACAAAATATTCATTTCAACTAGTCGCTTTGTTTGACATTGATAGATAAAAGTTTATTAATTTATATTTATTTGTTAATATTGATCCATTGAGTTTTTTGCGATGGTAAATGTATCCATGCTTACTGATAAATAAATTAATGAATTCAATAATTATTAAAATTTTATGACAGATGTCATCTGCCAAACTCAAGCAATACAATTGTTTAAATTTTTGTACTATTGCTCATGGCACTCTGTAAATAGTTAAAAATTATTAATTTTATTTTGCATATCTTTCGTAAACGAAACGCATGTAAACAAAAATTTTGGACTTGTTAGATGCAGTTTTTAATTTTGAACATTTTGTATTTACACTTTTGTTCTAAAATTAATAGGGCAGAATATACAGTAATTTGAAAATTTTACCATTGAACTTCCTATGGTTCACAAAAAAAGTAGACACCCGGTATAGTACCAATTTATAGAAAATCTAAATTAAAAGGTTCTTTTTCGTATTTGGCACCGCCATTGTATAACAACATACCATGTGTTTTAAAAAACTTATCCCTGAGCATGTTTTAGACTCGTATAATAAATATGTTTTCGTAGATAAAAAAAATAAATTAGTGACATTACCCATAAAAGTATATATTTTGAAACGCTTTTTTTTAAATGTATTGAGTAGCGTTTGCCAAGTATAGCGTGTACCGAAATATGTCATGCGCCAACGCGACGAATTTTGAGTTCGGCGATGAACATACCTTGTTTTCTTGTACCATGGAGCCTGATTAGGTAGATTTGGCGTATCTAGGGCCGTATTTATTTGGGAACTTTAGCAAATCTGCTGGATGAGTTGGGTGAGTTCAGGATCAGTTCTGGGTTACTTAAAATATGCCAGTTAAACACAACTAACTTACCTCTAAAAGTCCCAAATAAATACGGCCTAGGATACAAAACCATCTTACGGTGGACAACTCAGGCAGGTGATAACAGTAATTATAAAAATTAAAATTCTATAAAAAAGCTACTGAATCCTGGTGCTACTAGGCAACATAGTCCAATAATGCATCAAATGGTGCTATTGTCATACCCAGAAAGATTGCGTGGGAATCTTTTTTAGCTAATTTAACTTCATCAAAATATTAAATATTTTGAAGAATACGTCTCCATTGTTTGCCCCAAGTTATATGTATCCCAGATTTGAGGAAAGGGTATAAAAAATCATTGCTATATACACGGGAAACTACTCGAATTGTTCCTTTTTGAAGAATCCTGACGTTACATTTAACCATATTACTCACCAAATTATTCTAAATAACCGAATATCAATAATAATCATTGGGAGAAATCCTGAACTAGGATCGCTGGAGTTCAGTTGTTTATTTTTCATGACAGAAGTGGAAACAGTCATTAAAAATTTGAAATTGGGGAAAGTTGTTGGAATTAATGAGCAAATTGTTTGTTTTGAATGGGAGACGGGACAGTGATTAATAAAAATGTTTAATTAATATTTGCGAACGGTACTATTGGCAACGAAAATGATCGGTAGAGGCAGCGCCGATTTTACAAAATGATCGACAAGAAAAGTAATTGTCAGAACTTGTACAGTGTTTGACAGGGAAATAAATAAATAAATAAATAAATAAATAAATAAAGTTAATACATTTTTAAACGTAAATTGCTTTGAAGTGCAATATTGTTTAAAGGAAAGTATGACAACCGTAAACACAACACTTTGATTGGCAAGTTCATAATTTTGCCACCAGACGGCTATGAGTTCAGTTTTCTCGCCAGTACCTACTATATCTGGAAGAACGGAAAAATTATTTTTCTTGTCATAAATCAAGCAAACCTCTCGTTTATCCAAAGAACTTCTACGTCTGTCCTATTTCTTGGCTGTGTTATGCATAAAATCGAAAACTATTTCAAACGTAAAATTTATTTTGGTCCCGTTGTTGTATCGACATCTACATTATCGATCAAACATCAATATCGGGTGTAAGGAGATTTATACAGACATGCACACAAGTCTGCCAACAATGGGGTCATACCAAAAAGAAAAAATGTTGATTCTTCTTTCATAAATGAAAAATTTACCTAATATGTAAAATTATGCATATATACATCAAAAATATTTAATATTATTATACATACTTTTCATTCATGATTTTCTTTATAAAGATTCTGGGTTTGGTTTTGTGACGTCACAGTTTTGTACACAAATACACGATAGTGAGGCACACCCGTACTCGTGCTTTTACTGTACATGAACAGATCTGTCACTTTTTTCTAACATAACCTTATATAACCAATATTTTGAAAGTAACGTCAACATCCTTGCAACAAGTTATTTTTTTTTTAAAGTAAGTACAAATAACGAAATATGCTAAATAAAAATATAAATAAATACAATTTATGTTTGATTTAGATATTACAATGGTTGTACAATATTGTCCTGCGTCGTCCTACGAGAATAACTCGTTGAGAAGTAAAAATTTTTTGTTTGGATTCTTATGGCTCAAGATGTAAGGGAAAGATGGTATAACGCAATAAATACTCCAGAAGTTTTGAAGACTACGTTTGGTTTCAAGCGTGGTTTCAAAACACAATGACGTAAACGTCAAAAGTAGTTCCATTTTTGCTCAGTAGATGTCACTACGGCTGCAAAACTGTTACGTCATTCGAAATTTTATATAAACTTTAAAAAAATATTTCTGTAAAACTAGAAACTTATGTCACAGTATACTTATACTGTGCTTATGTGTCATAAAATATATATTTTCGTAAGTAGTTTTAAATGTGCTTTCAGAAAATAAATAAATTGGAAAATGTGGTATGACCCCATACTTTACTAATTTTTGACTAGATTCAATTAAAAGTCAGTTTGGCTGCAACTTCTATCAGGAATGTCAAAATATCGTAACTAAAAACAGTTTTTCCTTGTTCAAAAGTGGCCTATTAATTTTAGACAATAATGCTTCAAATAAATATTACAGAGAATTTTAAATTCCGTAACCGAGCAAAATAAATTTAAAATTTTATAAAAGTTACTTTTTTAGTATTAGAAGCTGTGTTCAGAGCTATTCAATTATCAATTATAATTAATACCTACTTAAATTAATACACGCACTTTGACTTATTTTTATCACAATAGAATATTTTATAATCCGAAATATTTTTGTCCGTCAATTATAGTGTTTTCAAACAACAAATACTACTCTGAAATAAATTGTGAAAAATTGTCAGCCACCGGGATTCGAACCCGAGACACCTATCGTCGTATACGACGTTAAAAGTGAAAGATTGTTCAGGCATCGAGAGGAGAGCAGCCAATAGCTTAGTTGGTTAGAGCACTGTCCCGGCAAGATAGGTGTCTCGGGTTTGAATCCCGGTGGCTGACAATTTTTTTTAATTACTTTGTAACGGGAAGAAATTAGCTATAAAAATGTCGAAAATCACCTGAAAAATAGCGATAGCCAATTAATTATTAAAATTTGTGTAATATTTTCAAAAAGTCACTTGATCTGAAACAGAATGTGACGTCAGAGTACATACGTTTAACTTGTGACAAACTATTGCCTACTTTTATTTATATAAATATAAATGATGAACATACTGTTTTCCTATTGGCTATGACTGAAGTACTGTATGTACTCCGACGTTAAAGGAGTGGGGGGCTGTTTTCATAAGTATTTCTGACGCCAATCTTTCTATTTAATTATTTTCGAAAATAACAATATTTTTTTTATATTACTATGAAAAATATTGCATAAACGTTCATTTAAAATACTTTTTAAAAATGTGAAACAGGTCATTGCGCATTCTTAAACATTCGCATCGCGTAATACGGACGGCGGCTGCGGAACTGAAAACTTATGCGAATGCTTCGTAGTTGCGGAAGTCTGTAACATCGCTGCTTTGTAACGGCAGAAATTAGCTATGAAAATGTCGAAATTTACCTGTAAAGCAATAGCCATGGAATCGAGACAAAAATTAACAAATGTCTAACGGTTTATCTGTCAAGTTATGTTAGTTTATTTTTAATTCTATTTGTAATTTAAATTTAAATTAAAAAGATAATTGTTTACTGAAACAGAAATTAGAGATAATACCTAATAAAAATAAATTAACCTAATATGACAGATAAACCGTTAGATGTTATTTACTTTGTCTGAATTCCATGGCTATCGCTATTTTTTAGGTGATTTTCGACATTTTCATAGCTAATTTCTGCCGTTACAAAGCAATTAAAATTAATTTTTCTTATTGATTCAGATGTAGAATTTTACGCTCTACAACTTTTATTTGAAGCCTTTTTACCTAAAATAATTAGGGAAGCAGGAAATTACGAAAGTCTGATTTTACATGTTAAATCCCTGTTTCGGTGTTCGAGTCACCACCTGTATATTTATAGATTCTGTTATTGTGTTTTATCTTGAAGTTGTGTATTTATAATTTAATATTCGACGCAATTTTTATCTTGAAGTATTTACCTCCCGCTACCCTGGGCAAGGGATGTTGGTAAATGACCACGTTTTAAGGTCTCTAGAATCCAATTTTAACATTTTCACGATGATGCCTGTGTGTTTGTGTGTGTGGATCCTCCACTCTAACTCAAATACTATCATTTAGAAAATATTGAAACCTTGTATTTCGAACTTTTTCTGTAATGGAAAGAGCCCATTAGATTTTGGTGAAAATCGGATAACCGGAAATGGCACTTTACTACAAGCTCAAAATAGTTTTTACCTTTAAATGTTATTTTTTCGAGATTAATATTATTATAAAAAATAAAGCTTATTAAATTTTTTATAGATCTGCATTAATACTTTTTCTATATATTTTATAGATAAATTTATAAAATTATCTATAATTTAAATCCTAGAGCCTACGCTGTAAACAAAAAAAAAACGCAGTTAATCAAATGTATGTAACTGACAGATAAATGTCACTATCAAAGAACGAATCATTTCAAAATAATATTAGTAACGTTTTAAAAAGAAAACAGTAAATAGAACAATAGAAAAGGAATTCAATACAGTTTCCAGCATAACTAAATATGTAGGTATGTATTTAGATGAATAAAAATTAATAATTCACAAAAATGTTTAAGCTAATCCTCATTTTTGAATTAGTGAATTCCGCGGTTGAATTCTATCCTATCCCGGTATTTAAAATTTAATCTTCATTTTATTATAGCTCCGGTGGCTCAATAGTTAAAGCAACGCCTCATGTCATGAGTGCCCTCGGGGCTCTGGGTTCGAATTCCACTAAGGCATGGATGTGTGTGAAAGTGAACCCACTCTGTAATTGGGATTTAATCCGGTTGAGTTTCAAAAAAGGTAGTTACTTGGATTAGATTAGACTATATTTTAAGAAATAAACTGTCAAAATTAGAGTAAAATTTGCTAATCCAAAAATACGGATTAACTTAATTTATTTTGTGACTCGGGCTGTAAATGTCGGGAGGTATTGTGTTGGCCACACCAGATTTTTTTATTTATATTTTAATATTCAACGCATGAAAATTAGAATTATGTACCTACTTATTATAATATGAATATTGTTATGATGTATTTGTCTTGGTTTTTGTTAAAAACTTTCAAATTTATCAATCCATTTTTATCATGTACTTACATACATCGCAAATAACAAGATAAGTAATATTTGTATGAAAAATATTTAACTAAACTAAGGTGCGATATCTATGATAGTCACATGATTGGTAGAATAATTATTTAAAATTAGTTAATATAATACAGGATGAACACGAAAATCCGCCACATAGGTATTTAACATGGGAAAATATATATTTTTTAAATAGTATCTGTTCTGTACAACATTATGTGGTGCTTTACACTGATTGTGTAATTTTTTTTTTTTAAAGAAAGTATGCACTACAAAATATTATTATAGCTTTATATTAACTAAGAGATGCTGGAACTCACATCTCGTTATCTTTTAAACATATGATTAATTTAGTTCATTTCTTTCAATCGTATGTTTTTATTATTTATTTGTTGCTTTAAAAGCAGAAATATAGCTTCTATGGTCGCAGTACTTAAAGATGGAAGAAGTGAACATTGCCCCATTAGAAGACCATGTTATTGGTGTATCGTTATTTGAGAAAAAATGCTTAGGTCACAGGCGAAAATGTAAATTTTGCAGTTTTTTTGCGAATAACTTACAAATGTGAAATAATACTGAATTTTGATTTGCGTTTCTTTAGGGCACTTTTTATGTTCTTTCGAATGGGGATAAATTTTTTTATCACTGTTGGATTTCGAGTTATGATGTCAAAGTTTTAATTTTTATGTAGATGCCATATTAGAAAGTTACACCATTGAACAGAGATTCTTTTAGCGTCCCAACGATATATTATTTGTCTATGTTCATTTGTTTCAAACAACGAAAATACAACAATTATTAAATTTTTAGGTTAATTGAAACGAAAATGACCGATAAAGGCGGCACCGATTTTACAAAATGGCCGGCGCAAAGAGTAATTGTCAGAACTTGTACAGTGTGAGACAGGGAAATAAATAAAGTTCAAATATTTTTAAATTAAATTGATTTGAAGTGCAGTATTGTTTAAAGGGAAGTATGGCAACTGTAAACACAACAGTTTGATTACTTTTTTGACAAGTTCATAATTTTGGCGCCAGGTGACTACGAGTTCATTTTCTTCGCCAATATACAAATTTAGAGAATAAAATTCTTAATTCTTGGAAGCTAAAATTTGAGAGTAAACAGAATAGGCAATTTCACGATGTTTTTTTTTTTTCTTGAAATACATAAAAATATAAGACTACATTTTAATGTCCGAGATAAATATTCACCAAATAAGCGAGATGTTAATGTCTGAATTTTAGATTTGACGTAGATACTATATACAAGGAATAACCAAACAGTGGTTCACAGTCTTATAAAAAATGTTGAGTAAATTACAAAATAATGTATATGTAAATTATAATGTTATATTTCATTACTTCAGAAATAAAATAAATTATTGGACTTAATAAATTAAAATATTGCATTTAATTTATTACACATTTTTAGTTGAGCCAGAGCTTCACAAAGTAGGAGTTCATACTTGGATCATGTTTGCTCAAACAAGCCTACATGTCCTACGTCATCAAAAGCAAAACACTCCGTATTTTTAGAGGCAGTAATTTATAAATAAAAAATGGAATTTTCCATATCCTTTAACTGTTATCTTTCATATTTCCAATAAACTTTTACTATTTTTGATTACGGTGGAATAGCCTATATAAAGATGTGTTAAAAGTGAATTTAGTATGCGATTATTTCAGAAAATTAACGTCAAGTAAACCGTCAAACCAAATAACATGTCAAGAAATAAGTATTGGTTATTGATGTTCATTTTACATGTTTTTACCACGTCTTTAAAGTAAGTCTGCCCAGTTACTAAAGCCGTAAGTAAAAAAAAGATACCTAATGAAAAATTCATAATAAACAACATGTAGAGCCGGCAGCATGGAGGTATGGTTGGAGTTACATATTTGTGATCGGAATGTTGAGCACGCGTCATCGTAGGTATATAATTGATGGGTGACCGCTGCACTAAAATTACACTTCGTCTGGGACCATTTATCATAAGTTCTAAAGGGTTTACAGATTACGATTGTGCTATAATATATTGAGATCCTCCGCATATAAATTCTTAAAATATGAAATTTATTTTTAAAATACTTTCTTTAATTATAAGAAATGAAAAATAAAAATATTTTTAAATTTTATAATTAGGTTAATTCTAAGTAAACAAAACTTTAATCAATATCAAATAAATTAAATAAATTTCTATGTATATTTATTATCAGTTATTTCCAAGGTTCATTCTTAATACTCAATAAACAGAAATCGTACGTGGGAATGTATCTAATACGTTCTTATCTTGATTTTTTTAAAGTGGCACTTTAATACTTCCATGGACAAAAAAATAAAAATTTGTTTAATGATGTATTTTATAGACGAAATTTATTTGAAACTATATATTAAGAATTTTTATTAATATAGAATAGAAGAATTCTAACTCCGTAAAGAAAATGTTGAACGATAATAATTCTGTAATGAATTACGATGAATTTTTCATGTTTATATTTATTAAGAAAAAGGAACTTAATATTTCCGTATACTTCTTTTGTAATATTTACTCTGTATCATGCATTTCTACAAATTCCTTCGATTTTTCAAACGCTGACGTATTAGTTCACCTGACTTATGAGTCTATTTTATGTTATCAGTAAATACGATATTTATTTTGCGCTGATAAATTTCAATAAGGTTTTAATTGTGTTACGTAAGTTTTCCAGAAAAAAATGTGTCTTTTATCGCTAAATACATATTAATTGATATTTTAAGTAAATAATTCGGTTATTTGTACGCTACAAATATGATGCATTCTACAAATCAAAAGAATTATAATTTCATTGCAGAATTTAACATGCAATTTTCATTAATTTCAAAGTTTAATTTAATATGAAATTGTACTTGCTGTGTCACTTGTTTTTAATATTTTTATATTATAACAAATAAATAAAAGCAGTCATATTTAATTAATTAATTAGCTTCTCCGAATTAAATTAGATCAATCATTATATCTTAATTACATGTACATATGAATCATTTTTAGCACATGTAGGATATAAACAGTATTTAAATCTATGAAAAAATATTCTACAATAATTTAATAAATAAAGCGTAAAGAATGTCTGTCTAATTTATCTGATTTTGAAATAACTGCGATTGAATATTTCATTATCACATTATGATTATACTTTCAATATTTGTAACTTACTACTACCTACATATTTAAAAATTTTTGACAACCGCGGTCCTATTGCCATTTTCAAATTTATATTCTAAATAAATTTTTCTTCAAGCGTATTAAAATTTCATGTTATGCTAGTGTACACACTATAGAAGATATTCATTATATATACAGGGCCCGGCAGTGAAACGGGATGATTTCAAAACTTAATATTTTTTTAAAGAATGATTTTTTATTAATTTATCATGTATAAATATAAAGTATAAGAACAGCCATTTAGCGTACAATACAAAAAAAAAACTATTTTCTAAAATCTACGTTCGGCATGTGTCTTCTTTGCACCGCCTGTCGAACAACTTCGATGTTTTCAGGGGTTCGAACTGTTCTCGCACTTCCACCTCTTTTTTTAGTCGTTGATCCAGTTTTCTCGAGGTTGCTTACCTACGTTCGAATCGCGTTAACTGACGGAAGAGGCTGGTTGCGCGGTGTATTGAAATGACGTCGAGAAACGCGACGCGTTTGAATAAAACTCTCATTATTTTGATAATAGGCTTTAACTGCGAAACCGCATTGTTCACCCGTCTAACGATTCCTTGCAACCTAAACAGTCTAAACACTAAACGGTAGGCCGTGCGGATGGTGAGGGGTCAACGCCTTTCGTACTCCCCACCACCCTACGAGCTCTCAATCCCTCTCAAATCATCCCGTTTCACTATATATATATATATATATATATATATATATATATATATATATATATATATATATATATATAATGTTTTATACCAAAAATGATCAAGAATAAGGGGATAATGTATGAATAGTAATAAACCGAATATTTAACCAGTGGTTGTCAAACGGTAGAACAAAATTATATTTTTTTAAATGGCAACCTATATAATTTTTTAGCCCTTTAAATAGAATATTATTTTCTGATTTCAACGATATAAATATAGCATAGGGTTGTATAACAATTATTTCGAGAAAAATGGTATTAAAAACTAGAAATAATGTAATAAAAATGGGTTTACTACTAGCGTAACTAGGCAACAGACGTATCTGTGTATTGCATAGCCTATTGTAATCTTATAACATTATTTTTGATATCATTTTTCTCGAAATAATTGTTATACAATCCTCTCCCATATTTATATCGTTGAAATCAGAAAAAAATTCTCTATCTAATGGGCTAAAAAATTGTATAAGATACGTTTTTAAAAAATATAATTTTGTTCTGCCGTTTGAGAACCACTGGTCGAATTTTCGATTTGTTATTATTAATACATTAGCCCCTTATTCTTGATCATTTCTTGTATATAACATTTTTTTCTACAGTCATTAGTTTGCCAAAAAAAGCGCTGGTTGTTTTAAAGGAAACATCCTGTATATATATATATATATATATATATATATATATATATATATATATACACCACTAGTAAAATAATGTTCATTACTGCACTAGTAAAATAAAGTTAGCTAATTAGTTCACCGCAGGCCGCAGCAAGACCGACCATGTTAAAAATTGTTATTTGAGAGTGTTTTCGTTTATTTTGGATAGCATTTTGATGTGCAAAATGTCGCAAGAAATAAATATGTAGATTACATTGCCAGCTTTGACTGAAATTGCAAACTCTACAATTAAAGCATTATATTCCTGAAAGATTTCTTTAAGACGCTTGAAGAAAAAATAGCTCGGAACAACAAATGATTGTACTAAAAACAGTTCAAAATTTACGCATTTAGAGAGTTTTAATATGTACAAGGGATGTAAAAAGTTATTCTAATGTGAAATAAAATGTATAAAATACAATCAAAACCATATAATTACTAAACCAAACAACCACTTAACTTTTATTTATCAATTATGTTTGTCATTGCAATCAAAATAATTTGTAATTTTTTATATTTTTATAGTATAACGCTTAACAAAAAGCGCATTTTTATTCCACTTGTCACGTTTAATAATTATCGGGCATATTTTTTTGCATTCATATAGAATGTCCAATGAAAATTTTTTTGAGTGATAATAAAATCAAAAATTAACCCATAACTTAAAATTAAGTGAAAATAAAAAAAATATATACGTATTTCGAGAACAATGTTCTCATCTTCTGTAGTATTTTTTTACGCGTAAATACAGAGAAATTAGGATTACCTACTCAGTATGTCAACCATGCCAGAGGTCCTAACAGCCCTTTTTTCAGAGAGTGATTAAGATTACTCATCACGTAAAAACTCTGAAAAAAGGTCTGTCTAGGACCTGTGGCATGGTTGACATATTGAGTAATTCTAATTTCTTTTTATCGTCTTAATATGGTTTCGCGTAAATATTTTACTACTGAAGATGAGAATACTGTTATTAAAGTACGTATATAGGGTGTTTCAATAAGCTCGCTCTGTTGGTAACTTTTTTTATTTGAAGAGGTACGAGTTTGGTTAAATGAGAAAAATTGTGCCATTTTTTTTTACAAAATTTGTTAAACCAGCAAAAATAAATTTATATCAATAGTTCCCAAAATATGGGACCTAACTTTTTTATTTTAAATAGGAACATACTTTTTATTTGCTTATTTGCTACAGAATTTAATTCTGAATTCAACGATATAATCATTTCACACCCTCACATAACAAATTTAAATACTAAAATACGGACATTTTTGACTGCGCTTAACACTTCATTTTTACTTAGCGAGTGGCAGACGTCCCGAATCCTGCCCTTCATTTTATTCCTCGTGGCCAACACAGTACCTCTCTTCATTTCCATTGTGTGTTACATAAGTATCGTATTTAATAATTCTTGTGCACACTAAAAAATACCATGTTGCCAAATTCAAAAACTACATGCGAGTGTGAGACAGTGATTAAAAGTAGCAAATGTCAAATTAAACAAGTGAAAAACAGGAATAAGCTGGCTATCAAGGTGAAAAGTACTTCGAACATTTAATTTGTTTTAGTATTTATTTCGTAAATAATACCTAATATAAAAAAATCCAACAAAAGTTGTTTGTTATTAGAATACACATCCAACGATACCACACATGACCTGGGTTCCTATTTGAAATTCTGAACCAAAGTGTAGTTACGCCTACTTTCGGAAATCGAAACTTCTACCATTAAATTCTTCAGATAGATGTATGTTATGCTAGTTTTTTTCCTGAACCTCTAGGACGTCGTAGTTCTAAAAAAATCCTAGTACGGGTAATTTGAAACGCCTGTATCATGAATTAATGAGAGTGCCACGAATAGAAAATATGAATACATGTAATTTTTTAACGTAAAATTAGAATGCCATGAATGAAATTATTGAATATTTTATTTTATCACTTAATTATATTTTTTTATTAAATGTTAACACATACAAAATACTCATTTCTTTCATGGCATTCTAATTCTACGTAAAAATGCGAGAGTATAAAAGGATTATGACGTTCAATTCAAAATTAAATTCTCTAGCGAATATGCTAATAAAAAGTATATGTTCCTATTTAAAATAAAAATAATTTATTATTATATTGTTATTGTATATATATATATATATATATATATATATATATATATATATATATATATACAGGGTGATTCATCGGTCTGTCCCCTCTCTATAACTCTTTTATTTTAAGTCAGATAGAAAAACTCTTCAAATATAATTTATATGATATAGTATTATCTATCTACGTA